>ML778622.1:1135436-1201130 GCA_009831015.1 Picea engelmannii
CCTTGTAATCTTACCAATGCATTCGTTTGTATAATGAAATGTTTTCATTCCAAAGTTTTTAAAACATTGCAATCAAGAATTTCTCATGATATCAATGAGTCAAGAACCTATAACAATAAGAATAAAAACATATGAGACCAGATTCATCATAACCATGATAAGATCAAAATAAAACCAATAAATCTTTATGCTCAAAGGCTCAGTGATCAAACAGATTCAAATGCACAATGAAGGTAAGAGTAGACTAAAGGACATAAGTTTGAAAAACCTTTTGCAGTCATGCGATAAACCAATGGTCAGGTGTCTTTAGGAGAAATCAATAAAAGACGACTATAGTCCAAACGATGAAAAAGGTATTTTCACACTTTCAGTTGTGAAAATCAAGTCAAAACCAAATTGCAATTGTCGCAAAAATGAAACAAATGTCTAGAAGCACAATGGGACGATGATTTGTCTTTAACGAGACAAGAGGTGTAGGCAGCGTTTTTTAAGAGCAATTAAAAAAATGATTTGGCTGCCAACAAGGTGCCAACTCAAACTAATAGCCTACAGTCCCTCATTCCCCACATGCATGTTCCACCCCTGGAAGTGTGCCCTTTCTCTGCTCAATAGTCCCTCGGATGCCCCACTTCCCTTCCAGGGCTTCAGCAACAGATTGAACAGGAAGTCTTGGAGCCTTGCAGCTGCAATTTGGCACCTTCGAGATATCAATTCCCAACAATTGTCTCACCTAGAGAGAAATTTCTCACGGGCCTAACAACACTTGTCATGTTGAGAGATACTTTTGTCCACTTGTCCCCATCTTTATAACTTAGGATACAATAATTATCCATACTTTATACTTTAAGGAATATTGATATAATATTCCTTTTTGGATTAAGCTTCCTCGATTAGCCCCTTATCCTTAACTTTTATCCCCCCCTTTCCCTAACTAGTGGAGTTTATTCCCCCATACTCTTTTATTGTGGTCGATCTACACATAACGATGTATTATATTAATGATGTGAGTATTTACATATGAAATAGGCTCACTAGCCTTTAAAATCTAGGCTCTCCGGCCTAATTCAACAGATAAGCATCCTAGCTTATAATAACTAGCTCACAACCCTATAAAACACAACATATACAAAAAGGGCTCTCTAGCCTCAAAATTACACGCACTTAAGTTTGTTGCATGCAATATATTGGAATGTGCACACTTCATCATTTTAGTGTGCAGTACATGTGCCCACTATACAATGGAAGGTGCATGTAAAATTATATCAATAGCTCACCAACTTATAAGCATTTTTACATTTACATTCACAATTTGGGGTTCATCCTAGGGGTATTACAATCCCCTCCCATTATTTATGCATTGTCCTCAATGCGTTATATACCATGTATCATTCAAATTCTTTAAAAATATCCATGATTTAGCTATTGGAAGCTTGTTATCCATCTGGAGCAAAACGTTTCAGCACCAATTCTGGTATTCATACTACAACTGGAAGTCAATTTCTTTATTCCATAGAACTTCTTCCGAGAATAATTCAGCGCATTGTTCCATTTGACACACCCTCTTTATGGAGGCTACCATGCCATAAGAATCCTTGGTTTGCCTCCTCCTTGTTTCACTCACCCTTCTAGGCATGGGCATCCCTTCACTGCTACGCAGTCCTTCAATGATCCATCTTGCCAAGGATTTCATACACAAGGAGAGCACTAACCCATTACCAGAACCCCACCAAGGTTCTACAATTATAGGGCTTTAGTGTCCTCAACAGTAGTTGTTCTTTTTCATCATTCCAAATTTAATCAATATTATCTCATCTACATCACACACATGCAGTTATCATGAGAGACCATTATAAAAATTCCATTTTAGAAATCAAATTAATTTCATAAGGAATTCAATTTTTCCCAAAATGCGAAATTATATTTCATAATTTTTCATTGTTGTTTCAATAATAGGATGTAGTCTTTCTTTTGAATTTCAGCAAGCACCATGTTGAATACCATTTTTCGTGCAATGATTCTATCTTGCATACAACCAAAATATTATCAGTATTTCATGTACATCATATTTTAATTGCAATATGTACAAAAACCTTATGCAATGATCTTAGAATTTCCTACACCTAGAAATCCAATCACAATTACCAAACAATTTATTAGATAGAATCTCTCATGCCTATTTATTAGTTGATGAGAGTAGAAGCTCTCATTCCTCTTTATCAGTCCTATAATCAACATTCTAACTTTCTGTTGATTCCTTCCATATTCAGCAACATTATCAACAACACTTGCAAGCATGCAAGATTCTCACTTTATGGCTGTCCCAACAAGCCATAACATACTTGTTGCTACAGTAATTGCAGCAACTTTTGTATCCTTGTATCACTTTTCCTTGTTTATCCCATAAGTATTCAATTCTTCCAGATTCCTGAATCTTCATGTTCTCTTCACTCTAACCATTGTGCATGATTATTTCTGACTTGAGCACTTCTTAGACAAATCACTCTTGGTTTCCTTTTCTTTTCCATCCAAATACTAAACGGATACTAACATTTAGCTTTTATTTATTTCTCGGATCCATCTATCCCAACTCATATTTGGATGAATTATATTTCCAATCATGTTGTTTTATAGACTTTGGATCTTCAACATCCATTTACTTTTCATACTGAACTAATTTATCTCTTCTTTGAATGAATACTTTAGTATTTGAGTTTTCATGCACTCTTCTCTTCTCCTTTCGAACTAACTTCAAACTTGGGTTTCATACCCAATCTCTTAGCATACTATAAGGATGCACATATCCCTCCTTCGCTAGCTACATAGAATTAATTAAAGGTACTTAATAGTTCTTTTAATTTACCCTCATAATTTCAAGTGATACTTCCACCCCATGGAAATGCCACTCGTGGCTCTATGCCACTTGAGATGGATTCTTCTTAGGAACCATCTCTTTTGCATTCAAAACCATGCATAGAACCATTTTCTTCTTCATGGGTCCTTACTTACTCTCTAAAGAGATTCATTTCACTTTTAAGCCTTTCTTGGCATTGATATCTCCATGCTATTGTGGAAATATCTTCAATACCTTTAGAAAGCATCAACAATCCTCTACTATTCTTGGTTTCTCTCTTGCAGTGTTGTCCTACATTCCCATTAGCTTGATATATACCTCATGATTTCTTCATCCATTATCCTAGGATTTTCATGGACTTGAAACTACATATTATGCTAATATTAATTTTCAGCATTCCACTATTATTTGGATCCCTCTAATCCAACTCCTACATGACCCAATTATATTTCCAGTCATGTTCTCTGAGTAACCTTGGATAGTTTACACCAACTTCCTTCTTGAGGTACTTGATTTATCCCTTACTTATATGATCACATCAACACTAGGATTTGCTTGATGACTATTACTTTCTCCTGTCTTGACCAATTTGATTTCAGCCTGTCTTGCATATTCCACTTCCATTATTCCATATTTATGCACCTATGCCTCAACCGATACTTCTTACTTATGTGCACCTTCATTTATTTACCCTTGAAGTGATGCCTTTCATACCATGCATCCATTGTGCACTCTGATAACCATAAGGTAAGCATTATTTTATAATTTCATATCTAATCCTTGGATAGGATGCACTCTCTATCCATATATGAATTAATCCTCTTTCTTTGTCTAATTACTATCATTATGATATTCAATTCCTTTTATACTAGATTTGACTCCAATTTATTGTTTAATCTGTATATTGGTTTCTTTGGGAGTGAATGTACTTTCACTAGTTCATTCACTACATGATCTATTCCTTTTCCTAGATTCCATTCATTACTTGAGTAACATGAGTGGACTTCCTGTAGTGGCTTCCCAAGACTTTATGGTTGCACCCAGATTCATACCATAACAATTTGTAGTCTTGACTTTTGATAATTTTATGAAAGATTTTGTCATAACACTCTTTCCCTGAGTACCTTTGCTTATATTTAACTAAATTTCAACCTTCTCACCTCTTAAGAACTAAAATTTTTTAACTCTGCAAAAATGTGCAGCCAACAAAATTTGTTAGGATAAATAATTTAACAAATTTATGAAAATATGAACCATTTTGGATCAATAATGCAGCCTCATTATTTCTTCTAATTTCATGATAATTTAATGCTCAGATAAATTTTATGGGTGAATAATTATATTCTATTTTCCAGGACCTTTCCAATGCCTACTTCCATGCCCAATTCTGAGTCTTGAGCAGAAAGTTATGGTCATTTAAAAATTGCCCATTAATTTCTCCTGTTCACACTTCAACTTGGTGAAAATTTTCACTTAAATTATGCATTTTTTCACCTACTCCATTGGAGTTATGGTAAGAGTTCAATTGGTTTTCTTTGTATACATATTTTGGACATTCTTTCCAAATTTTACCTCTTTCTGGGTTTTGGGATGCTAGTTACAGCTTGTTGAAGTTCTAGGCCAATTAGTGTTTTTGGTCTTGAACACTACATGTACCTTCTTTGATATATTAAACATTTTTAACATGCCCAAAATTTTAATTCAACTCTAGGAATATTTTCTATGGTTCAATATCTTTCCATAGACTACTCCTATGCCTCAATCTGATTCCAGAGAAGAAAGTTATGGCCCTTCGAAGTTAGTTGGGTCTTAAAATTTACCCCCCATTGTTTGTCATGTAACTTCCTCATAACAACTCTATTTGACGAACGATTTACACCATTAGAAATCTCTCTCCGGGATCTTTAATTTGAGCTATAGAGGTACATTTTTTTCTTGCGATTGTTTAGTAGATAAAAATGTTGTTTAGGACCTCAAAAACGCATTGCAAAAAGATGACCTTCAAACAGTATAAACTATAGCATAAATTCATTGGGTTTCTAATATTGTACCCCATCCAAATGACTTCGCGACACAAATTTGAACATGTACACACATATTTAGTATGCGCATCAACACCATAAGATAATGCATGTTTCGCGCACCTATAACCAATGTGGATCACTTCTCTGTCCAAATTTGAACATGCACACACATATTTAGTATGCGCAGCAACACCATAAGGTAATGCATGCTTCACACACCTATAACGCGGACAACATTGGGAAGACATTCTCTAAAGATAATAATTAATAATATAATTATTATTGATTATTAAATATTGTATATAATAAGTAAATGATAATAATAAGTAGTTATTGATTATTCAAGGGACGCATCCTTTCATGGATAGTCACCTTATGTTCCCTATATATGGAACACTCATTATTCTAATAAAATATTTAATATCTCTCATATCTCATATGAAGAAAAAAAAACATGGTATCAGAGCAGGACTGGGATTGAGTCCCTCACGGGAGGGCCCAGGAAAATGATTTTTCTACTTCAGATAAACTCTAAGACAATGTTGTGATTAATGGATATTTCGAAGAGGGGTCATGGATGTTTTCCAATGAGACACTCAAATGTTTTGGACGTGGCACTTAGCACATGATATGGATATAAAGGATGTTGTATATTGTGAGGTAGATATACACACGATAGATGGAAGTCCTTGAAAGAATGACAAAAACCATATGTTAAATGCCCAATCACGTTCTCTCCACAAACATGGCAATGATGTCTAGGTGCAACTAGGATTCACCTGATGTCAAGTCGGTGTTCAGGATGAGTACGACTGTGGTGTTGGGGAGTAAGCACATTGGGAGATTTAGAGCATGATTCACGGAGGTTGAAGTTACAGGGTGAGTATTGGAATCTGAAACCATCATCGAGTTCATTGCAACTGTTGCATTGGTATTTATCTGTGACATGCACATAGCTTATGTCGTGATAATTATGACTAAGTTGTCGAAGCACCTTCCATGCCATGCTCCAATTTCTAGTTATTACCCAAAACAAAGAAGCGAAGCACTTCTAAAGCATGTGATGAACCAGTTACTAATTTTATATATAATTTCATCTTGGAATTGCATCAGATCCCTTTGCGACCTCTCAGTTCGTGCACGAGCCTCGGAAATGAATGGCTGCAATCCGACGAGTTGAAAGGTTTCCACCAATTATTGGGATGCACTGAAAACTTGGAAGTGTTACACATGAGAAGGATGATCACGCACTTACAAATTCAATGTGGGAAATATTCCAAGTGTTTGGATCATTATGGTAAATTCATTTCCTTTGAAATCCCATTGTTAGTGTTTTCCAGCAAAGCTTAGTACAGAGTGGATGCTCCACTGCGGAATTTGTTGGGAGATAATTATAATAAAATCATGGATGCACGTCGAGCACAAGATATGGATGCAGCATGGGGGTCAGATATCTGGATGAGGAATTCCACGAGAAAAGCAATCGGCCCACCTAGAAATATAGACCAGAACTATATTGTTTGGTTGAATTAGTTTGGTGGCAAACAAGAACTATATTGTTTGGATTTGATGGAAATAATTCTTTGCTCGTTATTATGATCGAAGAGGTATAAAATAGGTCGCACAAGTGGTGGCCATAAAGTGTTATAATGGAATCAATTATTCTAACTATTTTTTTTGTGTTGAGCCTTACTCTCTTTACATTCTAGGCAATTAAGAAATGACGTGATTCTAGTTTACCCACATTCATCATTTTAACTAGAATGGTGGTTCTCCTTGTCTTAATTCTCATTTAAAGTGGAGATCCTTAAAATACATAGGGAACAAAAGCATGGTTGGTGTGGCAGCGGTCGTTTTCAACTAGGGTTCTCCTAGAAAGAGCGATTCAGTTGGCTCATGCAGAGAAGAAGACATGGAGCGTAGGACCTTCCAACATGATGTCAAGGAGAGACATTTCCAGACATGATGTTAAGATTCCAGGAGCATTATACCTTCATAACAGGATCATACCAAATAGCAGAGATAGTTCCAATGATCATGGATACAATCATTCACAGAACAAAAGTCCTCATAAGACTTTGATGAACATGATTCCCAAGGAGGCCTTCACCAGAGTGAATCTTGAGGTTGGACACTTCAGGATATTTGGGTGTTCAAATATACATTCATGTACCCAAGGAGAAAAGAACCAAGGTAGACCCTTCTCTAAAAAAGGGTACATTTGTGGGGTACAATGAGTCTTTGAAGGCATACCGGATCTACATCCCTGGTCAGAGATAGACTGAGGTGAGCATAGATGTTACCTTTGAGGAGGAGGTAGCCTTCATGAGATCTAGAGGATCTCACATGGATATTGACAGTGAGAAACAAGAAGAGATGGTTCCTTCTCCCCCTCTAGTTGATGTTCCTAGAAATATTGTAGTAGGTCAGAAGAGACCTACATGGACTCATCACACTCTGCAAGAGGCAGAAAGACATGTAGCTCCTCATGGTACCTTCTGAGAGAGAAAGAGAACTCAAAGATATGCATGCTATGTCGCAGCTATGAGCCACATCATTGATTCTGAGCCTTCATGTTATGAGGAGGAATCTAGTATGGATAGATGCCATGATGAAGGAGTATCAGTCCATCATGAATAATGATGTGTGGTATATTGTTCCGAGACCTAAAAGGAAGTTTGTAGTGACTTCCAAATGGATCTATAAGATCAAACATACAACTGACGGAAGCATCGAGAAGCACAAATCAAGTTTTGTTGCTAGAGGATTCTCTCAGATGGAGGGAATAGATTATGAGGAGACATTTTATCCTATTGTTCGATACACTTCTATTCGAATGATTATTTCCCTCGCATAATCCATGGGTTGGAAACTACATCAGATGGATGTGAAGACAACCTTTCTCAATGGAGAGATTGGGGAATAAATATACATCGAGTAGCCAGATGGTTTTGTCATACATGAGAAGGAGTCTCATGTGTGTAGGTTGAAGAAAGCCATGTATGGAATCAAGCAGGCACCTCGTGCTTGGTATGTGAGGATTGATGGACACCTGATGAGTTTGAGATTTAGAAAAAGTGTTGTTGATCCCAACCTGTACTACAAAACTGTTAATGGTGAGGCCCTAATTTTGGTCCTCTATGTTAATGATTTATTCCTCACAGGTACATAGAGATTTATTTTTGAATGTAAGTATGCGTTGGCCTTTGACTTCGATATGAAGGACCTTGGTATGATTCACTACTTCTTGGGACTAGCGGTGTGGTAGAGAACCGATGAGATATTCCCGAGTTAGGGGAAGTACACAGTTGAGATATTGAAGAAGTTTGAGATACTGAACTTCAAGCCCGTGGCTATACAAATGATGATGAATATAAAGAAACTAAGTGTGTCTTCTTCCGATTTTGAAGAAATTGATCTGACTCTATATAGACAGCTGATTGGATAATTGATGTATCTTGTTAACACGAGTCCAAATATTTTCTATGCAGTGAGTGCACTTAGCTAGTTTATAAGTCAGCTGAGATAGACACACTAGATTGTTGTGAAATATGTGTTCAGATACTTGCAAGTCACAGTTCGACATGGTTTGAGATATACTTCCAGTATTGATATGATCTGGCAGGAATATATTGACTCTGATTGGGTAGGGAGCGCAGTGGACAGAAAGAGCACCTTCAGGTGTTTCTTTACTTTGGGATCTTTCATGGTTTCCTGGTGTAGCAGGAAATGAACTTTTGTGGTGTTGAGCATAACAGAAGAATAATCCATTGAATTAAGTATGACAGTCCATGAAGTAGTGTGGCTTCACAAGCTCCTTCCAGATCTATCCAAACATGTGTTGGATTCCACCATTATTCATTATGGTAACCAAAGTTTGGTGAAGATCTATGATAATCCAGTGTTTCATGACAAATCGAACCACATTGAGATCAAGTACCATTTCATCCGAGACATGGTGCAAAGGAAGGAAGTATTGGTGCAGTACCTTCCTACAGATGAGAAGGTTGTTGATGTTCTTACCAAACCAGGATGAAGTTTAAGTACTTTCGTGATAGACTTGGCATGGTAGAGAATGCCTCCCTTGCTGAGAGGGAGTGTTGATGTTTGCATCTTCCTGAGACATTCTCCAGATTGTACTCCTATGTGACTAAGTTGATTTGATCTGTGATGACACTTATCTGAGAAGGGATAAGTGGGGCACCTATCCGAGAAGGGATAAGTGTGGTTGGGCTTATAACCCAATGTCCCATGTGGAGAGCACATGAGGACATGTCAAAGGAGTTGACCATTGAAGTCATACACTATGGGAGTTAACCCTAGTGCTTCTAGAGGGTGTAGCCTCTAGAAGTCCACATGGAGTGCCATGTGTGACAAAATTTCTCCTGATCATACTCCTCTATGAATTGAATTGATTTGATCTGTGAGGACACTTATCCGAGAAGGGATAACTGGAACACTTATTCAAGAAGGAATAAGTGCAGTTGGGATTATAACCCAACATCCCATGTGGATATCACATGAGGACATGTCAAGGGAGTTGACCCTTGACGTCATACACTATGGGAGTTGACCCTAGTGTTCCTAGAGGGAGTAGCCTCTAGAAGCCCACATGGGAGTGCCATGTGTGACAAATCGTTTACTACTATGGTGGTTTTGTACCTCTAGCAGAGACTACGTGTCTCTAGACATTAGTTGTGTACTACTATGGAAAGATACCTCCCTAGCTAAGAGGTAGTGTTGATGTTTCAACATTGGGCATAACTTCTCCTACATTGGGCTGCAGACCAAGGGAAATAGGATACATTTATCACAAAGGTGCACTTGTGATAAATGGGCCCAGACATAGTCCTTCCTTGATCATGATAAGGAATAATATGGACTCGAGTTGCTTTAAGTGCTTTCCATCTGTCAGTTAGCATCAAGCCAACATTCACTCATAGGTGTGTGCCTATGGTGAAAGATCCTAGTGTGATCTTTGTCCTAGTCATGGTGATTTGACAAGGAATGATAAAGGCTCAAGATGATATATGCTATTACATGCGGACCCAAAGTGAGCCTAATCTTAGAGAGAGTTAATTGGCTCAGAGGGAGAATCGCAGAAGGAGTTTCTTCTCGGTTCAGGTGGGAGAGAGATGTCTCCCAAGAATGACAGACAAGTGTCATGAGTCTAGGGTGAAGTTTGTATACTTCAAAGACAAAAGTGGCATGTTGCAGAATGTCTCCCTCATTGAGAGGGAGTGTTGATGTTTGGAAAACATCGGGAAGACATTCTCTAAAGATAATAATTAATAATATAATTATTATTGATTATTAAATATAGTATATAATAAGTAAATGATAATAATAAGTAGTTATTGATTATTCAAGGGATGCATCCTTTCATGGATAGTCACCTTATGTTCCCTATATTTGGAACACTCATTATTGTAATAAAATATCGAATATCTCTCATATCTCATATGAAGAAAAACCAACACTTATTCCCATGGTTTATGATGTAATCTTGATTGACTTTTCTGTTAATTAGGAATAATTAGGATAGAAAATGATTAAAATGTCTTCTAGAAATATTATTGAGTAATATTGGATAAACTCTAAATTTCAGTTGGAATTGTTTGATTTTATTGCAGGAATGGATAAATATTGTTAAACCCGAGATAGCTAGGGAGATTTTGAAGATGCGTAGGCTATTGGAGGTTGAAGACATTAGGCTCAAATCAATCTTGAGGAAGATTGATTCGCTATTTTTTAACTTTATAAATAGTAAAAGAAATCATGAGGATCTCTCGATCCTCAGGATATCTTAATTTACCCATATCATTGGAATATATAGACGGTAATGAATCATAGAAAGGACATCTAAGAATTTTATCCAAGCATTCAGAATTTGGAATTGCTCTGCGAAAGCACTCTTTTGTAAATGTTGTACCGGTCATGGGATTAATAGAAGTGTTTGGCATTTTCACCATTATTGCATACTGATTTTTTAGTAGCAGTGCTTTTGAGGATTGAGGGCCCAGTCTAAAGGAGTTATTGTCTCAATCTATAATTGTATCAATTTGATTTCCGTTCTGTGATTTAAATATCTTTTGCAATAGTTAAGATAAATGCATGAGTGTGTTGATGTTTTTATATTGTTTTATTACAAAATATAGGTTTTTCATTTGAATGTTATTGATTGTTGTTCTAGTTTCCATTTTGTAGTTTACTACTTGATAGTTCCTCTCATTTTCATACGCGTTGTTCCTTTTTCTTAAATTAGAATTTGTTGTTCCTTTCGATTAAATTACATTTGTTGTTTCTTTCGATTAGATTACATTTATTGTTCCTTTTGACTAGATTATATTTGTTGTTCATTTAGATTAGATTACATTTGTTGTTCCTTTTCACAGATATAGTAATTCATTGTTTCTTTTCCAGCAAGTTGATTAATAGTTGATAGATTAGTTCTGCAAGTATTTTCCTAGATTAGATTATTGCTTCTTAGTAGATGAATTCAAAATATTAGTTAATTCATTTAATTCACAACATGTTATTAATCCGATTTCAATTCTGTTAAGTAAGATCTTAGTTTCAGAATCTTTAATGAACATGTGAGGATCTTGATTGTCTATAAACTCATATTTTCTTTAACTACACGATTTTAGCCTCTACAACTATCTACATAGACTTTGTTGATATTCTTTAAATAAAAGATGAATCCTCGGGTTGATAAATTAATGTTAAACTAAGGTTGTTTTTAGGACATATTTAGAGCCCAACATTTTGGCGTCGTTGTCGGGGAGAATGTTAAAGATAACATAGATTGTGTCTCTGAAGGATGAGGTATTGAAAACAAAAGGTAAGAACCTATGTAGGCAATACGTAAAATACTTATGTCAGCACCTACGTTCAACTGATGCATAGAGGTCACATAGGTACTTATAATTTTGCGTGAACTGTGTATGACTAAGAAGAAAGAACTTGGAAGAAAAAACCCCCACCAAAAACTACGAAAGACCAGGGCCCGGTGGCCCCTGGATGAATCACTTTCATAGATGAAATCACCCGAAAAGATGAATCTCAAGCCTCGGTTGGACCTTGAAAAGGATCCACCTGAATCTCTGAAGCAACAAATTCACCAACTGCATCTCATGTTGAGGTTCATAGAAAACCTGAAGGGACTGAGAAAATTTTTCAAAACATAGATATTCCACCTCTCAGCCCTTTAGATGAGGGAAACTCTTGTAATATGGAAGAAGGAGAAGGGGAGACCAGTGGGGTTGCTAAGGAAAACCCATCACCACCACCTGATCTTGGATCTCCTGTGATAGGAGAAGGTGTACCTGAAATCCTAGATAGAGGTAGTGTGATTAAATCCCCTAGGGGATCAAGTAATCAATCACCCCAAATAGAGCACCTAGGCCAAGAAATCCCTGAAGATTATTGTCATATTTTCGACCAAATGACGCAACCAAATCAACCACGAGCCCAGACTTCCACTTTGGAATATCCGATAGTTGATCCAATTGCTAATGCCCCCATGAAAGAAATCCCTTTACAGAATCTGCCAACCTTTCATGGATTAATTTCAGAGGACCCTGATGTATTCTTATTCAAATTTGATGTCCTGTGAAGAGGTTATGACTACACCTTTGAACCCCAAAAATCGAAGTTGTTCCCTTCCACTTTGAAAGGAGCAGCTTTTCACTGGTTTATGGGATTGGGAGGAGGAACTATAAATTCATGGGAAGAAATGAAACAAGCCTTCTTGATGAAATATCAATATTATTGTAGAACCAGATATCTAAAAGATGAAATCTTTCAAATGACTGCAAAGGAAAATGAGACATTAGAGGAATATGTTGAAATTTTTCAATATAATTTGTAAAGATCTCCTTATGGTGCATTACTAGGTGAGGTACTTAAATCCACTTTGATAAAAGGAATTAAAGATGAATGGGTAGAAACATCGAATTTAATGGGGAAGGGTGATATTTATCAAGAAACTTATGATAAAATTGTCCAAATTTTCATCATGTGCTTGTGTGGAAGTACACGGACTAGATCAGGGATGTGGGCTCCCCTCACCAGAAATAGCAATATTACCAGTGGGGGTGTTACCCGAGCAGAAGTCGGTAACATCTTAGGAAATTTCAAAACTGACATTCTGAGCACTCTGACTACACAATTGGATGTCTTGCAGGCTAAACAGAGACAAGCAAAAGCAGAACAAAGCTTGGCTATATTTTTCCACCGATGCAAAAAGAAGCATGGCCTGAGGGATCGCCCTTTGGATGTGGTTTGGGTTTGTGCCATTTTTTTCAAAGATCATGCAATGGAGAAATGTCCATCACTCCCAGGACTAAAATATGTCTTTACATAAGTAGAAGAGGAAACATAACCATTATACCTTATGGCTCAACATCGACAATGGCAGGCCCAT
The DNA here is from genome assembly GCA_009831015.1 of Picea engelmannii. Classification (NCBI taxonomy): domain Eukaryota; kingdom Viridiplantae; phylum Streptophyta; class Pinopsida; order Pinales; family Pinaceae; genus Picea; species Picea engelmannii. Next base: position 1,148,740 of record ML778622.1, read on the forward strand.
CCTCCAGGTACACTACAAGATCCTTCTTCTTTATTTTCTAGGTAGTATAATCAGCAGTAAAATTTTGGAAACACATGGTAGGGCCAACCATTTGCTAACCCCACCTGGAAGTCCCAGCAATATCTAGTTGCAAATCCCACTTGGCCAAATCAACCAGCTGCAAATCCCACTTGGCCAAATCAACCAGCCGCAAATTCCACCTAGTCTAACTCGCAATACCCTACCTCATCTTGGAAAAATTCAAAGAACAACCCCTATCCTTCAGAATGGTCCAACACAGCTGCCCAAAACCCTAATTGGAACCAAAATTGGAAGCGCCCCATGGGAATGACCAATCAACCCATGGGGATGGCTCCTCAAACTCAACCCACTTTGAAAGCTCCACTCCAATTACCCCAGAACCCCCAACCACAATTGCACCCTCAATTACCATCTCAACCCCACCCAAATCCTAATAATAGACCAACCCAGCTTGTGCAAATCATTGAGAATTTAGATGGGGAAACCAACTCTGTAGGGTGCAATGAACTTTGGTTGAGGTCAGGGCGCATAATTTATCTTGAATAAAGTAACATTCACTAAGAGAAGGAGAATTAAAATAATATACCACCAGCAATAACACCCTCGACTATGGTCATAACGAAAGAAACAGAGCAGGGAGGAAACACAGTCGAGCAACATAATCTTGATGAGGACGTAAATCCTCCTCCCCCATTCTCCGAAAGTATGATGATAGAAAAACCCACTTTGTATCCTAACTTTGAAATCGTAGGGGAACTAAAGAATATATATGTTAATATCCCACTCCTGCAGGCTTTGCAAGACATCCCAATTTATGCAAAGACAATTAAGGAACTATGTAGGAAGAAGCCTGTCAGGAAAGTTAAAAATTCATCATTAGTTGTTCACGTGGTATGAGCCTTGTCTGATCTCATTTTAGGTAAGCAGGAACCGAACAAGTATGCAGACCCAAGGAACCCTGTAGTAACAGTTCAGATACAGGGTTGTTCTTTTCCAAACACACTAGTGGATTTGGGATTAGCCATTAAGATCCTAACCATTGAGACTTGCAACGTCGTGGGTTTCGCCTCCTTCGAACCTACTCCAATTATGTTACAATTGGCTGATCGGTCAGTGGTTAAACCAGTCGGCACACTATAGGATATAGCAATTTTCGTCGACTCTTGGGAATATCCAGCCGATTTTCTCATTATCAACCCAAGAAGTGGACTCGATGAACATCCATTGATACTAGGAAGACCATGGCTCACAACAACATATGCATACATAGGATGTTGTACGGACAACATGACAATTTCTAGAGGAGGTTCTACAACGAACCTCATCCTGTATCCTCCAGCTAAAAGTAGCCCTTCTATCATACATTAGCAATTGCCACCACCTAGATATCCATAAAAGGATCTACGATCCCCTCTCACACTGGAAGAAGCTCTCCGACTAAAGAACCAACTAGAAGATGATGTGATCAGTAGCTTCATTAACAACCCAACCATTATAAGAAATCCAACATGTCAAATGTTAAAATTATCTATGTTAGATAATGAAGCATAGGGAGATCCTTTGGAAGAGTTGATGGAACAACAGATCCCCCCCACCACTGTCAATAACAACAAATCAGTTGAAATTGCACGAGGGAGGTTTCTGAATATTAATGCTAATTTAAATGAGCAACAACAACACAAATTAATTCAGATCCTTTCTAAATATCAGCAGGCTTTTGCTTGGGAATATCCTGACATGAAGGGGATTGATCCCCAACTCTGTACACATCATATCTATATTGAGAAATATGCCTGACCCATCCGACAACCCCAACGAAGATTGAACCCTCATCTCAGGGATGTTTTTAAAGAAGAGTTACAAAACCTATTGGATGTTGATTTTATATATCCTATTTCAGATAGTCGGTGGGTTTCTCCACTTGTAATCGTCCCCAAGAAGAATGGGAAATGGCGAATTTGTGTAGACTACAAATAATTCAATAAATCTACCTAGAAGGACCACTTTCCCTTACCTTTTATTGATCATGTCCTTGACACTCTAGCAGGGAAGCAATTCTTATCCTTCCTAGATGGTTTTAGTGGCTATAATCATATCCATATTGCTCCAGAGGATCAAGATAAAACTACATTTACATGTCCCTGGGGTACCTTTGCATACAAGGTATTGCCCTTTGGATTATGTAATGCTACAACCACATTCCAGAGGGCCATTCTGAGCATATTTTCTGATATGATTAATGAAGGGCTTGAAGTTTACATGGATTATTTCACCCCTTATGGAAATGATTTTGATCAAGCTCTAAGCAATCTCGAAAAGGTGTTGGAACGATGCATTGCTACCAGGTTATGTTTGAGTCATGAAAAATGTCATATGATGATGACCGAAGGTGTGGTACTAGGGAATTATCTTTCTACAGATGGAATCAAGGTAGACCCAGCAAAAATAGAGGTAATCTTTAATCTGCCCACACCTCATACACAAAATAAGGTATGTATTTTCCTTGGCACTGCAGGATATTATCGCAGATTCATGGAAAAAAATTCAAAAACGGTTGCACCTTTACATGCTTTAATTGGTAATGAATAATTTTGGTGATCTGATAAGTGTGATGTGGCATTCCCAGGACTTAAAAAGTAGATTTCAACAACACCGGTGCTGAGAGGACCAACCTGGAAAATACCATTCCACATCTCTACAGACACATCAGATATTGCCATAGGCATTGTCCTTGGAAAGGAAGAAGACAAGAAACCTTATGTTATTTATTTTATTAGCAAGAATCTTACTCCCACTGGATTAAATTACATAGTAACAAAAAAATAACTTTTAGCCGTTATACATGCTATTAATAAATTCTGCCACTATATAACATGCTATCCATGTATTTTGTATATTGATCATTATGCTATTAAATATCTAGCTAACCAACCGATTACTAATGGATAGGTCACTCGATGGTTATTACTATTGTAGGAATTTAACATCACCATCAAGGATTGGCCCAGAAGAGAGAATCTTGTTGCAGATTTCTTGTCCCGCGTACCCAAAATGGATGATTCTTTGATAGTTGAAGATCAGTTCCCATATGAACACATGTTCACTGTCACCATTAAGCCACCATGGTACGCTGATGTTGAAAATTATCTAGCAGCTTGGAAACTACCAACACACCTATCATCTAGGGAAAGGAAAGTGATCGTCCAGCGCAGTGCACGGTTCACCCGGATTGGCAGATATCTTTTCCACATAGGGGCTGACCTCCATATCCAAATATGTGTGAGAGATGATGAAATCTATGACATACTGAAGGCAGGTCATGATGAGCCCTATGGAAAACGTTTTGCAGACCGTAGGACTAGGAATAATATTTTACGAATGGGCTATTATTGGCCCTCAATATTAAAAGATGCAAAGAAATATGTCTAGACCTGCGAAAACTATCAAAGGATGGGTTGACCAGGCCAAGATGATGAAATTCCCCTACAAGAACAAGTAGTCGCAGAGCTTTTCGAGAGATGGGCACTAGAATTCATTGGCCCCTTCAACCCAAAATCATACCAGCAAGCCTATATACTAGTTTCAACAGACTATATGACCAAATGGGTAGAGGTAGAAGCCTTGACAAACATGACATATGAAGTTGTCATTAAGTTTCTCTTTGAATTATTTGTACACTACAAATTACCCAAGGAATTAATCACTGAAGGAGGGTCGCAATTTACATCCCATATAATCATAGCCACCCTGAACAATTACCATGTCAAACACAGAGTTACTTCCCCATACCACCCACAGGAAAATGGGTAAGTAGAAAGTACCAATAAAGTCTTGGAGGCAATTTTGACAAAAATAGTCTCGACATGCCTTATGGTATTATCGCACGACATGGCGTAACACCACTGGCTACTCTCCTTATCATTTAGTCTATGGAAAAGAACATATCTTCCCGATTGAGTTTAAGATCAAGACTCTAAGGATGGCTCAGGGAATTGGACTGGATCTTACAGAGGCACATAAACAACACTTACAACAACTCAATGAGTTAGACGAAGCATGCTTCTCCACCCTGCAGCTCACAACTTTTATTAAACAACAGAGAGCTAGCTGGCACGATAAACATATTAAGAAGAAATATTTTCAGAAAGGTTATTGGGTGCTTCTTTATGATTCCATATTTCAAGTTTTCCTAGAAAATTACAGACAAGGTGGTTGGGACCATATGAAATCAATGAAGTTCATGATAATGGCACTGCCACTTTATTTACCATCGATGGGTTTGGTTCTCCTTTTCTGATAAATGGACATGGGCTATGAATCTACCATTAGCCGCCTTCAAAAGAATCCTTTTTCCAAGAAGTAAGTAAGGACCCTATTGTTCAGATTTTAGTTGGCTGGGAAGGTAACCCAATAGCCTCAACTTCATAGAATGATGATTTTTATCATCACTATACATATTGTATATAGCTTTCGTTATAGATTTGATTGAGTTTTTACTTTTTACTTTTTTAGGAAAGTCAATTGAGAAAATAAGAACTAGAAAAGATGACTGTAATGAATATAATTAGCACTATTTTCTATTCCTATCTCACCTTGAAAAATCATCAAATATAAACCCTATTTTTTTTCCGAAAGATGAATATGTCATGTTCCACAGCAAAAATCAGGCAATTGAATGAATGAATGACACTAACAAACCATCTAATACTTCGATAAACTTACCCATAAAAATGAAATGAATTTATTTTATGACTAATCAATCCTAGATTCAGTAAAACATAAATGTTTGTGGGAGGTTTATAATCACCTAATGAGATGGTTAAAATTTTTGAACAACATTGTTGTCATCCATTCGAAATGGAAAAATTGCCATCCCCTCTGTGCGATTGTTGTTCCATTTTTGCGTAGTTGTCGTTCATTAGAAATGGAACAACTATCGTCCCCTTCATGCGATTGTTGTTCCCTTTGCGCATAGTTGTCGTTCATTTGAAATGGAAAAACTGTCGTCCCATTCATGCGATTGTTGTTCCCTTTGTGCATAGTTGTCCTTCATTCAAATGGAACAACTGTCATTCCCTTTGCTACAACTGTTTTTCCCGTTGGCATGATTGTCATTCCTTTTCGGGTCATGTTGTTCATTCAAAAGAAATAGTTGTTGTTCATTCTATGTTTTTTCCTTATTGTTGTTCATTTTTCTCAAAAGACACAATTTTTTTTTCTCATGAACAAGCATGAAATTATTATGATTAGCCACTACCTTGGGAATGACCTTCATTAATTAACCTTCACCATCATCACTTCTAATTATCATAAGAACAATTTTTCATTTTTGGGGACTACCTAGCATACCTTATCGAATTGTTTTTGGATTAATTTCTCTGGACTATCTTAAATATTGTTCATAATCCTTAACCACCATAATTCGGTGCTTTCTCCTTAACCACATATAATTGAATGATAAATTTCCTTCATATCATAATAAGGAATCTAAAGCACATTTTTACTTGGCATTCTTACACTTCTTACACCATCCCTCACTCTTAAGGAGTAGATGAGCCTCCCTTGATAGAACAAAAAATAAAATAAATAAATAAACAAATAATAACAATAATAATAATAAATAAATAAATAATAATACTAATAATATATATATATATATATATATATATATATATAATAAAATAATATTTTTTAAAGTTATAAACTTCTCCCACAAATAATAGGAGGTCTCATCACGAGTCAACCTACCACGATCATCAAATAATAACATAAGTGACATTCCCACTATGAATACCACACCAGGGCAATGGCCTTTGGCATTTTTCGTCAAAGGACAAGAGGTCTCATCATGAGCCAACTTTTTCGCTTAGGTTACGATCTAGTGAGTGGCATTATCATCATCTGGCTACCAAACCAGGATAATGGTCTTTCTAGGAAAAGACAATTCAAACTATTTATTAAGGATACGAGCTCATAAATGGGTTAAAAGGAAACCCTGTCAAGGCTATGGATGCCTACTGGTAGCAGTATCTATGCCTGTGGTATCGAAGTTTACCTTAAATACGCCAAGTTTTAGTGTGTTCCTAGATCTCCTTTTTTAAACAACGAGGCTATCATTCCGGTTATATCCAATAACAAGGTAAAGTAACAATGTTATGATATGAGGAATATTTCTAAAAATACGTGAACAAATTTAAAAGTATTCGAGAGCTTCTTCTTTAAACATTTTTGGTATGTCAACTTGAATTTCCCCCAAAGTGATGATTATTCATAATTACCGTTAAGTGATTTTTGAAAGTAATTAATGATTTTTTTTCCCAACGGCGGCAACGACATAGTAATTACACCTCACCTGAACTACCTTCCATTATTACACTCATACATTTTGACGGTCGAGGTGGACCTTTCCATTTATGAGGGGGTAGATATTCTGCACATTTTCTGATAAATCATAATGATTGTAATAAATGGAAAACTCACATTTTTTTTACACAATGTTGTTTCATGATTTTTCTATTTCTAGTAATATTGTTTCCAAAGCTGGTCGAACTAACCTATAGCAAGGAACGATAGTTGTCCTCATCTGCTCACATAAAACATGAGGGGACGAATTTTACGCTGAGAACCCACATTATTGCAGGTAACCAAGAAGGGAAGAGCGATTTTACAATGTCTCAGGTGGACATAGTACTTCAACAGGTTGCAAGCATATGATACGAACATCACACTCGCATTTTTCCAGAACTTGCAAGGAGGAGTTTCCATGGCCCGAGACATACAAATTCTAGTCACTGAGGAAACTATAGCAGAGGTTATAGGCCTCCCCAGCATAGGAATATAGTGGACCGAGAAGTATACAATGCACAAAGAAGCTATGGAATCTTTCCTAGACCTTGAAGAAGAACATGATAAAAAGGGAAAGGGACTTAGCCCTAATTCTCTCAGTGAGCCATGGAGGGAATTGGCAGGAGTAATTCAAAGGTACATCACCTGTGATGGGAGGTACATTGTGGTGCGGCCACGCCACCTCAAATTGTTAGAAGCACTCAAACAGAGGTTAGTAATCAATTTACCATTTTTCATAAATGCCATGTTACATGAAGTTGCTACAAGAACTCAAAAAGCTAAGGACCCTGTCACCATAATTAGCCACCATAGACTGGTAAAGCTGATAGTAAACAGGGCCCTGAGCCAAACTAAAATAACTTGGGGTCATCTAATCAAGGCTGATAGACCCCTACAAATCGAACAACCCGAAATCCACCAAGAAACCCCGTCACAAATAATTGAGACATCTCAGAAAGAAGGAGGCAGTGCCCAAATGAGAGTCCCATTATCGCAGCCTGAAATTGAGACAGACCAGGATGGAAGAGACAATACCCAAGAGAAAATTCCATATGGGTATTGTCTCTTCCCTGAAACTCTGACCTCACAAGCAAAGACATCAAATAAAAAGAGAAAAAGGAAAATTGTTGTTCCTGGAAATTCTACTGTGAAAAGAAGAAGAAGAAAAAGGATAGAACAGCCTAGAGAAACCCAGGAAATGGTACAGGTAGAGGAGCCCTCACAATACCTTACTGAAGAAAATACACAACCATCACTTGGAAACCTTATAGAACAATTCTTCAAAAGTTATGAGGTAGAGATGGCTCAGGTTCTGGGGAATTTAGAGACATCAGTTACCAAAGACGTAATAAGGCCTGAAGAACACCAAGCACCAACTTCTTCTTCAAATCTTGTTGTGGACCTCCCTAACATAGATATGTCATTTCCCAAAGATATAGCACAGCTAGAACCTCACATTGAGGTAGACATCCCTGTAGAACAGACCAAGCACAGAGAAGAAACAATGGAACAATCATTAAATGAACAAAGTGAGGAAAACCTTGACACTCCCCATAAACAAAAAACAACAAGAAAAGGCCACAATAAAGTCAAAATATTTAAATAGGAGAACACGTTGTTGAGAAAGAGGGTTAAAAAAATCAAAGTACTGAAACAAAAAGTTGGCAAACTCAAAGAAATAATTAAGGAATTAAGGAAACAATTGGAGCAAGCGGATAAGGCCTTTGAAAGGAAGAAATATGAAAGGCCTAGAACACGAGGAAGGAACCCACTTCCTAGGAGGACAGTCCATAGAAGTTATTTTGGAACATAGACTGAGTTGCATGTTCCTGAAGAACCAACACAGGTGGAATCTCAAACAGATATTCTAACAGCAGAAGAAACAACTACCCAAATTGAGGAAGTGCTTCCTATAGGTTTCCCTGCTCCTTTGGAGACCATTGATGCAAAGACCCAGAAATATGCCCCAACAACAAAAGAGACAACCTTTCAGATTGAGGAAACATTTCAGTCTCCTAAATAGAGTGTTTTCATTAACAAGTTAGAGGCAGAGTTGGTACAAGCCCAAAAATTCCTGATTCAAAGAAAAGACGAAATGGTGACCATGGAAGAGCATCAGAGAGTTGTAAAACAACTTAAATCCATGTTAGCAATAGAGAAAGAGACTTATGTTGAGCTAAACATGGCTCAAGGGAAGGTAAAGAAAGTACAAGGCCAATTAGATAAAGCTTTGGAGAAAATCAAAGAAATTATCTCTATCTATTATGATATAGTGGCATGTAGGGCTCCTGCTACCAGTTACACTTTATTTTTATTGGAGCATTATTTGTTGTTAAGGGTAAAATCTATAAGAGCAGGAAAACCATTTGATTTCACCACTATTTCCGAGTTTGTTTCATGCTTTAGAGAATAAGAATAAGGGGTGCAATACTTCTTGTGTGAGTTGTACCTCCATAACTTCATCCTGGGGGGAAACAGAAAAGATAACCCTATTCCTTTCATTGGAGATATACAGTTTCAAGCATTCTTGTATTTTACTAAGAACCAAACCAGGTAGGATAAAGAAAATGAGTTTTTTATGAAAAAAGAAACTAGATTAGACCCCTGGATCAAAGGGGAACTCCCTAAATCCTTTCCATCCATTATTAGGCACAAAACATTCATGAAAAGGGAAAAGGTTATAGAATTCTTAGCCCCTATCCACTGACAGGTTGTCCGTTCAGGTCTACAATATTTTAGGGAGCTTGAAGAAGAAGCTCTTGCTGCTTCAAAACTAAGATGGGATGCCTCCAAAAATGCAATTAAGAGAAGAGAACCCTTTAGTTTCAAAAAATTCCATGCAGCTACCTTCAGGTTGGAAAGGTATTCCATGATTATCTTAGATGAAGGCCCTACCTGGATTGGGTGTAGATATGATCCTCCTATTATTTGGTACCCTCTTGAGGGATACCAGAGTGATTATCATATTAATAGGAAGACAGAAGAAGATTCTTTTGAAGATCTCAGAAGAAAGAATGGGTTTAGAAGACCTGGAGAACATACCTCTCCTCCCTTTAGCCTCACTCCTTTACATGTAAGATATTTGCTTGCATGAGGACATGAAAGAAGGTAAGTTGGGGGGTATGTTGAGTTGAGAAAAAGGTACAAATATCCTCCTTATTCCCATGGTTTATGATGTAATATTGATTGACTTTTATGTTAATTAGGAATAATTAGGATAGAAAATGATTAAAATGTCTTCTAGAAATATTATTGAGTAATATTGGATAAACTCTAAAATTCAGTTGGAATTGTTTTATGCTTTTGTAGGAATGGATAAATATTGTTAAACCCAAGATAACTAAGGATATTTTGAAGATGTGTAGGCTATTGGAGGTTGAAGACATTAGGCGCAAAGCAGTCTTGAGGAAGATTGATTCTCTATTTTGTAACTTTATAAATAGAAAAAGAAATCCTCATGATCTCTTGAACCTTGGGATATATTAATTTACCCATATCATTGTAATATATAGAGGGTAATGAGTCATAGAAAGGACATCTAAGAATTTTATCCAAGCATTCAGAATTCAGAATTCCTCTGCAAAAGCATTCTTTTGTAAATGTTGTACCAGTCATGGAATTAATAGAAGATTTTGGTGTTTTCACCATTCTTTCATACTGTTTTTCTAGTAGGAGTTCTTCTGAGGACCAAGGGCCCAGTCTGAAGGAATTACTGTCTCAATCTGTAATTGTATTAGTTTGATTTTCGTTCTATGATTTAAATCTCTTTTGCAATAGTTAAGATAAATGCATGAGTGTGTTGATGTTTTTATATTGTTTGCTTACAGAAGATAGGTGTTTCATTTGAATGTTATCGATTGTTGTTCTAGTTTCCATTGTTGTAGTTTACTGCTTTACAGTTCCTCTCATTTTCATACGTGTTTTATTTTCTCTTAAATTAGCATTTGTTGTTCCTTTCGATTAGATTACATTTGTTGTTCCTTTTCACAGATATAGTAATTCATTGTTTATTTTCCAACAAGTTGATTAATAGTTGATAGATTAGTTCTGCAAGTATTTTCCTAGATTATATTATTGCTTCTTAGTAGATGAATTCAACAGATTAGTTGATTCCTTTAATTCATAGCATGTTATTAATTAGATTTCAATTCTGTTAAGTAAGATCTTAGTTTCAGAATCTTTAATGAACATGTGAGGAAATTCATTGTCGATAAACTCAGATTTTCTTTAAGTACACGATTTTAGCCTCTACAGCTATCTTCATAGACTTTGTTGATATTCTTGAAATAAAAGACGAATCCTCGGGTTGATAAATTAATGTTAAACTAAGGTTTTTTTTATGACATCTTTAGAGCCCAATAGTGTCGCGCACCAATATCCACCGCGCACAATTTTGGTTCATGTGCTAATACCTGTTGCGCAATTTTTTTTTGTCATGTGCTAATATTATGTGTGCATTGAACTCTTTGCGCTACACCATGTCAAAGTTTGGTATGCCCCTACTGCGCACCAGTACTCCACACGCACCATTAATTAAATTATCGTGCGGAAACATATACCCACATTGCATGCACACCGACAAAATTCCACTCCTCTCTATTAATATTGTGCACACCATGCACGCCATTATTATGTGTGCGCACACCGCGCATGCCACTATTACGCATGCGCCACTTAATCCACATCGCGCAATGTTAAATTTAGTGTGCGCACTCGCACACCAATATTTTCTGCACATTTCCACTTTGCATCGCGCAATGCCAAAATTAAGTGTGCACACCCATGCACCAATATTTTCCATGCATTACCACTATGTACTGTGAAGCACCAAATTTAAGTGCGCACACCCACATGCCAATATTTACTGCACATTTCCACTCTGCACCATGCAGAACCAAATTTAAGTGTGCACACTCGTGCACCATTTTTTTTGTGTTCATTACTACTCTGCACCGCGCAACACCAAATTTTAGCGCCTGTAGCCACGAACCCTTATTTTAACCACATCAAAAGATTTCCACTATGCAGTATGCACTGTTAGCATGCACACTTGTGCACACTCATTTGTATATGCATCAATTCCTAGTGAATTTCGTTGCACAAATTGGGGCTTTTGCCTAATGTTTTCCCAATTTTCACCGTAGAAATTCTGCAACTATGAAATTTGTTCAATTTCACCATGATAACACCAATTCAACCTCTCCAACAACAAATCATTGTTGGTTGACATTCCTAGAACGAATGTTTCCCAAACTCAATTCACAAATTGAGAAATTTAATCAACTAATCTCGTTCCATTTGTCATGGCTTCCCTCTAACATAAAATTCAACCAATTCCGGGTCTGAATTTGCTAGAATAGATATTAAATCAAGAATATCTCACCACTTGGCCAAATTTCTCAATTTTCGCATGAATTTAACAAAAGAAATTGAGGCTTTTCCCAATTCCACACCATTATTTCTAATTTTTACCATGGACGCTCTGTAACTTGAAATTTGGACACTTTGAAATTGATTCTCTGTGTAATTTCACTTCAATTCAACTTGCTTGGCCCATCCAAGCTCAATGTTGAAAATTGGAGCTCTGATACCATATTGTAACATACCCGTCCACCCAGGCCGGGTCATGCCACCGAAAATATTTCATGCTTTGATACCATATTATAACATACCCAACATCCAACTGGGCTATGCCACACAAATTTTTTCGACAGTATACAAATAAAAACATATACACACAGAAAATCTTGCAGAACTTTATATATAAAACTTAAAATAGATAAATACATTTTGCAAATGCACAAATTCATATAGAATGATAATAAAAATATACTTGCAACAAACATAGGAATAACCCATAAACATAAACACATACATAATAATGGAGCATGTAATTTAACACAAAATGTACACTTATATTGTAAAACTTTTGCCAACTACGTGCAGACCTTCCATGAACCTCCCAGCCTTAGACCATGCTACTCATCACTCTCAGCAGTGGGTCACCTTCGAGATGGGACTAAACTCCACCTGGGTAAAGAGATTCCTAACTAGGATGATGTATCTCAAACAATGGGAAAGACTCTGTCATAGGTACCAACTCAAACTAAAAGCATACAGTCCCTCATTCCCTACATGTCTGTCCCACCCTAGGAAGTGTGCCCCTTATCTGCTCAACAATCCCTTGGTTTCCCAACTTCCCTTCGAGGGCTTCAACAACAAGACAAATAGGAAGTCTCAAAGCCCTGTAGCTGCAATTTGGAACCTTCAAGAAATGAATTCCCCAAAATTCTCTCACCTAGAGATAAATTTCTCACGTGCTTGACAACCCGCCTCTTCAGTCCATCTCCCAATCTAACCAGGTAAGGGTATGGGTATATGTATGGGTATGGCACTGATACAGGTATAGGTATGAAGGAAAGCTTAATGAGTGAGTGAATGATGATTGGATGAATGAAATGAATGGATGGGAAAGTGCACTAAGTCCAAGCTTTATATATGCATGTTCCCAACTTGACACTTGTCATGTTGAGAGCTACTTTTGTCTACTTGTCCCCATCTTTAGAACTTAGGATAAAATAATTATCCATACTTTATAATTTAAGTAATATTAATATAATATTCCTTTTTGGCTTAAGCTCTCTAGCTTAGCTCCATATCCTTAGCTTTTATCCCCCCCTTTCCCTAACTAGTGGAGTTTAGTCCCCCATACTCTTTTATCATGGTCAGTCTACACACAATGATGTATTATATTAATGATGTAAGTATTTACATATGAAAAAATAGGCTCACTGGCCTTTAGCATATAGGCTTCCCAACCCAATTCACCACATAAGCCTCCTAGCTTAAAATAATTGTCTCACCAGCCTAGAAAACACAACATATACACAAAAGGCTCGTTGTCCTCAAAATTGCGTGCACTTAATTTTGTTGTGCCCGGTATATTGGAATGTGCACACTTCATCATTTTAGTGTGCAGTACATGTGTGCACTATACCATGGAAGGTGCATGTAAAAGTATATCAACAACTCACCATCTTATGAGAAATTTTAAATTTACAATTACAATTTGGGGTTCATCCTAGGGGTATTACATGATGAGTGCCAACAGAGTTTGGACATATTGTAGGAGAAAATGGAGACAACACCAATTCTAGTGTTTCCATATTGGTCAAAATAGTTCCATGTTCTTGCAGTTTCCTCTTCAATAACAATTGGAGAAGTATTAACACATCCAGGAGAACATGATATAGATCACCCAATAGCATTTGCAAGAAGGAAAATCTCAGATTCAGAACATAATTATAACACAACATAGAGAGAAGGGTTGGATATGTTGTATGGATTGCAAAAGCTCAAACATTATTTATTAGGCCAACATTTTAAGATGTTCACTGATCACTTTGTTCTTAGATACCTTGTCAACCAGCCAATGTTGGGGTAAATAATATGTAGATGGTTGTTGTTATTTCAATAATTTGATTTTTAAGTAGTCGTGAAGCCTAGAAGATTGAACGCAGGGATAGATCATCTGTCCAGGGTAACCAATGGAGAGGACAATTTTCTTGATGCACAACTCTTTTTAGTGCATATTGTTGATGAACACTTTGCTAATATTATTGAATTTTTGAGTACATGATTTTCCCCAAAGGAATATATCGTTGTGCAAAAGAATAATTTGGTGGTTAGAGATGTATATTTCCAACTTATTACAGGACACTTGTATAAACTAGGTGCAGATAATATTCTAAGGAGATGTGTCATGGAGAATGAACATCCTATTATCTTAGAAGAAGCAAATGAGGGAATATATGGAGGACATTACGTAGGAAAATACACTACGTAGAAGATATTGTGCACAAGATTATGGTGGCCAACAGTTTCTAAATATGCAAAGGAGTATTTCCAGAATTGTGATGTATGTCAAAGGGTAGGAAAGTCATCCAGGAGGGATGAGATGCCAATTAAACTATAGGTAACTCTTAAAGTGTTTCATAAATGGGTAGTAGACTTTGTAGGACCAATGAATCCACCAATTAGAAGATCAAGAGAAATGTACATCATTACAATGATAGAATATTTAACCAGATGGGTTGAAGCAACAACAATAAAATATTGTAGCACAAAAACTGTAGCACACATCCTGTTTGAACAAGTAATTACAATATTTGGATGCCCTAGAATTCTGATGAGTGATCAGGGAACTCATTTAATCAATAGTACAATACAGAAAATGACTAAAGAATTTATGATACACCATCATAAGAGAACTCCATATCATCCTCGAGCTAATGGAACAGTGGAATCATTTAATAAGATATTGGAGAATGCCTTAACTAATATTTGTAATGTAAACAAGGATGATTGGGTTTTGAAGATACCAACAATGTTATGGGCTTATAGAACCACATGCAAGAAAATCATAGGGAAAACACATTTCAAATTGGTGTATGGTCAGGAAACAATAGTCCCTTTGGAGTATTTGATACTTAGTCTTCGCATTGTAGCCATTACAAAAATGACAGAAAGAGGTGCAACTCAAGAAATATTTTCTCAAATCATGGAACTAGAAGAGGACAAGATCATGGTTGGTTTCCATAAGGAAGTAAAAAAACAAAAGGGAAAATCTTGGCATGATATAAATATTAAGAAGAAAAAACTTAAGGAAGGAGATATGGTTCTCCTCTATGACAACAAGTACTTAAAACACCTAGGGAAATTTAGGATGCATTGGCTAGAGCCATATGACATAAAGTCTGTCACAAATGGAGGTGTTATGCAGTTGTAGGATCTAGAAAGGAATGAAATTAAAGGATTGGTTAATGTAAATTGATTGAAAATGTATAGGGACATTCGACCCAGTAACCCTCATCAATTGTAGCGCATAAAATTAGAATTGTATATAGTAGGAATTAAAAGAATAAAAAAAATAAAAAAAATCAGAAAAAGAAGAAAAATGCAAAAAAATGCAGTAAATAGATAAGTGGTTGGATAATACCATGTGCAATATATATTAGGTGGTATGAAACAACATGAATACATTGTGTGCTAGATAAAGGTGACTGGACAGAAAAAGAAGCATCATGATACAGAAAGAAGACAAAAAAGGAAACAGAGATGGTAAAAAAAGTACAGTGTGACAGAGAATTTATGGAAAGACATTCAAAAGAAGGAAACAGGAACAATAAGACTCATTGTAAATTTTTGCAAACTATAGATAAGGAAGACAACTCAGTGTGAGCAGGTGATTTCGAGGTGTTTAGTGAAGATTCAAAGAAAATTTTCTATATTTAGAAGAATGACACCACCAAAGGTCGGAGCTCCCAGTCGGATTGCAAGAAAAACAAAAAGTTCCACGAGGTCACCATAGGATACAACAACTCATGGACTAAAATTGATACATGCAAAGGGAGTATTGGAAGTAGATTCCATTCCTTCACCAGTTATTGAGCTAGTTAGTCCCATGATGGTAGAGGAGCATGATCCAGAAATAGAGGAAATGGATGTTGACACGTGGGGCGAAACACAAAACCATAGCAGAGAGAAAACCCTCACGCACCAACTTGGATTAGGAGCATGATGATACATGGATGAGAATGGTGATGAATGAATAGATTCATATGAGTCCATAGAATAGGACGAAGAAGCACAACAACCTATAGCAAAGCCAGCACAACATGCAGAGGAACAAGTACAGGTGGAGGATATTATAGGAAATCATAACTGAGACACAAATGAAAATGAGTAAGAAAACCAAGAAGTAGTTCCATCAACAGGAAAGAGGAAAACTATGTAAAAACCTACCGCACCAAGAACACTGAACAAGTTGAAGGAGGTAACGTTGTCATTGCCACAAATACCTGACGGAGTCAAAGTAGTTGGTGACCTATTAGGGTCTATAAAAAAACTAAGGCATGTTGATCATGATGTGACAGACATGGAAAAGTTCCCTGAGTTTGCACCATAAGTGCACATGGAAATTAAAGGAGTAGGTCCATCAAGGGATCCCATTTTGGAGCTGAGAAAATGGATTTCAAGACTTTATAACACGGGGATCATGAACCTGCGAGAGATTCCTCATTTCGGGAGAGGAAAAGATATAAATTCATGTGTTAAACAAATAATGGAACTAGTACATGGAGGCATCTTATGGATGGAGAGGACTGTATCAATATATGTAGACTTAATTGCAGTGATCATAGGTTTACCAGTAGATGGAGAAAAACTAGAGCATTATTTGGATGACAAGACAAAGGAAAACTCTGTAGTAGAGGAGATGAAGAAGAAATATGTCACTGAAAGAGGGTCCCTGGGAATAATGATAAAGCGAATTAGTGAACCAACAACTATATTTGCAATTAAATTGATGGCATGTAAACTTGTGAGGAATTATCACAAGGAGGAAGCCCCTGCAAGAGTTATAGCAGCAATTACACAGTATGCAAAGGGGAGTCTACTCGGTTGGGCTCCATACTTAATGAACTTATTTTTGGAATATTGTAAGGATGCACAGGATCTAGGAACAAAGTTTCAGTACTCATGGTTGATTATATTGATATCCTTGGCTGGGTACGAAGAACCAAAATATAGCATATTTTACCAGAGGCTAGGAAAGTGCCATGCAACAATGTATACAACAATGTAGCACACCTCAGATCTGAAGAAAAGGAAGGAAAATTCTACCATTTTTTCCATGATGTTGGAGGAGATGTAGGATAAGTTAGCTAAAACATGGAGGATACCACCAAAAGTGGTGACAAAAAATCAAGGAATAACAAATTTTAAGTATTCTAGACATAAGATATGGATCCAGGCCAAAAGGGATCCTAAGAAGGAGTGGATAGAGTTGAGGTATTGTGTTACAGGAGAATAAGTGTAGTGGGTGATGAAATAATGGCATGAAGAATGGAAGGTGCTAGAGATCCCAAAGAAGGTACCAATAGATAAGAAACAAGCAGAGGTCGACCCTTCAAGACACTCAACTACTCTAGCAACCAATACAATGAAGGTGACAGAGTGCACCAAAGAAACAAGGGGTAGTGAAATTGTTACAAATCCAAGGTAGAAAAATATTATCCCAAATCCTTCAGTATAGGAAAAGGAATGCATAGTGGAACAAAATGGAGGAGCTTGGAAAGAGACAAATATTCCTATGTGAGAGGAAACAAGAGGTGGAGATATCCCATATATGGATATACTAGTTACAACCATGTACACAAAGACTATGCCAATGAAAAGGATAGTCCTATAGATAGGAGGACAATGCAAGAAAATGAAGGCACATAAGGGCGTTCCTGAGATTACAATGACAAAAGATGATGTAGATTTAGTCACAGAGAGAGTGAAGGAACATACTGCAGAGGCATGGTATGATGTTGAAAAGAAAAGGGAGGAGATAGTAAATAATTTGACAGAGGTTAAGGATGGATGCA
The DNA here is from genome assembly GCA_009831015.1 of Picea engelmannii. Taxonomy (NCBI): domain Eukaryota; kingdom Viridiplantae; phylum Streptophyta; class Pinopsida; order Pinales; family Pinaceae; genus Picea; species Picea engelmannii. The sequence continues at coordinate 1,166,538 of ML778622.1, forward strand.
CTAGAGAAATAACAACTTACTACAATGCAACAAAAAGAATAGATGAAACAACAACAAACTTTTGAGGAGAAAACAGTTCCAACACAGGAGACAGTACAAATCATAGCCATGGGGAGTGAAAATTTCCATATTACATAGGTAATGTTGGAGGTGGAGGAGGAGACAACATAGAATCCATTGAAATACATAGGTCACTTCAATTTGGCACTTACCAAGGATGCAACGAGGGCGTTGTACAAAATTTAAATCACTGTCACATAGGAAATTCAGTTGAGGGCCCATGCATATGTGACAAGTATATAATTGACCAACAAAGTAAAGAATAAATTGGAGATGACACTTAATCAGGTGTAGTTCGAGAGAGATGAAGTAAAGTAGTGCACTGGCATAATGGAGAAGCAGTTGGAAGAAATGTTTAAAAAAATTCTTGACAGCACGCAAGAAGGGGAGAACATACTAACAGAGCAGAAAATTGAGAAGATAATGCAAGCTATGGAGGCTTATAGGAGCCACATTACAGAGTTGACATAACTCCTAGCATCTAGCACCACACCAAAAGTAATAACATAGGGGAGTAGAAGGCTACAGGTCATTCAGAGAGAATTTCATAGATCATCAAGGAAATCATAGAGTTGTATAATAAGAGCGTGTAGTTATGGAAATACATTTAGGAAGATGACAAATTGTAGGAGTTAGAACATAAGGAAAAAGGTGTAAATATTGTGCTACAAGAATTAAAGAAGAATACGAAAATGATGACAATAACAGATAGATTGAAGAGTTCATAGAAAATGAAGAATTTGTAGGCAGAGATGAAGAGCATACAGGAAGAAAAGTAGTCAAGGAAGGCGCATTTGGAACCACTTCAAGAAGGCGAACATAAAATGTTGACAAATATTGATGCATCTAGGGGTCACGTTGAACAGGTTGGATTGGAAAGTGAAGAAATATTGAAGGATCATATTATTGTGCATATTGTGGAGGTTGTAGCAGAGAAGAGCATGCAAGTAAAATTAAGATTTAAAAAAAATTCAAGCAAGTTCTAGGAGTTAGAGAAGTCAGTGCAGGAGGAACACACTACTCGAGTGGCTCGAGATGAGCCACATGTGAGTGTTGAGGGAATTTTGGTCCAGGCTATTTTGGGTAAGATCACAAAAATTAATGAAGGAATTTAGAAAATGGACTAGAAAATGAGAGTGCACCAGAATAGAAGGGAAGTTCCAAGGAAGCAGAAAATTCAAAGGAAGAAGGACATCGATCAATTGCGCGCGGAGATTTAGAAATTAGACAAACCTAATTCACTTGGGGTTAATGTGTTATGGTTTTGGTCATTGTTGTGACGATTTTTAACCCATGTTTTGTAGTATAAATATGTATTGTTAGATCTAAGGAGATCTAGTTTTTTTCTGGTGAGTAATTGTTAATGCTTGAGCAATCTAGTTGTGGAGCTAGTGTTGGAGATGATATTCGAGTCATTCTTTTAGAGAGAGTTATGCATTGTAATTGAGGTTAAGGTTGGAATTTGTGGATCTTGGTATGATCTTGTCAGATTCACTATATTCAACTATACTATATTGATGTAATGCACACAACACAATGAATTTGATGAAGATTAATAAAAGAGAGATCAACATCAGATATTTGTTGACATAGCCTAGGGGGGTGAACCAAGATAAAACCTTGTGTCTCTGTGTGGAATGTTTTCTTTATTTCTGATTTAGTTATGATGAATGGATGAATATGTTAGTAGTAAAATGCAACGTGCAATAAATATTTGTTGCAAAATGAATCTTAATGAATGAATCTGATTATAGAATTGTACATATAGATTTAATGATGTGTTAGAATATTAGATCTAATGTATGTTGAGGAAGAAAGAATGTATGGCATCCCCACAACATCCTCCCTTCTACGATTATAGACATATGGGTCCTACAGTCACCCATAAGCCATCTCAGGTGAGACTTCATTGTGCACAAAGTTGCATTCTGGTCTCCAAAAGGGATGATGGTTTGCATCATTTTGCTGGAAACCTAAAGTAGAACCCAAGTCATCCCTAACAATCCAACAATGTCATTGTCCCTATCATCGTCATTGTCACTAAAATTATCACTGATATATGATCATCAACCAACTATAACCAGATCCACTCACATGGATACCAAAACCATCACCATACCATGTACTTCAACCATGTATATCAACTTGTACCAATCCATGTACATCAACCATGTCCATCATCTTGAACCATATCATGTACCAACATCACCAAGAAGTTCCTCTATTAATGTACCATATCATCATCAACTCATGAACCATAACATCACTAATATGTGTCTCAATATCACCAATCATGTACGATAAGATATTCCAAGTATAGGTATCTTAACATCAATGATAAAACATATACCTCAATCATATACCAAAACCATGTACCATGTACCAAGCATCAAATTTGTACCAAATGATGTGCCTCAACCAAGCACCAAAGAATGTGCCTCATACATATGCCACCATATACTATGTGTATACCTCATCCATGTACCAACATCACAAATATGTTCCTATAACAACCATGACATATACCAAACTAGATACAAAGGTACTATAACATAACTCAACCATGTAGACAATATGTACCTCAAACCATGTGCCTCAAGGATGTGCCAACATCCATGAACCATGTACCAAGAGATACCATCAAACATGTGCCATATCACTCATGATATTCCTCAAGCATATACCATACAACAAACCATATGTCAAGTATCCAATATGTGCCTCAAAGAATATACCAAAAATCACAAAGACATGCCTCAAGAATGTGCCAAACCTTCCAAGATGAAATCCTCAAAACACATAAAATAACATACCACTAAACCTGTAGGTTAACTAATAGAAAAGACTTCTGACTTGTACTAGCATCCTCCCCAAATTTTCCTTAGCCTCATGGGACTAAGACTAGTCAACTAGCGGGGCCTCATGGAACAAGGATCGTACAACCCATGGGGGTGCCTCAAGGAACACCAGAAGCTTGACCTACGGGGGTCATCCAAATTAGGGTTTCATAGAAAACCCTCTCTCTCTATGATAGAATCGTGTAACTTTCTCACTCCTTACTCTTTCACTACCTCATTTTCGTCATTTCATATTTTCCAATAGATCACTTGCTCACATAGAATATATTCAATAACCTTGCTTGTGTGATATTACCTTATCAAAGACTTCTTGAAGTGTATTTATGCCTTTCCAAAGTAAATTATTTCATTAAATTTAGGGTGATCTTGTTACAACCACTTTACCCTTTAGTAAATGACTTTTAACTATTTAGGGTCTTCTTTACCATTCTTCGGGGCTTCCAACTTCATGACCTCATGACTTCTCAACCATGAGGAACTATGCGATGTACTAGCTACCATTGGAAACAACATGACAAAGAATATACATATATGATGGTTTTACCTGCATTTACATTTTCCTTCATGTCCTTATTCCTCAAATAACTTTTGGCTTCATGATGAAACCTTTGGGGCTTCATGTAGACTTATTCAAATGCACCCATAAAATATGTTGACATCAATGAAAAACACTTATATTGACATCAATGACAACCAACTATCCAACAACATCAATGAGAACCAACTATACAACAATCTCCACGTTTGGCATTGATGGAAACACTCATACTCCATCTTTGACCAATGCTCCTGATCTTTATCTCCTCATGTTTCTCTCCACCTTTGACATCAATGGAAAAGGGTACCTCTCTTTAGGGATTCTACCCTTGTGTTCATGCTTATAATATTTCTCTTACTCCTCCTTTGACATCATGGGAAAAATGGTAACTCCCCCTGTCAATATGTCTCCCCTTGTCTTCATGCTTCTATTTTGGTCTCTCTCTCTCTCTGATGATTTCTTTTCCCTTGATTTCTCTACAACATTCCATGTAGATCAATGTGGGGCTTCATGTATATACTTACTTTCCTCTCTTCCAGTGATTCTTGTCTATTAGGGCTTCCTCTTGTAATTCAATGACATATATAAAAATCCTTCAAAAATTATTTGACTTCAAATCTTCATGGCTTGTCAAGTTTACATTAGTGATCATACTTTTAAACAATTTTCCTTTGATGGTATGGATTCTATTCACAATCTCTCTTCCCCTATTCTATTGTTCCTTTCACTTTTTTCATTCTTATGACTAAATAATTCCACATGTTATTATACTTCCATCCACTATCATGTATCTTCTCTGATTCATGTCTTCTATATATGAAAAATACCTCATGAATCAATCTATGTTCCTAAAATTGTCCACGATTCAGCTACTCAACTACACCCAATATTGACCCATATGTCACTTTACCATTCTGAGGACTTCTTTGAATATTTTGCAAATAATCACTACATATTGCTTCTTTTCAAGTTGTATGTTCAATATGCAAATCAAACTTTACATGACTGCACCAATCTATACTGAATATGTCCTTGGATGAATACATGTCTGGAATCCTCTACACAATCATGAGTCTCTTCTTGAAAAGTGTACCGAATATATTCTTCGTAACTTTTAGTTGATACCTCCATGGTAATGTGTTCTCGAATCTACTCTTAAAACAATCAATCACAATACATTCTGCACTTTTGTCATCAAACCATTATACGACTTCCTTTCCAAAAAATTGAAATACTTTATATTGCTCGAAAGGTAGTTCTCTAATATGTAGATTTTTTTCTTAGATTCCCCCTCTTCAATATTCATATTTACTGGGAGTCTCCAAGATGGATGGAACAAAATGGTGGATGAAGTCACCCTAAAGAAGAGTAATCTTCTTCTTCTATCATCTGAATTTTGACATCTTCCTCTTCATCGTCTTCCTAAATTCTAAGATCTTCCTCTTTTCTTGTAGATTTTTCCTGATCTCGTACTACAAAAAATTCTAAGAGCATGAATTATGGTTGTTCTTCATTCATCTATTCTTCCTTTACCCATTCTTGTTTTCTTTTCCAAAACTTATTATATCTGATATAAGTGTTCTCCTTCATAGAAGTTTCCATCATTCATATACAATATCAAGATATGTGTCCATAGTTATGGCATTTGTAACATTCAATATTGTATGGAGTCACATACACATTTCTTGCTTGAAATTTATTCCATGATCTTTGCAATCTATAGCTTGATGTCCAAATTTATTATAAGTAAAACAATGAACATAAAATAAAATTTGATACCTGTGATTGAATGATCTTCTTTGTGATGTCGTCCTTCTGAATTCATGCCTTGGTTTATCATGATCTTTTCTTCTATTGTTTCCTTCACAATTATTTAAGATTATTTGATACCTGAAAGTGGAGGGTCTTCTTTGATATCCGACTCTTATGTAATCTTCTTCTTGATTCTTCTTCATTTATGGAATGTTCTTCTTTGAGGGCTCACATTCTTCCTTCTTAATACAACCTCTGATGACTTTTGCATGACTCTTATCCTTGTCTTCATTCTTCCTTTCTAGCAACCTGTAACACTTCCCTTCAATTTTATTTACTGGCGATGTGGAGCTTTCTATTTCTTCAATGTTATTGTTGAGCTTGAAAAATTTAACTCTTAATGTGAAAAATTCTTCTTCAAGATTCCCACAATCTTCTTCTTTCTTCATTGCCTGGATCTTCATGACTTGTTTCTTTATGTTTTCTTATTCAAGTTGGGTCTTCAAGAAGACAATTTCTTCTTCATGTCTACGTTCTTGTTGACTAAGTTTGATTCAAGCTTATTTGAGTCATTTGATATTTCTTTGAGATGGCTTGTCAAAATATTTTCTCTCTTCTCTGATTCCTTTCTTTGTGATACTATTTTGAATTCCAAAAATTGTTTTTCTTCCAATTCACTTTTGCATTCTTCTTCAATCCTTATAGTTTCTTCTAATTATACTTTTAGGTTTGTAATAATCTGCTAGACTTCTTCAAAGTTGGTATTTTGATGCCCCTTCTTTAGCTCGATTAATTCTTCCTTGAGTGATTTTTTCTTCCTTCTTTCTTTTGTTAGATCGTCTAAAGAACTGATTAATTTTTCTTCAATATTTACTATTCCTTCTCTACATTCTTCTTATTATGAATCTGTCTGAAATGAAGAGCCCATTTCATCTTGTTTTGATTCATCATCTTCTTTATTATGATTAGTATAGATTATGTAGCTTAAAGTATAGATTATTTAGCTTATCCCAAAGTTATTTGGTTGATGAACATTGTCCCACTTTGTCTTTATTGGATCTAGTAATCCTTCCAAGATGAAATCCATTGGTATTTTTTTGTTTCTATTCAATTTCCTTCTTGGATTCAATATTTGGTTTCTTTGAATCGGTGTATCCTGTAAAACCTGAGTACCAAACATCATACCCTTGTTCACATAGAAATTTTATCATATTGTTCCTCCATATATCATAGCTTAGACTATTCTTACCATCAAACTTTGGTACTCCAATCTTAACGTACTCCATGATATTCCTTCCAGTGGTTAAAATATTTCCTTGAAGGACCTTCTCTGATACCAATTGTTGGAAGTTTGAGAGGTGGTGTGAATCAGTATGAGCACTTTTTACCACTTTCAATCAAAGTATATATAAACTTCAAATTTATCATCATTATTCAATATTTTATCACTTATGCATTCAATATATCATTGCATCATAAACAATATCATTCATCAATGCGTAATAAACAACCACAGAGACATAGTACACCAGAATTTATGTGGAAACCTAAATAGTATAAAACCGAGGAATGATTTCTTATATATATCAACAATACATTCATAGGAAGCACCAACTTCCGAATTATCCATAATCAACTGGAAGGAGGCTCCAACCCCCTATTTACAAGATCCAACCTAAATAAAGATACAACTCCTTGAATTCTCCAGCTACAACTAGACGGAGGTTACAACCCCATAGTTTACAGGCTCCAACTTGAAGGAATATCCAACTCCCTGTGTTCTCTAGCTCCAACCACAAGGAGGATACAACCCCTTGATTTACAGGCTCCAGCCTGAAGGAGTATCCAACTCCCTAAGTTCACCAACACCAACTAGAAGGAGGCTACAACCACCTTTCCTTGCCCCATTCTACCACCCTGAAATATAAGTGTAGACACAACCTATCACTACCATTGATATTGTCACTTCCACTGTCATCAATACATCAACATGTCACTGTCAATTTCAACCTATCACTGTCACTGTCACATCCACCTATAACTTTCACTCTGTCACATCAACTTGTAACTAATGATCAACCAACCATCCAACTTGTCACTATCTCTGTCACAGTCATTATAATTGTCACGGTCACTAATATATCATCATCAACCAACTATAACAAAATCCACTCACATGGATACCAAAACCATCACCATACCATGTACCTCAACCACGTACATCAACATGTACCATACCATGTACATCAACCTGTACCATATCATGCACCAAGATCACCAAGAAGTGCCTCTAGCAATGCACGATATCATCATCAACTCATGAACCATAACATCATCAAGATGTGCCTCAATATCACCAATCATGTACCATAATATATTCCAATTTTAGGTATATTAACATCAATTCTAAACCATATACCTCAATCATATACCAAAACCATGTACCATGCACCATGTACCAAGCATCAACTATGTGCCAAATGATGTGCCTCAACCAAGAACCAAAGAATGTGCCTCATACATATTCCACCATATAGTATACCTCAAACATGTACCAACATCACAAATGTGTGCCTATAATAACCATTCCATATATCAAACTAAATACAAAGGTACCATAACATCAATCAACCATGTAGCCAAGATGTACCTCAAACCATGTGCCTCAAGAATGTGCCAACATCCATAAACCATGTACCAAGAAATACCACCAAACATGTGTCATATCACTCATTATATTCCTCAAGCATATACCATACATCAAACCATATACCAATTATCTAAGATGTGCCTCAAATCATATACCAAAACTCACAAAGACACGACTCACGCATGTGCCAAACGTTCCAAGATGCAAGCTTCAAAACACATAGAATAACATACATTTAACTTGTAGCTGACCTGATACACAAAATTTCAGACCTGTAACTCTTCCTTAGCCTCAACAACCCAGTACTAGCATCCTCCCCAAAATATTCTTAGCCTCACTGGACTAAGACTAGTCAACTAGCGGGGCCTCGCGAGACAAGGGTTGTACAACCCATGGGGGTGCCTCGCAGGACACCAGTAAATTGACCCACGAGGGTCATACAAATTAGGTTTCAATAGTAAATCCTCTCTCTCCTCTCCAATCATGAAATATTTTCACTCCTTACTCTCTCACTGCCTTAGATTCGTTGTTTCAGATTCACCAATATATCACTTGTTCACATAGAATATATTCAATAATATTTCTTGTGTGATATTACCTTATGAAAGAATTCTTGAAGTGTATTTATACCTTTTCAAAGTAAATTATTTCCTTAACTTTAGGGGAATATTGTTATAACAACTTTTCCCTTTAGTAAATTACTTGTAACTGTTTAGGGGCTTCTTAACCATTCTTCGAGGATTCCAACTTTATGACCTAATAACTCCTCAGCTATCAGGAACTATGTGACATACTACCTACCGTTGGAAATGACATGATGAGGACTATCCATCTATGATATTTTTACCTACATTTACACCATCCTTCATGTCCTTATTCCTCAAACAAATTTAGGATTCATGACCACACCTTTGGGGCTTCTTGTAGACTTCTTCAAATGCACCCATCACATCTTTTGACATCAATGACAACCACTTTGGTTGACATCAATGAAAACCAACTATCCAACTTAAAATTCCCTCATACATAAAATAGGGTTTCCTTCTATGGAAAAAAAAACCTAACATAACTTCTACCATCTTTTCTACAACCTAATAATGAATAACTCATATTGACTATGAAATCACAATATTTTACAAGGAAATTTTCCCAAAACATTCTCTTAGGGGGTGCTTCCCTCGAACCCCTTCGAAGGGGGGGGCTCAAAAATATTGTCTCCTCCCCCCCTAAAAATAGATGTGGAGGAGAAATCCTCCCCACACCTTCCTGTCAGGAAATGGGATCCAAACACGGATGAAAACAAGACCTCTAAATCAGGAAGATAATAAGGCTCCACAACCAACAATCTCCCACTTGGAGACTAATCACAACAACTCCATTGTTGTTGTACCTTTTGGACTATGATCCACCTTGGACCTAGAAATTTTATCATCTTCACCTTCATCCTTGAAGGCCAACTAAAGCTGAGTAGGAACCCATTTTCTCCCTGGTTACTACCTTTTTTAACATGTCTACAGGATTTTAGCTAGTATGTATATTTTCCAACTTCAATTATCCATCTTCCAAAATGGATCGTATGAAGTGGTAAATCAATTTTATATGCTTAGTATTAGAATGTAAGTTTGAGTTATTTGCAATATGAATGGAACTATGTTTTTCATAGTATAAGTTGTTATTCTCCTGCTTCTTTCCCAATTCCTCCATAAACCTCTATAACCAAATCATCACTTTACTAGCCTTTGAAGCAACATATTATGCTTCCATTGTTGAAAGTGCAACAACCTTTTCTAGTTTCGAAATACAACTTACTATTATTCCAACTATAGTAAAAACATATCCTCTGGTGCTCCTCCTACTATATTATCATCCGCCATATTTGACTCAACATATCCATGTAGAACAGTGTTTGAACCTCCAAAACATAATGCATCGATAGTAGTACCTCTCAAATACCTGAAAATCCACTTTACTGCCTCCAAATGTTCTTTCCATGGATTTTTCATGTACCTACTCACAACTCCCACTGCATGTGCAATATCTGGTCTTGTGCACACCATCACATACATCAAGCTCCCAACTAATTATGAATAAGGGACCCTGAACATGTATTCTCTCTGCTCATGTGTCTTGGGACACATTTTCTTGGTTAATTTGAAATGGTTGGCCAAAGGTGTACTAACTAGTTTTGGATTTTTCATTTTAAACCTCTCTGACACCTTCTCTATGTACTCACCCTGAGACAATAGAAATTTGTGATTTTTCCTATCTCTTGTTATCCTCATACCAAGTATTTTCTTTGCAACATCCAAATCCTTCATCATAAATGAATTAACTAATTTCCTTTTGAGAAAATTTATATCATGCATGTTAGACCCTGCAACATGTTGATATTATGGTAGCTATGGGAGGTATTAACCTCCATGAGTTACCTTTGGAGAGAATAGAATATTCCAAAAGAAAGAGAAACCCTAAAGAGATGTGTAGAAACCCTATAAGACAAGTCGGCTCAGTAAAAGAATTAATATTAAAGCATTAGATTCTAAAAGAACAAGTCGGCCCAGACAAGTGACAAGAACAACTATAAATAAGAGATGATCTAGCTCATTTGTACACATACACTTCACACACTCTCTCAGTCAAGTTTGGTGCAAGTTTGGGGCTGCAACAGTAAGGATGGAAGGTGGATCTTCTAGGATGGTTCTTGGTCTCTCTCTCTAGCACCATATAGCCTAATATGTACGCCCTATCCTATAGTATCTCTTTGTGGTGTTATTGGTGATGTTTCTTGGTGGTATTCTTGGTAAGTGCAACTGCAACTGTAGTTGTTGCAACTTATGCAACTACAGCTGTAGCTATTGCAACTGATGTAACTACAATTGTTGCAGCTGAGTATTGTACTTGTTTTGTGATGTTGATACTTTCTATTTGGTGAGATATATTTGGATAAAGATGAGATATATTGGTTATTTGTTGGTTCTAGTGTTTCTTCTGGAATCATTCTATCTAGAAAAGGTTATGGTGCTTGGGGTTGGCTGCATCCCTATGGTTGGGTGGCAATAGTGATATTGTTTATGGTAAAACGAGCAAATCTCTTTAGTTCTAACAGGTTATGGACCCACAAAAAATTCAATGTAGTGTAACCACTAGAAGTTAGTGTGACAGTTCTTTATTAAAGCTCATTGTGGCACCAGTTACAACGACAACTAGGTTTTCTGATTATGCAGCTACAACAAACCCTAACCCTTGTGTTTTGGCACTTCTAATGAAGAATTTGGCCTAATTCATTGACATCCTAGTGCACCCTAGCCTAGCACACCTATTGGTACCATCAACTAGCAAAAATGTCAGGTTTGATTTTTTGGTCAAAGTCAAACTCAAAGTTTGACTGGTCAAAGTCAAAGGTTGACTTCTAGTCAAATTGATTTTGTGGTCAAAGTTGAAATTTTAGAGTTTCTAGCTTGTTTTAATCATTGAATCTTCTAATTCAATTTCTAATCTCTTCTTGTCAAGATGGTATCTAGTTTCATATTGGAAGACAAGCTGGATGATGCTACAAGACTTCAAAGGTATGCACTTGTATATGTTATCCAAGTTATATCATCTAGTAAAAAATGAGTGTGTTTGCAGGGAGAGTACTAGATACCTTTTGCAAGTTGTAATCTTGGATTTAGTGCATTCATAGGAACAAGTGCACCCTCCATAGTAGTTGAGACTTTAGGTTCCAGGTTTGAATAAATTGTTAAGCTTCAAATTTGTATATATCAAGGGTGATAGTTGCTACATTACAAATTGTGAAAGCAGTATTTGAAAGGTTCTATTACTGCTAGATATAATGAATACTTGATGTCATGTGAATACTATTGATATATATGCTTATTGCAAAATGAACTAACATTTCCTCTAGAGAGAGATTTATTGTTTTCTCCCTGGCAGGTCACCTTAGTAACTCTATGATGACTATTATCCTTGTTACAATAGATATGTTTTTATGAAAATGCTATTGGAAACATTTTTTCTCTTGTGGTTCTTGTTTCGGGCAGGTCACAGGCGATATCTCTAAGAAGGAGCTACAATGATAGTTGAAAACATGGAGAAAATGACTCCATCAAGTGGTGAGGCAGGTGATATCACTAAGTACATTTCTAATGGAAGGATGAAATGAAAAAATGATTTTTGGAAATCATTCACTCAGATGTGTGTGGACCAATGTCTAAGTGGAATATAAAGATCTTAAGGTTCGATAATGATGGATAATACACCACCAAGAAGATCATTGCCTCTTTTTAAAACAACCGAGATTAGGAGGGAGCTAATTATCCCTCAGAATGATGCAGCAGAAAGAAATAACCATTCCATTGAAGAATATGTTAAGGCAATGATGAATGACAAGAATATATCCATGTTTCTATGGGAAAAAGTAGCTATGAAAACAATATATGTTCATAATAGAATTTCTCATTGTATATTGAGGAACATGACTCCAAAAGAAACTTTATTCAAAAAAGAATCCATGTGTTGAACACTTGAGGATCTTTGACTACCAGTCAAGAAGAAGAAATGGAATATAGAGGCATTGATAGATACAAAGAGAGATTCATGGATAGAGGGTTCTCCCAGAAGGAGGGAGAAGACTATGATGACAACTTGTTCCAGTAACCATATATACCTCAACCCGAGCCATTATATCTCTTGCAATATCCATGGGTTGGAGTTTACATCAGATGGATGTAAAGATTGATATTCTCAACAAAGTAATTGAAAACAAAGCATATGTTGAGAAAACTAAAGGTTTTGAGGTATACCAGAAAGAGACCCATGTATGTAGATGGAAGAAGACCTTGTATGGATTCAAGCAACTTGGTGTAGAGCCTCTCATGTACAATAGAAGTGTGGTGAAAACTTCCTATGACAAAGGAAGTGTATGAAAATGATTCTTTAGAAGTCCGGGATAATGGATTACAAATCCATGGAAAAATCCCATGATGACAAATCTGAAGAAGTTGAGAGACTCTGATCCACTAGACTCGTCCTTGTATCGAAAATTTAATGGCTCATTAATGTATTTGTAGAATACTTAGCCATATATTTTTGTTTTTGTGAAAATAGTTCCAGGTGGAACCTAGTCATTGAAATTGAATAATTGCAAAGAATGCCTTGAAATGTCTTCATGGAAGTTTGAGTCATGATATAAAACTGCTTGGATTTATCATTTTAGATTGGGAAGGGAGTGCGGATAACAAAAAAAATGCTTCTTGGATATGTTTCAGTTTGATATTTTCCACGATATCATGGGCTAGCAGGAAACAAAAGTCTGTTGCACTCAACACTGTAGAAGCAGAGTATATTGCAGCTTGTGATACTTGTACGGAAGCAGTGTGGCCCTGTAATATGCTTTATGGATTGTTTGATTAGGTCTTGGATTCGACCGTGATATATTGTGATAATTAGAATTATGTGAAGATTTTAGAGAACCCAGTGTTCCATGACAGGTCGAAGCACATCAAGAACAAGTATTATTTTCTCTGTGATAGAGTTCATAGGGGATAAACGATTTTCCAATATATCTCCATAGATGAGAAGATAATAGACATTTTGGTAAAGCCTCTATCCAAGACAAAAAGTTTTCATACTTAAGGGACAAGATGGGACTTGTGCATATGACTTCATTATTGGAAAGGGAAGTGATTAATAACAGTTTGGGAGGGAGCATTGATATGTTATTTATTTATGGACAATCATTTTCTAGTTTGGAAAATGGTCCAGGTTGGGGAGTCACTTTCCAATCCGGAAAGTGGTCCAAGATTTCTGACGGACAGTCATTTTCCAGTTTGGAAAATGATTCAGAGAGGACAGTCATTTTCATAAAGAAAATGGTCTGATAGATTGTTGATGTAGCATAGAAATTGATTCCCCTTGTTACCATTGTGGGTGACTGGTCTAGGAAAGTCATTCTCCTTGGTAGTCACTCTAAGTAGTGGTCAAGCATAATGGTCCACCTCTTCGGATAGTCATTATTTCGAAGTTCATAGTTGTGAGCAACTTCGAATAATTGTACAATGTAGGAGGTTGGTGTAGGATAGTCATTTCAATAGGAAATGGTCCAGACATTCATTCCCAAGGGAAGAATCATTCTTTCTAGGTTGCATTGTGATTAGTGCCACAAGAATGGCCTAGTTAGGTTGATTGGTCTAGGTTCAAGAATTAGGGACAGTCATTCCCTAGGGCAGACTCATTCTCTCCGGGTTGCACTGTGATTAGTGTCGAAAGAATGGCCCGGTTAGGTGAATGGTTCAGGTTCAAAAATCAAGGACAATTATTTTTCTATACTTGGGAAGAATAGTCCAGATAGCCTATGGTTGATGTTTAACTTTCAAAGGGAAGATGCTCTTCCATATTTCAAAAATGTGAGTGAAAGAGTGGCCCAGATGACTCGGTTCATATCATGACATTGTTGATATCAAATTATATGATTGTTGTGGAGAATGTATGTCTTTGGACAATATCTATATGATAATGTGGTGGATGTGCTCCACTGGTAGTGAATGTGTGTCACTAGTTAGTAGTTGTGTGATATTAGGAGTGGTTGTGTACCACTGGAAAATAGTTGTGTACTACTATGGATAGACACAGTTGTGTTCTATTGGATGAAATTCTTCTGATTTCCATGGAGACTACCACTTGCGTTGGAGATGATTTCCAACTATATGGATAGTGAGATGATGTAGAGGCATTGATCTACATCATGCAAGTACAACTTAGAGATGGTGCATTGACACCATGCTAGTATGGCTTAGAGATGATGTAGATGGTACTCCACATCATGCTAGTCCAACTTTGATATGATCATACATATTAGATATGATGCAGTGGAAAGGATGGTTCTTGGAGCCATTGAGGACATTCAACATATGTTAGGATAGTCATTCTTTAAGGACATAGGTTCAGATTAGAAGAATGGTCCTTGTATCACTATGTTGAGTGGGTGAATTGTTCAACATCATGCTCGATTACTCAGATGGAGTATAGCCTAGAGATATGATGTATTTTATGCCATCAAATGGCATAGATAGTGGTGATGTTCCTCGTAAATTGATCTATGTGATCATGAGATAGCCTGTGTGGCTATGATGATGTTACCTGTTAATACCTCCTTAGCTAGGAGGGAGTGTTAATATTATGGTAGTTGTGGGAGGTATTAACCTCCATGTGTAACCTTTGTCTAGAATAGAATATTCTTAAAGCAAGAGAAACCCTAAAGAGATGTGTAGAAACCATAGAAGACAAGTCAGCTCAGTAAAAGAATTAATATTAAAGTATTAGATTCTGAAAGAACAAGTCGGCCCAGACAAGTGACAAGAAGCACTCTAAATAGTGTTGTTCATTCGAAAGGAACAATTGTTGTTCCTTCTACAATTTTTCCTTATTATTGTTCCTTTCTCCCAAAAGGCACGATTCTTTTCTCATAAACAAGGATGCCATTATTATGTTATCCACTCCTTTGGGTATGACCTTCACTAATTAATTTTCATCAGCACCACTTCTAATGATTTGTCATTTTTTGTGTGGACTATCTAGCATACCTTATCGAATTGTTTTTTGGATTAATTTCCCCGAATTATCTTAAATATTGTTCATAATCCTTAACCACCATAATNCCTATATATATATATATATATATATATATATATATATATATATATATATATATACATTAACTTGAATGGTAATTTTCCTTCATATCTTAATAAGGAGTCTAAAGTAAATTTTACTTGGCATTCTTATACTTCTTACACCATCCCTCAATCTTAAGGAGTAGATGAGCCTCCCTTAATAGAGCCTAAAAAAAAATGATGGAGGCAAAAATTAAAATATAAGTAATAAAATTCTCTCAAAAAGGATAGGGGGTCTTATCACGGGCCAACCTACCATGATCGTAAGATAATAACATAAGTGACATTCCCACTATGGATACCACACCAGGGCAATGGCCTTTGACATTTTTTCGTCAAAGGATAAGAGGTCTCATCACGGGTCGACTTTTTTACTTAGGTTACGATCTAGTGAGTGGCATTATCGTTATCTAACTACCAAACCAAGATAGTGGTGTTTTTGGGAAAAGAAAATTCAAACTATTTATTGAGGATACATTCTCATTTATGGGTTAAAAGGAAACCTTGTCGAGTCTATGGACGCCTGCTAGCAACAGTGGCTCTGCCTATGGTATGGAAGTTTACCTTAAATACGCCAAGTTGTTTGTGTGTTCCTAGAATTACTTTCCTAACAACGAGGCTATCATTATATTTATATCCAATAACAAAGGAAGGTAACAAGGTTATGACATGTGGAATATTTTTAAACACGTGAACAAATTTAAATTATTTGGGATCTTTTTCCTTAAACATTTTTTGAACATAGCTATGTAAATTTGAATTTTCCACACAAGAATGATTATTGTTCATGATTACCATTAAACAGATTTTTCAAGGTTATTAATGATTGTGGGTAACCTGCAGTAATGTGGGCTCTCAGCGTACACTTTGGATGCCCATACATTTTGTGAACAGATGAGGAAAACTATCATTCTTGGTTGCAACTTAGTTCGGCCAGTTTTTGAGGCAATATTACTAGAAATAGTGAATATGATAGAATAGAAGATATATATATAAAGGTAATCATTAATAACCTTGAAAAATCACTTTAACGGTAATCATGAACAATAATCATTCTTGTGTGAAAAATTCAAATTTACATACCTATGTTCGAAAAATGTTTAAGGAAAAAGATCCCAAATAATTTAAATTTGTTCATGTGTTTAAAAATATTCCACATGTCATAACCTTGTTACCTTCCCTTGTTATTGGATATAGCTGGAATGATAGCCTCATTGTTAAGAAATAAATTCTAGGAGCACACAAAAAACTTGGCGTATTTAAGGTAAACTTCCATACCACAGGCAGAGCCACTGCTGCTAGCAGGTGTCAATAGCCTCAAAATGGTTGCCTTTTCACCCATAGATGAGCCTGTACTGTTCATAATCCTTAACCACCATAATTCGTTTCTTTCCCCTATATATATACATATACTTGAATGGTAATTTTCCCTCATATCATAATAAGGAGTCTAAAGCACATTTTACTTGGCATTCTTACACTTCTTAGGCCATCCCTCAATCTTAAGGAGTAGATGAGCCTCCCTTAATAGAGCCTAAAAAAAAACGATGGAGACAAAAATTAAAATATAAGTAATAACATTCTCCCACAAAGGATAGGGGGTCTCATCACGAGCCAACCTACCACGATCATAATATAATAACATAAGTGGCATTCCCACTATGGCTACCACACCAGGGCAATGGCCTTTGGCATTTTTTCGTCAAAGGATAAGAGGTCTCATCACGAGTCGACTTGTTTACTTAGGTTACGATCTAGTGAGTGGCATTATCATTATCTAGCTACCAAACTAGGATAGTGGTATTTTTGGGAAAAGACAATTCAAATTATTTATTGAGGATATCGGCTCATCTATGGGTTAAAAGTCAACCTTGTCGAGGCTATGGACGCCTTCTAGCAGCAGTGGCTCTGCCTGTGGTATGGAAGTTTACATTAAATACGCCAAGTTTTTTGTGTGTTCCTAGAATTCCTTTCCTAACAACAAGGCTATCATTCCAGTTATATCCAATAAAAAGGGAAGGTAACAAGGTTATGACATGTGGAATATTTTTAAACACGTGAACAAATTTAAATTATTTGGGATCTTTTTCCTTAAACATTTTTTGAACATAGGTATGTAAATTTTAATTTTCCACACAAGAATGATTATTGTTCATGATTACCATTAAAGTGATTTTTCAAGGTTATTAATGTTTACCTTTTTATATACATCTTCTATTCTATGATATTCTCTATTTCTGGTAATATTGTCTCAAAAATTGGTCGAACTAAGTTGCAGCGGGGAACGATAGTTGTCGTCATCTATTCACAAAATATATGGACGTCTGAAGTGTAAGCCAAGATCCCACATTATTGTAGGTTACCGACTAGGCAAGAGAAATTTTACATCGTCTGGGATGCACAAAATATTTCAACAGATTGCAAGGATATGACACAAATATCATTCTAGCATTTTTTCAGAACTTGCAGAGAGGAGTCTTTGTGTTCCTTGACATACAAATTCTGGTCACTGAGGAAATTATAGAGGAGGTTACAGGCCTCCCTAAAAAAGGCATACACTAGGTGGGGAAGTATATAGTGCTCAAGGAGGCTGTGGAAACTTTCGTAGAACCTGGAGAAAAAATCAATAAAAAGGGTAAGGGACTCAACCAAACCACTCTCAGTGAGCTATGGAGCGAGCTGGAAAGAGTAATACAAAGGTATATAACATGTGATGGGAGGTATGATGTGGTGTGGTCGTGCCACCTCAAATTGTTAGCATCACTAAAACATAGGTTAGTAATAAATTTTCCATTTTTTCTAAATGCCATGTTACATGAAGTTGATGCAAGAACTCAGAAGGCTAAAGATCCTATCACTATAATTATTCACCATGGATTAGTAAAGATAATAGTAAACAGGGACCAGAGCCAAACTCAAATAACTTGGGGTGATCTAATCGAGGCTGATAGGCCCTTACAAATCAAACAACCTGAAATTCACCAAGAAACCCCCTCACAAAGAATTGAGACAGCTCAGGAAGAAGGAGGCAGTGCCCAAATTGAAACTCCACTACCCCAGCCTAAAATTGAAGTAGACCCCATCCAACTAGCAAAAACCCAGACCAAACAGGCAGAAACATCAAGGGAGAGGTAAAAAAGAACAATTGTTGTACCTGAAACCTCTACTATGAAAAGAAGAAGGGGAAAAAACACAATTCAACCTGAAAAAGTTCAGGAAGTTGTGCAGACAGAACAACCCTCACAAGGTACTCAAGAAAATGCACAGACAGAACAACCATCGCTTGGAGACCTTACAGAACAGTTTTTCAAAATTTATGAGCTAGAATTGGCTCAAGTACTGGGTAATTTAGGGACATCAGTTACCGAAGACACAATAAGGTCTGAAGAACACCAAGCACCAACTTCTTATTCAAACGTTGCCTTTGGACCTCCCTGACATAGAGATGCCATTCCTCGAAGATACAACATAGCTAGAACCTCACATTGAGGTAAACAACCCTGTAGATCAGACAGAGAACACATAAGAAATAGGGGAACAGTCATTAGCTGATCAAGGTGAGGAAAACCTTGACATTCCCCACAAACAGAAAACAACAAGAAAAGGGCACAATAAAATCAAAAAATTGAAACAGGAAAACAAGCTCTTGAGGAACAGGGTTAAAAAAATTAAAGTACTAAAGCAGAAAGTTGGTAGACTCAAAGAAATAATTAAAGAATTAAGGAAACAATTGGAGGAAGATGATAAGGCCTATAAAAGGAAGAAATCCAAAAGGCCTAGAACACAGGGAAGGAACCTACTTCCTAGAGAGACAGTCCACACCAGTTTTATTGCGACATAGACATAATTGCCTATTCCATTGGAAACAGTAGAGGTGTAAACTCAAACAAAGATTCCAGCAGCAAAAGAAACAATTGTCCAACCTGAGGAAGTTCTTCCTACATATTTTCCTGCTCCTTTGGAGACAATTGATGCAGATACCCAGATAGATTCCCCAACAACAAAAGAGACAAATGTTCAGACTGAGGAAGCATTTCAGTCTCCTGAACAGATTGTTTTCATTAACATGTTAGAGGCAGAGGTGGTGCAAACCCAACAGACCCTGACTCAATGTAGAAGTGAAATGATTACCATGGAAGAGCATCAAAAAGTTGTCAAACAACTTAAATCCATGTCAGAAATAGAGAATGAGACTTTTGTTGAGCTCAGCAGAGCTCAAGGAAAGGTGAAGAAAGTATAGGGCCAGTTATAAAAAGATTTGGATCAAATCAAATATATTTTCTCTGTTTACACTGATATAATAGATTGCAAGGATCCTTCTAGTAATTACACTTTGTTTTTATTAGAATGTTATTTGTTGCTTAGGATAAAAGCTATTAGAGCAGGAAAACCTTTTGATTTCACCATTGTTTCTGAGTTTGTTTCATTCTTTAGAGAGAAAGAAGAAGGAGTGAAATACTTTATGCATTAGTTGTACCTCCACAATTTCATCATGGGAGAACACAAAAAAGACAACCCTAATCCTTTCATTGGGGACATACAGTTTCAATAATTCTTGTATTTTACCAAGAACCAAACCAGGTGGGTTAAAGAACACAAGTTTTTAATGAAAAGGGAGATTGGGCTATACCTATGGATCAGAGGGGAACCTCCTAAATCTTTTCCAACAATTATGTGACACAGAATATTCATGAAAAGGGAAAAGGTTGTAGAATCCTTAGCCCCTATCCACCGACAGGTTGTATGTTTAGGTCTACCATATTTTAGGGATCTTAAAGAAGAAGCTATTTCTTATTCCAAACTAAGATGGGATGCCTCCCCAAATGAACTCAAGAATAGGGAACCCTTTGGCTTCAAAAAATTTCATGCAGCTACCTTCAGGTTGGAGAGATATGCTAGAATGATCCTGGATAAAGGAACTTCCTGGATTGGGTGTAGATATAGTCCTCCTATTATTTGGTATCCTCTAGAGGGTTACAAGAGTAATTATGAAATCCATAAGAAGGAGGAAAAAGCTACTTTTGAAGAGCTCAAAAGTAATAATGGGTTCATAAGACCTAGAGAATAGATCTCTCCTCCCTTCAACATAACTGCTTTACATGTAAAATATTTGCTTGCATGAGGACATGCAATAAGGTAAGTTGGGGGGTATGTTGAGTTTAGAAAAAGGTACAAATATCCTCCTTATCACCATAGTTTATGATATAATCTTGATTGAATTTTCCATTAGTTAGAGATAATTAGGAAATAAAATGATTAAAAAGTGTTCTAGAAATATTATTGAGTAATATTAGATCATTTCTGAATTTCAGTTTGAATTGTTTGATTTTATTGCAGAAATGGACAATTTGGTTAAACTCAAGATAGCTAAGAATATTATGAAGATGAAGATATTGTTGGAGGTTAAGGAAATCGGGCGCAAAGCATTTTTGAGGAAGATTGATTCTCTATTTTGTAATCTTTATAAATATTAAAAGAAATCCTGAGAATCTCTCGATCCTCAAGATATATTAATTTACCAATATCATTGTAATATATAGAGGGAAATGAAACCTAGATAAATAGAGAAGAAATTTATCCAAGCATTTGGATCTCTGAATTTCTCTATACAAGCAGTCTATTGTAAATGTTGTACCAATTATAGAATTAATAGAAGCTTTGATCATTTTACCATCTTTGCATATATAGTTTCTAGTAGCAGTACTTATGAATACCATGGGCCCATTCAGAAGGAGTTACTATCTCAAATATGTAATCGTATCAATTTGATTTAAGTCTTGTGATTTAAATCTCTTTTCAACAATTAAGATAAATGCGTGAGTGTGTTGATGATTTCATAAACTAGTTATGCTATTTAATTATAGAGAATAGATGTTTTAATTGAATGTTATCGATTGTTGTTCCAATTCCCATTGATGTAGTTTATTTGTTTGACAGTTCCTCTCATTTTCGCATACATTGTTCCTTTCATTAAATTCACAGTTGTTGTTCCTTTCACTTAAAGTTACATTTGTTGTTCCTTCTCAATTTTACAGTAATTCATTGTTTCATTTCTAGCAGGTTAAATAATCATTGATAGATTGATTCATTAAGTATTTTCATAGATTGAATTATTGTTTTCATACTCATATGAAATAGATTGATTCATTAAGTGTTTTCACAGATTAAATTATTGTTTCTTATCTAGATGAATTCATCAATTTGGTCAATACCTTAAATTCACAACATGTTATAGATTATATTATAATTCTGTTGAGTGAGATCTTAATTTCATAATATTAATGAATGTGTGAGGAACTTGATTATTTATAACTCAGATTTACTACACGATTTTAACCTCTACAACTATCTGCATAGACTTTGATGATATTCTTGAAAGAAACGACGAATCCTTGGGTTGATAAATTAATGTTAAATTAAGGTTGTTTTTAGGACATATTTAGAGACCAACATAGGCCATACAAGCTATTGTTCAACTTGCATACCAAATTATCCTTCCCTTTGACCTCATACCCCTGTGGTTGGTGCATATAAATATGTTCCTCCAAATCCCCATGGATTTTATTTTTTTTACATCTAACTATTCAACATTCAAATTGTATACTACCACAAGACTGAAAATAGTTCCAATTGAGGTCATTTTAACAACACGAGAAAATATTTCATCAAAATATATACCTTTCTTTTGTGCAAACCCATTTACAACAAGTATGGCTATCCTTTTACCTATTTTTTCCTCCATCTTCTTCCTTCAACGTGTAAACCTATTTATTCTAAAATACTCTTTTTCTTGCAAGAAAATGAACCAAGTCAAAAGTATGGATTTTTACTAACGAGACCATTTTCTTTTTCATGCCTTCCTCACACTTCTTTTTAGTGTCTTCCTACATTTACTCTTCCTAACTTTATGGCTCATCGGAATCAATCAACAATAAATAATACAATGAAGGAGAGTATCATTCAAGGGGTCTACTTAACCTGGCATATATTCTAATAATACTTGCAATAGTTTTAGGTCCCTATTTTTCCTATTGTTTTACAATTTTTATTTTTTGGAACCTTTGGAATTTCATTTTCTTTGATTTCATCAAGCACTATGTATTATGCGTTTTCATTTTCCTATTTCTTTACCCGCAAATAATCTTTGTACATGAAGTTTTCATTGAATACCACATTTATATCCTAATGATTTTGTGATTTTCATAATCCCATAACATATAACCAAAATCATTAATGCCACCTCCATGCCTCCTCTGAAACTCCACCATCCAAGTAGATTGAAGGCCCTCTATTTGTTAATTAAACAACAGTATCTACAACATCTTCCCAAAATTGTAAGGGCAACCCTGTATGCAATCTCATACTCCTTGCACATTCCATGATTGTCCTGTTCATCCTTTCTAACACACGATTTTCTTTTGGTGTTCTTGGAACTATCTTATCTATACGAATCCCATGGTATGATTAGTAATTATCAAACTCCTTGTTGGAGTTTTCACCTCCATTAGCTTATCTGAGATACTTCAACCTTTTTCCTGTCTCATTCTCAACCAAAGATTTCCATTTCTTAAAAGTGTCAAAAACATCATATTTTTTGTTAAATGCAACAAACCCAAGTTTTCCTAGTTGCATCATAAATAAAAGTAACATAATAAAGAGAGCCACCAAGAGATGATACCTGAGTTGGTCCCCATATATTTGTATTCACAAGATCTATATTTTCACTCTTATTTTCCTTCCCGACTCTCAGAAATATGACTCTCTTATGTTTTCCATAAACACAATGCTCACAGAAATCCAAATCAACTTGTTGAAGATAGACAAGATTTTTTTTTTTTTTGTGGAGAATATACATCCCCTTCTCCCTCATGTTTCCAATCCTATGATTCCACAATGTTGAATCCACTCCTGTATAATATAAAGATATATAAGAGTCATCATTACAAGTAAATACATACAATGTACCTACCTTCTATCATTTTTTTTTACTAGTGATCCTTTAGTGACCTTCCACACCTTTTCTGTGAATGTAGATATACAACCTTCAATTCCCAACTTCCCTATTGAAATCATATTTCTTCTCAAATATGGAACTTGTATCTCCTCTTTCAGGAACCAGTGGTTTACATTCTTTAAATTTATTTTTACCTTACCCATTCCAACAACTTTACAGGGTTCATCATCACCCAAATAAGCATGTCAAAACTCACCTTGACATAATCTTGAAAATATTTCCTATGGGATGTGCTATGAAATGAATCCCCTGAATCTAAACCCAAGAATCAATAATATTATCTAAAGAAAGAATCAAATCATCGTGTAACACATCAACTACTACATTTTCTTTCTGATTTTTTTCCTGTTGTCCATATCCTTGTTTTTTTGGATATTTGCAATCTTTCTTTAGATGTCCTTTCTTCCCACAATTCCAATAATCGATATTTGCTAGTATGGATATGGATATGCCTTTCTTAGACTTCCCACAGTTCCATGGGATCTTTCCTCTTTCCCTGTTCTCCATGGTAAATGCATTACTTGATGTCTCACATGTGATTTTCCATCACATTTCCTCACTAAGGATCACCAACCACATCAACAAATTTATGAGTGTTTGAAATGGAGACAGAGATACTTACAACCATGACCAAGTGATCCAAAATTGTTCTTTAAAGACTTGGCTAAGTTTTAATCATGAGTTCATTTACTAATTAGGAAATGTTGAAAGAAGAATAAATTAATGAGATATTATAGCATCCATAATAAGAAATGCATATCAGAATGTAAGTAAAAATAACATCAAACCATAACAATAAAGTTATTAATGGATTTCGACAAGATTGCCTACGTCTCCAGGCCTTTGTCTCAGTGGGTGAGGCTTTCTTATTTATATTTAGTGCTTCAAAAGTACATAAAAAAAAGTGTCAAAAGGATTACAAAATCATCTGGTTGTGTTCTACTTGACCTAAAGAATCCAACATAATTGACGATGTTGAAAACGATTAAGTGTAGCTCCCAAAATTGGCCTACAAAGTTCCCCACCTCAATGGCTTCCCTGCATAACAATGGCTTTGGATTTCAAATTCCTTAGCATTTCTCCTATTAAGAACCTCTCTAATGCTACTAAGAACCCCTGGTTTATATAGATGTGGAGTTGGTATCTTCCTCCCAACTTCCTCCCAAGATATGGCCTCAAATTGGGCTCAAGATCCCCCAATAATGGCCAAAATCCATTCAAAACAGGATGAAAATCACAAAAATATATAATATATAATATATAATTTAATTAGAAACCTTAGTATATTAATAATTCAAATAAACATTATAAACCCTAATAAGTTCTTATAAAACAATATAATTTAAACCCTATAAAATAATTTAATTAATTAAAAATTAAACCTTTGAATTTTATTTAGAAACCTTAGTACTTTACCTTAAACTAATTAGAACCCGCTAATTTCCTTTTAAACATAAAAAACCCTAATATTAAACCCTAGACAAGCACTCCTTAACCCTAGAATTAACATTTTAATTTACCCCAAACAAAACCCCAAAACATAATTATATAATTGGATATATTTATAAATATAAAACCCTAAATTTATCCTAACCTTTAATAAACAAGAAACTAAGAAACCCTAGTGATATTTTATAAAATTAAACTATTAAATAATTCTACTTAGCCGACACTAATAAAATTTTTTCCATTTCTAATATTTATACCAGCTCTTCCGTTTCTCTTAAGACCCAGACTCTTTGTCCTGAAGATGGATCCTGATCTGGATCCGAAACGTCGACAATCTAATGACTATACTGTGGCTTTTCCGATGAAAACTAAAAATCCCAACCACAGCAATCTCACGCATCAATATATAATATATCGTTTGAAAACCAAAAATTGGGAAACAATTAGGTGCAACCCCCTTTATCTGGGCCCATGTTCATATGGAGACTTTCATATGTCCATGTGTTGGACGCACCCTGGTCATTGAGGCGTTGGTCATATAGGCTATGTGTCTTGACCCTTAAGCTCCATGCACCTCCACATAATGATAGCCCCTGGTCTAGCTCTTGTTCGGTCAGGTATATCCCCCACCGACCGAAGCTTATCCCACAACCCCCGCCAAATTTCAACTGAACATTAAATCAAGTGGTTTTTTGGAACAAGTACCAAATTTTCCCAAGTGGGTAGTGTAGTTAGGGTAGCTTGTTTGCGATGTCAAGGTCAAGGGTTCGAAACTTGTGGAGTGAAAAAAAATAAAAAATCCTTAGCCAACATTAGAAAAATCTGGGTTTCCACGTGAACCCTCTGATTGGTCCACGTGTCACCCTCTGATTGGACCGTATGATCCAATCAGCATTTAGTTGGTGCATAGTCAGCATGCACAGTCAACTGCAACGTCAACTACCATGTCACCTCTGTATAGCCCAGTCACTTGTCCAATCAGCTACCATGTCAACATCCATATATCCCAGTCACCCTATGATGTCAGCATGTGTACATCCCAGTGACCCTCCCATGTCATCTTTCGTACAGACCAGTCACCCTATCACATCAGCTTCTGTACAACCCATTCACCCTACAACATCAGCATTCCTGTAGCCACCTGTTGTTTGTACTACCATGTTTCATCCTATGATTGGGCCACATCATGTATTGACTGCCATGTGTCATCCATACACTGCCACATGTCAATTCCATATTGGTCCAACTCAACCCGAAAATTCCAAAATCGAGTGACACGTGTCACCTCTTGGTGTTTTCATGTGTCCTGTTGAAGTCATCATGACATCATACTTATGTCACCTATCATACTACTGATGTCAACAGTACATCCTATTGACTTTGACCAGTTTGAATTTTTTCCTGTTTGGGAAATCGATCAGAACGCGATATCTCTCGCATATGGTGTCCATTTGCGAAAAAAATTATATGGCCGAAATTAGTGCGACGATTCAGACACAATGGTGCTAGTTTTGTCTAATTCTGAGAACTTTTATTTTTGGACCTTACTGGATCCATTTTGAATCATGCCTCTCCACTAAGACCTTTTGGTCCTCCAAAAGGGTATTAACCAGTCATTAACTGTGGGATAGGCCAACCCACTTGTTCTTTGTCTTTAAACTTTGTCCTATGCACATGTCTCATCATAATCAATTGAAAAACAACCATGAAAAATGACATCATATTGCTAGTCACTTGTACTCTTTCACATCTTACTGAAGCCACTACCATCCATGTTGAAAACATTAACAACAATAACATCAGAAATATGATTGCAGATGAGCTAATATGTTTGATTTGCTTGCACGAAATTATCTTATCTTGAAGAAAAGTATGATTGAATTTCCATTCTACAACCATATCATCTTCATGCTTAAGATCAACTTCTTTATTTGGCACAATTATAGATGTGTTGCTTGCATAAGCTTCCTTCCTTAATTGTTCCCTTGTTTGTAGATATTGATTTTCTTTTATGTGATGAGCATGTACAACATATTCATTTCCTTCTTTAGTTAAGTGATATTGATTATGTTCCCTATAGAAGATTGATTTGTGATCATAAAAATAAGGGCTTCCTAAGACCATTCCAAATTCATTTAGTGGCACCACATCACACGATACCTCATCCACAAACTTTAATGAAATTTCAAACTTTAAAGTGCATTGCTTTGTTATGTGCAATTTATGATTGTTTCTTATCCATTTAAGTGAGTAAGGTTTATGATGTAGCTTAGTTGTCAATCCCAATTTTTTAACCACTTACTCTGAAATCAAGTTATATTGAGATCCACTATCTATCAATGTTTCGATATTAGTATGTTTCATTATCACCCTTATATGAAACAATTTATTTGTAGAATCATATCCGTCACCAATTTTATTTGTCAAACCAAATGTTGTGATTTTAGTCTCATCACCTTAATCATATCCCAAGTCTGTTGGTAGTGTTGTTGTTGCAACTGTTTGCCTCCCTTTCATCTCTTTGAACCATTTTGTTCTCTTCTCTAGATGCAATTTCTAGCAATGGTCATCATCATGCCCTTATTTCTTGCAATGCTTGCAAGAGACCTTCTCTTCCTTTCTTGTTGCTCAATTTTCTTTCTTTCCATTCACATTTATTTTGTCCTCTTTCCTTGAAGATGATTCCCTTAATACACCAACTCTTGTTTTTCCTGCTTCAATGTATGTTTCTTGAATAAAAAACTCATCAATATTAGTAGGTACAAACATAAATACAATGTTATGAATATGTGCAGGTAAGCCTCCTATATACTTCGTAAGCGTTTCTTGGGTATGTAATGGAATGTTTAACATTAATTCCATCTTACGAAATTCATCTGTGTATTCTTGCACCGTTATTGCCTTTCTTAGTTTAATACTTTTCCATTCAATAAAAGCCTTCTCTTTATAACCCAAAGGATAAAATTCCTTTCTAAGTGAAAAAAAAACAAAATCTTTCCATGATGGAAATGCATTACCAACTTGTTGCATACCATTTTCCAACTTACTCTGCCACCAGATGAGTGTTGTTCCTGAAAGACGAAGCGATGCCAACTTGATTTGGGTTGCCTCATATTTGATTTTTTGCACATTGCAATAAAATTCCATCTATCGGACCTAGTTATCAAGTATCTCAACATTGAATTCATCATCATACATGGGAAACTAAAATTTCACATCAAGCTTAAGTAAAGGCATATGATGTTTATGTTTATGGGAATGTTTTCTTGCGGTGGATTTTGAACTTGTACTTGAAGAAGAAGAAGATGATGGAGAAGAAGGAGGTGAAGGAGGAGGTTTAGGAGGATCCTCTCCTTATTCACTTTTGTCTTTTTGGAAGATCCCCTTGGAAAGGCCTCTTCCATCCCAAGTAATTCGCATATAATACATTTAGCATCTCAGACATGGAAAATAAAGTATTTTGCAACTCTATCTCATTCTGAGACATGACTTCTTCTGATACCATCTCCTCACTTTGAGAAGTCCTCTTTCTCGATCCAATATTAGGATCCCCTTCTATAAAATCACCTTCACCATGACGTAGATTTTCCCTAGTAATCATGCAAACTCAAAAACCAACTTTAAACCTCCTCTGATACCACTTGATCCGAAATTGATCTTTAAAGACTTGGCTAAGTTTTAAGCATGAGTTCATTTACTAATTAGGAATTATTGAAAGAATAATAAATTAATGAGATATAATAACATCCATAATAAGAAATTCAGATAAGAATGTAATCAAAAATAACAACAAACCATAAAAACAAAGTTTTTAATGAATTTTGAAAAATATTGCCTTTGTCTCTGGGCCTTTGTCTTAGTCGGTGAGGCTTTCTTATTTCTCTTCAATGCTTCAAAATTACATCATGAAAGTTTCAAGAGGATTCTAAACTAGTATTGCTATGTTCTAATCGACCTCAAGAATCCAACAAAACTGACGGCACTGAAAATGGTTGAGCGTAGCTCCCGGAATTGGCCCGCAAAGTTCCCCTCCTTAATGGCTTCCTTGCATAAAAATGGCTTTGGATTTAACATTCCCCAAAATTTCTCTTGTTTTGAATATCTCTAATGCTTCCAAGAACCTATTTAATATATATATAAATGGAGTTGGTATCCTCCTCTCAATTTCCTCCCAAGATATGGCCTCAAATTGGGCTCCAGATCCCCCAATAATGGCCAAAATCCATTAAAAACAGGATAAAAATCACAAAAATATATAATATATGGTTTAAAAACCCAAAATTGGGAAAACATAAAACACAACCCCCTTTATATGGGCCCCTGTTCATATGGATACTTCCATATGGCCATGCGATGGACACGCCTTGGTCTTTGAGGCGTTGGTCATATGGGCCATGTGTCCTGACTGTTAAGATCCACTCACCTCAACATAACGGTAGCCCTTGGTCTAGCTCATGTTCGATCGGGGCTAGCCCCCGTTGACTAGGGCTTATCCCACAAACCCCTCCACATTTCAACTTAATATTAAATCTTGTTAGGCTCTTCATTTTTGGATAAGGAGTTGCGTAAGAAGGACTAATGTCCCAGTTTTGGCCTAGTGCATGTTGTGCAAGATGTAGAAGAAGCTGGACAAAAAAGAAAGGAGAAGTAAAAGAAATCAGTTGCGAAAAGGAAAGCACAACGACAGTGAAGAAAAATCGGTTGCAACAAAACAAGAAAGTGTGCAAACCAAATCTAGAAGACACGACTTAGCTTATATATAGGGATGAGTATGATTGTAAAATGGTTCGTTGGGTTCGTTCAGTTCTCCCCTTGTTGGTTGGTATCGTAAGTGTAAGGGTTTGGTCATATTTGTTGTTTTCTACTATTGAGAAGTCGGGTTTTGAGTTATGTGATGTAATGTTTACTCCATTTTGGGAATTAGAGCTCTGTGACATGGGTCCAGAGCCAGGAGTCTGTAACAGAGAACTACTTTGTATCTTTGAGGTTGTAATTGAGATAGATCTGAATATAATATATGAAGAAGGGTAAAAAAATTTAAAATGTGTTGCATCTTTCTGTGTTTATACTTCTGCAATATATCTTTATAGTACTTCTTTATGTCTCATAAGTTCCACATGATGTTTCTATACATGAGTTATTTTCTGCAACCTAAGTAGCTTCAGTCCTTATGGATATGATTTCAGATATGTCCAGTAGTTAGGTGTCTTGCACAAGATTTGAAGGTTATGTGAACCCACCTAAGTATTCTTCTTTCCGTTGCCTATCCTTTTTTCTCAGCACCGCTTCGGGTGAGACTTCTTCTCTTCGGAGGAGATGAAAATTCCAGCGCTCTAGACTACATGATACCTTTTGTTGGTAACCTGAGAAGGACCCTGGTCTGATCAATATCGCACCAAAAAAATGGTTCCATTATCGAGACATGCGTTAAAAGGGAGCCTGTAGGGAGGATTCTTCCACAGATTCACAGATCTAATATTGACCAATGGTGGGAGAGAAACTATGACGCCTTCATATGGAATGAAGCATAGCTAAGGGAAAAATCTATGAAAGATACAGGGTAGGTAGTCTTTTACTCAGAAAAATCGAGCAACTAGTACAAGATATTCTGGGTTAAGTTCCCGAAAGAATTTTTCCATTGGATAGATAGTATCCAAGAAGCTCCATAGTTCCAAGAATGAGTCAAGAGGACATGTACTTGGGATACAAAAAATATTGCATCACTTCATCAGCTGGATCGTCCAGTCACATGAGTGATTGATTTATGGGTAAATACCACATTAGAAGGATACATTATTGAGTTTACAACCGAGAATCACCAATATTTTTCATGAGCAGAGGCAGATTTCAAGAAAGATGCAAGGGGAAGACTGTTGATATAAATCCCCCTGTGGATTAAAGTTTTCTTGATGCAAGAGGGGATGTTGAATATGTCCCTTACTGAGATGGTAGCATAAACACCCTCGCTTGAGGTAGGGAGAGTTTAGGGTGGAGTCATTTCCTGAGAGAGGGGAAGGGCTCTTTGATAAGCGGGGGAAACAATAAGAAATGTACTCCAGAGATGAATGAGCCTTGAAAAGAGCTACCATAGTTGAGAAGTGGTGGCATGACAAGATAAAGAAAGTAGAAAGACAGTCTGATAAGTTGTGGAAAGAAGTTGGACCAGGAGAAGTAGAGGAAATACATATGGAAGAGTTGCGGAGGATGAGAAAATGGGAAAGACAAGTTAGTTAAAGATTAAGTGAGAGAGAAGAACAGAGAGAAATAAGTTCCCAGGAGGGTGGACAAGAAGGAGAAAGTGTAGAAGCAAGGGAGAAGGAATCTGACATGGATCTTGAAGAGGAAAGAGAAGATTCAACCCCGATGATAGGAAAGATCAGGAATCTGGTTGAGGAGACCACTCCAGTGGAAGAAAACGAGACTCCCCAGATCAAATAAAAATTCCCTAAAGCCATTAGTGCCAGCCCTGAATTGCCCATACCCCAAGTGTATTTTATACAAGTGGTAAGTTCGATACTACCCACTTATGATAATTTTCTTCCAGTAAAATTAGTTAGTCAGTCACTGCTAGGAAGTGCGAGTATAGGGAGGACATTGGGATCCCCTGGTAGGTCGCAAGTAGGACCGTTAGGTTTCATTTTAATAGGAGCAACAAGATCAACAATGGATGGTCATGCAGGAGGTTCAATTTCCCAATACCCAAAATTCTAGGGTAAGGGAGATGAATATGTAGCCCAACACTGGTTCTTGTGTGAAGCAATCTGGAGATCTAGAGGGAATCTAGGTGCAAATAAATTGGTTGAGTTCCAGACTACCTTGAGAGGTCGCACTCTCAAATGGTACATGAATATTATTGAGCCAAGAGTACCAAGAATGCAAGGTCAAGCATTCACACTCACCCAAGTACAGACAAGGTTCATAGAGGAGTTTAAGCTACCTCATTCAGAACGGCAGGCTCTGTCTGAGTTGTGTGAGATTCAACAAAGGGAAGGTGAATCATCCTAGGAATATAGCTAGAAGTTTAAATATTCTATATGGAGGTTAGCACATCCAATCCATGAGGAACATCAAAGAGAATGGTATATTTAGGGATTGTTATCTATGACATTGATCTAAAAATGAAGAAGACTTGTATTCTTGAAAATATTTGCAAGTTTTAATTCAAGTGTTCTTATGCAAATGGATCAATTTTGTAAACACAACTTTTATAGAAATTACACATTTAGGATGCATATAAATAGCAGCAAATGACATTGAACAAAAAACACATAACACAACAAATGATAAAGGAGTTCACCCCTCTCTTGGGCTACATCTCCTGGTCCAACTTCCAATGGATCTTTTGTATTATTTTCTCAAATTGATAAAATATGTTCTTTACAATGCTCAAAATAACAAATAGATGGCTCCAATGGCTTCAGAACATCCAAAAACCCCTAGCTGGGCTTTTTCGGCACCTCGTTTGGCCAAACATTGAAGAAGATAGGCTTCCTGGAAGTTCCCCTTCAAACTTGTTGTCTATGGATCACCAAAATGCACCTCCTCCTCCTCAACCTAGCCCCCCCACGCATTTATGTGTTAAAACTCAGCACTGGGCACAACTGCACAAACGGTGCGAACTGTAGAACGGTTACGCGCTAGCCCCTAACCGCCAAGTCCGTGGGCACATGGGCCACCACATGACCGCGTGCATATACAAATAGGGGTTAAGTTTAAATGTCATATGGTAATGGTTGGATAGGCACGCATATGGTAACAGTGGTTACATTGTATACACATAGGACCGGGGGCCAGGGCTAAGCCCCAGCCTGGTCCGCGCCCCAACACACAATACATTTCAATTTAAATAAAATGTTTACCATATATATTATAAGAACCAAATGGTGGCACGCCGGTTGGGCGGCCCTTCCCAAAGTGTTACCCCTGCCCGGAGGTCACGAGGTCGAATCCGACCAACAACATAAATTTTAGACCAACGCCAGGGTGACACGTGGCAGCCACTGAGTGGGCCACGTGTCAGCATTTCATTCACCACCAATGACACGTGTCATATGCCAGCTCGTCCACAATCCTGCCAACTAACACCTGCCACGTGTCATACAACCCTGCCACATGTCGTATGGCTCTGCCACGTGTCGTATGGTCTGCCACGTCAGCATCCGTACAGACTGTATGCAATGTACAGTCAGCACACATTTTTTTGCATGTTTGTCATTTTGAACAGAATGCGATATCTCTCTCATCCGACGTCTGTTTGAACCCAAACGAGTTGCGTTGGGTTCGTGATGACGAGGCCTACACTGCCATTCGATTTGAAGTGATTCCAAGCACTTTGAATTTTGAGCAAAATTTGATCCCCTGGATCACACCTCCCCATTGGAAAACTTTTGGACCTCCAAAAGACTATTTTCAGTCTATTTGAAGATGAGGGTATAGTTCCCTCACCTTTCCAACCTCAATCCACTTGGCTTTTCTTGGATTTGTGCCTTTAAGACCAACTCAAAGATACTCCACATTTCCTCATTATGAAGTTCTCATTCTCCTGTCAAGGATTGTGTCTTCATGCAGTTCTGTAAGATATTCTGGGAAAAAATCATCTATAGAAGGAATCTAAACATGTTCTCCTTGATCATCAATCAAAGGAGGCTCATACAATTTCAAATTATCAACATTAACAACTGCATACATTTGCATATAATGAGACAAATCTAAACGGAAGGCATTGTTACCAATCTTGTCAAGAATCTTGATAGGACCATATCGAATTGGTTTCAATTTTTTACCTTCTCCTTTAAGCCTCTCCTTACTAATGTAAAACCAAACTTCATCTCCAACTTGGAAACTGTGATCAACACGATGCTTGTCATGTCTTGTCTTGTACTTGGCTTGACTCTTTTCCAGCTGCTCTTGTACCATTTGATGTATCGACTGAATTTTCTCAATGAACTTTTCTGCCCTATCAATGTCATACTGACCATCAATAGAAATATCCTTCCCAAAGATAAAATCTAAAGGAGATTTGGGCAAATAGCCAAAACATGCTTCAAATGGCGACGTTTGAGTTGAAGAGTGCTTAGCTCGATTGTAAGCATGTTGAATGTAGTGTAAATGCTCATCCCAAAGTTTAGGATGCTTGCTGCAATAACCACAAAGAAGATGTACCGCGGTTCTATTTACCACTTTTGTCTGACCATCGGTTTGTGGATGAAAAGCTGTGCTCTTTTTCAGTTTGGTGTCCATGAGTGCCCATAAAATCGACCAAAAAATTCCAATAAATCGAGAATCTCGATCAGAAATAATGGATTTAGGTAATCCAAAATGTACCCAAACATTTTGAAAGAACATTTGTGCCATTTGCTCAGCAGTAACCTGCTTCTTACACGTCATCAAAATACACATTTTGCTAAATCGATCAACTACAACATAAAGATAATCATGATTTCATTTAGACATAGGTAAACCTCCTACAAAGTCCATAGAAATACTTTCCCAAGGACGAGAAGGAACCGAAAGTGGAGTATACAAACCCAACTTTCGATTGCTAGGTTTTCTTGTGGCACATAACAAACATCCTCGAACATATCTTGAAACACTTTCATTCA
>ML778622.1:1208420-1235391 GCA_009831015.1 Picea engelmannii
TAAAAATCGCCAAAATTTTATAAAAACTATATAAAATCCTTATAAATTTGAATATTTTTACAAAAATATCGCCAAACATTTATAGTTGGGATATGAAGGATTAGTAATATTCACCAAGGTTTCTACATTTTAAAACAAATTTCCATCCTTAAAATCATCTCTGATAGAAGCCTTAACTCGGCCTGTGTGCATGACCCTTTTCCAAGACATTTTCTGATGAGGTGCTAGAACAGGTTGCCGGGAAAGAATTGTACTCATTCACAAATGGATTTTCGGGGTACCACCAAGTAAGGATTGTTGAAGAGGAAAAAAAGAAGACCACATTCATAAAAGAATGGGGGTATTTTGCATATAATGTGATGCCATTTGGCTTAAAGAATGCCCTTACATTTTTCTCCAGGATTGTAATAGCAACTTTCAGAGAATTTATTCAAAATTTTATAGAAATTTATATGGATGATTGGACGGTATATATTTTGATCAAGGCACATGTAGCGCTACTACGTCTATTGTTTGATAGATATAGAGAACTATAGATGTCGTTGAATCTTAGAAAGTGTATCTTATGT
Organism: Picea engelmannii; assembly: GCA_009831015.1. Taxonomy (NCBI): domain Eukaryota; kingdom Viridiplantae; phylum Streptophyta; class Pinopsida; order Pinales; family Pinaceae; genus Picea; species Picea engelmannii. The sequence continues at coordinate 1,208,990 of ML778622.1, forward strand.
GTGCCACATGGAAATTTGTTAGGCCACATAGTATGTAGAAAAGGAGTACTGGTAGACCCAGCTAAAGTTGTGGTTATTGTGAACATTCCGCCACCTACGAGTGCTAAGAAGTTGCACTCCACGCTAGGACACACAAGTTGCTATCGCAGGTTCATTATAAGATATGCAAACATCACTACACCTCTAGAAAATCTATTAAAAAAGTTTGACGTGTTCCAATAGACCCCAGAATGTGACAAAGTGTTCGAGACCCTAAAGGAGAAGCTCAACAAAACACCTATTCTGATATTTCCAAATTTGGAAAACGAATTTCATGTCCACGTAGATGCTTCACGCATTTCCTTAGGAGTTATCTTAGTGCAACCTAGAGATGGATCCATGGATCATCCTATATAGTTTACGAGAAGGAAGTTATTGCAAGCTGAGCACAACTACACAATGACAAAAAGGGAGGGTTTAGCCATGATTTATGCTTTGCAGAAATTTATAAATTATTTGTTAGGCTCTCATTTTAAGTACTTTACTGATCATTCTGCATTGAAATATCTAGTTAACAAACCTGTGTTGGAAGGGAGAATTTGTAGATGGTTGCTAGTGTTTCAGGAATTATCTTTTGAAGTGATTATTAAGCCTAGAAGATGCAACGTAGGACCTGATCACCTGTCTAGATTAGAGTCAAGTGAAAGTGGTGAAGCAATTGATTATCAGCTCCCAGATGTTGATCTGTTCCAAGTTGAGGCCATACTAGAGTATCAGGAAGACATAGAAGTCTTCTTAAGTACAGGAGCTCGCCCAGAAACGTATTATGTAACTCAAAAACACCATATGGTTGTTAGAGCAACGGACTATCAGTTAATTGAAGGGAAATTGTATAAATTGGGACTGGAAACTATCCTTAGGAGATGTGTCTTGGATCATGAAAGGCAGGATATACTATGGGAGTGCCACAGTGGAGTTGCAAGAGGCCATGTAGGAGGAAAGGCCACTGCGTAGAAAGTCCTCCAAGATGGACTATGGTGGGAAACACTCTTCAAGTATGAAAAGGTATATTCTAGATCATGCAATGTTTGTCAAAGAGTGGGTAAGTCGTCATGATGAGATTAATTACCACTTCAACCAGTTCGAGATCTACATGCATTCGAGAAGTGGGCGGTTGACTTCATTGGACCAATCAAACCCATAGATTGGCATTCAAAGGCCAGGTACATTATTACTGCAACTGATTACCTTACATGTTGGGTTGAGGAAGCAACTATTCAGGATTGCTCGAATGATATTATGGCTAGGTTCATTTTTTAGAATATTATCACTCGATTTGGATGTTCTAGGAGACTAACTAGTGATCAGGGAGTTCACTTTATTAGTAGCACTATAGAAAATCTTACGATAGAGTTCTTGATCCAACATCATAAAAGTTTCCCCTATCACTTGTAAGACAATGGAACAGTATAAGCATTCAACAAGATTCTGGAGAGAGGGTTAATGAAGGTTTGTTTCACAAACATGGAAGATTTGTATGAAAGATTCCAACAGTACTATGGGCTTACAGGACAACCACAAACAAACTCCACAAATACACGCCATTTCAGATATTTTATGGGAAAGAGGTTGTGGTGCTTGCAAAATTTTTTACTCCAAGTTTGTACATTGCACAGATGACACACATGTCAGAGGAAGAATTAGTTGCACAGAGAGTTATAGAGTTACAGGAACTTGAAGAAACCAGATTTTTAGCAGACTTCTATCAGTGAGTTGAGAAAGAAAGGTGGAAATCTTGGCATGAAAGACACATTAAGAATAAATTATTTGCACAAGGAGACAAGGTCCTACTCTATGACAGTCGGTACCAAAAGCATCCTGGAAATTTGTACATGCATTGGTTGGAACCATTTATAGTTGCGAAGATCCGACCTTCCAAAGCACTTAGACTTGCGCAACTAGATGGTATGCTGCAGCTAGGATGGGTGAATAGCGCTCACATGAAACTCTATATCTATTAGATCTGAGCTAAAGGACTGTTTCTCTAGTCCTAAAGAGCATGTATAGTATTTAGATTTTAGTTTTCTGCAATTTCTCTAAATTCATCTAATAAATTTGACATGTGCAGTGTTGCACCGCGACACATAGTCCATTTTTTTTTTTTGTCCTAGTGTTGTTTGATGCAGAACTGCTTACTCATCAGCATAAGATCAAAAGCGTAAAGAACCCATTAATGAAATTCATTAATATGATGGGTACCCCTTTGTGGTCGAAGGGAGAATGAATCTGAACACAATCTATATCCATGTGCCACACGAACCCAGTCTAGTCACGGCCTTTATTGCTATTACGGTACCCCGTCAGAATTCAGTTAAGCCATAAATCCATGATACACGAATATTCCATCGGTATTCGCACTGGGATTCCCATCCGTTAAATGGAAAGGTCTGAAATCGGCTACATCCTTGTCCAACTTGCATAGTAAATGCCAGAATCGCCCAATAGGATTTACCCTATTAACCCGTCCCATTGGAAAACTCAGATTCAAGTTGAGTCCATAGGGTCATGATGAAAAACAATTATAATTGAAATTTATAGCTAATACCGATTATAAGGCTTTGATAAATTGTCGTAGAAAACATTGTTTTCAGAAAGAACTTAGTGATTTTCTAATTCTATAGAGTGACCAAGCCTATGTAATCCTGAGAGCCATAGTTGTGATCCTCAAATCCTTAGTTCTCCGCAGAAATCACTAATAACTCAGAGCCCACAATGCCGAAAACTACATGAATTCAAAGCGTCATTTCCAAAGACGTGGTACCAGATGAGCCCTGCGACCCCCGATTCAAGTTTGTGGGTGATCTCAAGGGGAAGGTGGAGTAGGTCAAGATGCTTGATCTCGACTTAACCAATCAAGTCTTATTCCCATAGATGAACATAGACATCTTTTGGAGTATCACTCCAAACGAGTTGGGAGGCATGCAGTTTGTGCCAAAGCCCGAATTCATCAACCTCTTCAACTCAAATATCATGAACCTCAGATCCCTACTAGTGTTTGGTACCAATGGTGAGGTTGTGTGGTGCACCAAGTTCTTGATCAACAGGGTGCACAACAAAAGTCTTTGGTTTGATAGGCATTATCCAACCCATGCCGAAGACATCCATCAGCTTGCTGGATTGTCCCTCGAAGGCAAGGATGTGTCCAAAGGATTCCAGGGTCCCAGTAAGAATGGAAAGAAGAAAGGGGAGCCCAGCCTCTATGAAAGGTTCCACATGTAGAGGGGGCGACATAAAACCAAAATTGACTCGATACTACCAGAGACAGTTAGGACTGGCTACTACATCATAGCCAGTAAATTCATGAGGTCATATTACAAAGGAGAATGCATTTTGGATGCATTATCAGTGGCAGATTTTTGTGCCAATGGCACTGTATTCAATTGGTGTAGCTACTTGCTAGAGGAACTACTCATGGTTTGAGAGGAAGCCCAAAAAAAGGGAGGCACCTTCACATATGGATACATGTTGTTGGCATTCACAATGCTTAAGTGGAAGGTATCCACTGGAAGATTATTGGCGCTAGAAGATAAGGGGATCCTTGTAAAGATGTTTGAACCCTAGCATTCAAGGGGAGACTCAGAGAACACGACCTTCAATAACACGACATTCCCCAAGTGGTATAACGGGCTCATCGATGCAACACAGAGGTTGTGCATTCTGCAGGAGCTCCTCAACTACAACACGAGGAACGTCTCCTTCATCATGAACCGACACCATACGTTTGTATTGCCGAGGTGTGCCAACCGGGAGGACTTCCATTCAAGGATGTTGTCATTCTATTTATATGAGGAGGCATTCGAAAAAGAGGTAATGTTTTAGTCGGGAGATAAATGCAACCCGCGCAAGTCGGGGATGCACTACATTTTTCCTACCAAGCTGCTAAAGAAGAAAGGAAAAGAAGCAGGGGTAGGATCAAGCTCAGGACCAGAGGCACAGAAGAAGGAAGCTCTAACACATATGAACTCTAAAGAGGAGGAAGAGATGCAGCCATTAGAGTGCAAGAAAATAACGTTGTCAATGTTTCCACAATTTCCAGAAAAAGCTATGTTGATAGGTAAATATTTCAATGAGATCCTGAGCATTGCGTTTATCACAAATCCAGTAGCCAAGAAAACCAGGGTGGGGGTTTCGTCGAGAAAAGTTTTGAAATCCCAACCCCTTTCATCCATCGTTCCCCGCACTCGCTCAACGGTCTGCACATCCCCCATCATCCATATTCAGGATGACCCTGAGCCTGACACCTTTCCATCCACCATCATCACTGAGCACCCTCCATAACCACCACAACCCCAGTTGCCACCCCCAAAAACCACCATTCCACCCCAAGACACTGATCCAGAGCCGATGCAGCTCGATCCCCCAGAATAACCAGAGACAGAACTTCCAGAAACAAGCCCAGAGTTACCTAAGAAGAGACCAAAAGTTTCTGGTCTGAATCCATAAGTATCGGAGCAAAGACTACAGCTAACTGGTATAAACCATGACACCCAGGACCATCAGATTGTGCCTTTTGTGAAACAGAAGGACACTCAAATGGTAGAGGTGCCGCAAGCTCAAATCCCCCATCAAATTTCCTCAATGGCTAAGGTTGAGGGTGCCCTGGAAAGCACAACTCCGGAAGAAGAAACAAGTAAATAGAAGGAGCTACTAGAGGTTCAGAAGGAACCAGAGTCAACCTCCGGGCAGAGTGCAACATCCACGCAGGAATAGATGGACCTAGTTCTACAGAACCCTCAGCAGTGCACAGAGTTGCTACAACTCTGCCTGGATAGAACAGAGGTTCTGACACTTCCCCCATCAGCGTTGAGGTTGAGGCTGGTGCCAGGAACATCCACAGGGGAGGAGGAAGTGGAGACTCCTTTAGAACACTCAATAGCCAGTGGACTTACACTATAGACTTGAGCACCCAGGGACGCAACCTCTTCATATGCTGACCTTACACAGTGGCCAACAACACACTTAGTTGGAATGATCAGAGCATCAACTGATCAACTGGAGCAGAGGCTCTAGAAGGAAAAGAGGCTTGCAGAGTTCACAAGGGATGAAGCGCTCCTTGCACAAACATGTAGAAAATGAGAATAACATGCAAAGATCCAGGTCGAGCACAGACTGGAAAGAGTTCAAGAAAGGCTTGTTGAGGCCTGGCCAGATATTCGCAAGGTCACACCCCAACTTCCAGAACCCAATGATGCAGGAGAGCCAGAGCAACATATTGAACTGCTACAAGCAACATGGTCACAATTCGCCATTTGTGCCGAGCATCTGGAAGCGTAATTGTGACAGACTCAATAGGAATCAGAACAACAACCTAGGAAGTTGCAGGAGCATATGGATAAGATAGTTCTAAAAGTCAACAATGCCTGAGAATCACTACATAAGTGCACAACTAAGTGCACAAAGATTTTCAGGTAAGTCAATGATTGGATGGGCATCATCACTAGATGAAACCAGACCCTGGAGGACGTATGCACCAGAATCCAGGTGTTGAATTAATAAGTTGTGTCTACGATGGATCCGTTGGAGCAACAACAGAAGTTTGATCAGATTCATTAAGAGTACAATGAGCTAAATGCTCTATTTGAGGCACAATTCGTAACTAAGAAGGAGCTGCGCAACTTTCGGCCTATGATTCAGAAAATTTATATGTAGATGCATCAAGTTGATGCAAAAGAAGATTATGAATGGAACTCTTTGGTCACATCCAAGACCAAGGGATGTATTACATATGCGACCCAACAGTTCGTGGCAAAGGCCTCACTCCTTTCCAGCAATTGGCGGGATAAACTTGAAAGCTTTCAAGAAGTGAAGAAGCGGGCCTTGGAGTTGCTCCCAAATTTGGGCCCTTCATTTGAAGAGACAGATGAAGAGAAGTGCAAGAATAAGAGAAAAATAAAGAGGAAAATGAGGACAAGGGAAAACAACAGCTTCTCCTAGAATCTACGAAAGAGCTGAGTACTTGACTCGAGGGTGAGTCAAGGTTTGTGGTTGGATCCTGTTGGGCCCTTCGTTTTTGGATAATGAGTTGCACAAGAAGGACTAATGTCTCATTTTTTTCGTAGTGTGAGTTGCACAAGATGTAGAAGAAGTTGGAAAGAAAAGCAAGGAGAAGTAACAGAAATCAGTTGTGAAAAGGACAACGCAACGCCATCAAAGAAAAAGCAGTTGCAACAGAACAAGAAAGCATGCAAACCAAAGCCAAAAGACATGAATTAGCTTATATATAGGGATGAGTATGATTTTAAACGGATCTGTTTGGTTGATTTGGTTCTCCCCTTGTTGGTTGGTATCGTAAGTGTAAGGGGTTGGTCATAGTTGTTGTTATCTATTGTTGAGAAGTCAAGTTTTGATTTATGTGATGTAATCTCTACTACATTTTGGGAATTATAGCTCTGCGACATGGGTCCAGAGCCAGGATTCTGTAACAGAGAACTAATTTGTATCTCTGAGGTTGTAATTGAGAAAGATCTAAAGATAATATATGAAGAAGGGTCCAAAATTTTAAAATATGTTGCATTTTTCTATTTTTATACTTTTGCATTATATCTTTACAATGCTTCTTTGTGTCTCATAAGTTCCACATGATGTTTCTGTGCATGAGTGCTTTTCCACAACCTAAGTAGCTTCAGTTCTTTTGGATATGAGTTAAGATATGTTCGGTAGTTATATGTCTTGCACAAGATTAGGATGAATCTTGAAGGTTCTATGAACCCACCTAAGTATTCTCCTTTCCCTTCCCTATCCTTTTGTCTCAGCAGCGCTTCGGGTGAGACTTCTTCTCTTCAGAGAAGATGAAAATTCCAACGATCTAGACTACACAGTACCTTTTTTTGGTAACCTGAGAAGGACCATACTCTAATCAATCTCATGCCAACAAATATGGTGGTTGTTTGGAATAAGTACCAAATTCTCCCAAATGGCTAGCACAGTTGGGGTATTCTGTTGGTGATGCCGAGGTCGAGGGTTCGAAACTTGTGGAGTGCCAACAAATTTTTTTCCTTAGCCAACATTGGAAAAATCTGGGGTGCCATGTGGCACCCTTTGATTGGGCCACGTGTCACCTTGTTATTGGACCGTACAATCCAGTTAGTACAAAGTCAATATGCACAGTCAGCTTCCATGTCACAGTTGTACAACTCAGTCACATGTCCAATCAGCTTCCATGTCAACATCCATACAACCCATTCACCCTACCACGTCAGCATCCGTACAACCTAGTCACCTTGCCACATCATCTTCCATATAGCTTAGTCACCCTACCATGTCAGGTTCCTTACAGCTCAGTCTCCCTGCCACATTAGCATCCATTCAACCACCTGTAGTCCGTATTGCTACGTTTCATCTTGTTATTGGGCCACATTATGTACGGACTGCCACATGTCATCCGTACATTTCCAAATGTCAATTCCGTACTAGTCCAACTCAGCGTGAAAATGCCAAAACCGAGTGATACATGTCACCTCCTAGTGCTACCACATGTCCTACTGGCGTCATCATGAAATAAGGCTGACATCACATATCATACTGTTGAGGTCAACAGTACATCCTGTTAAATTTGACTAGTTTGACTTTTTACCTATTTGGGAAATCGGTTAGAACGTGATATCTTTTGCATACGATGTCCATTTGCGAAAAATATTATATGGTAGGAATCAACACGACGAGCCGGACACAATGGTGCTCGCTTCATCCAATTTCAAGAAATTTTATTCTTACGCCTTCCTAGATCCATTTTGGATCACCAAGTCATTCCATCTTTCTAGAAATAAGAAGAAGATTAGAAGATCCCTAACCTCATCATCAAAGTTCACTCATACAAAAATTAGTTGATAGTAGTTGTATTAAATTCATTTAAATGATCATAAACAGAACAACCTTCTCACATATTCATATGAAATAATCACTTCATTATAAATACCTTGTTGGAGGTCGAGGATTTTTCATACAGTTTATCCACTTCCTTCATGAGATCCTCTGTTATATTTTATTTTAAAATGTTGAAGGCCACCAATTCTCCTATGCATAGTTGTATCATTCCTAGTGGCTTTATTTCAAGAACCTCCTGTTCTTTGTCCTTCATACTCACCAGTTGCATCACTTTATGCCCAATGGTAGGAAAATATCATTATGATATAGATAGTCTTCCATTGACATCTTCCATAATTGGTAGATTTTGTTGTGCCTCTTTTGTCACCTAGATGAGCAAAGCAGAGGTTCTTACAAGCTTAGTTGGGTTAGATAAGCAAGACAACAGTAAAGGAAAGGGTTAGAAGAGTAAATCATAAAAGACTAAGCTAAGAATTAAACTAGGAATGATAAAAACAATTAAACTATAGTGCATAAGGACATAAGAACAAGAAACAAACAAGACTCGTGTCACCAATGGAAAGGATTGTATTAGTGAAAAGAAAACACCAAAGAGAAAGGGGGACTTTGGGTCCCTTCTTCCTCCAAGGGAGGGCTCTTGGAACCCCAAGATTGAGCTCTTCTTACAACTTGAAAACTTGAAAGAAACGGTGAAAGAATCCCAAGATAATTCACTCAAAGGGTGATGTGAATAGCTCAAATGGAATGGTGCAGTATGCTCTTGATGAGAAAAGAGGATTCCCCAAGAGAATAGTAGCAGCATAACCTTACAAATGAATTTCCTGAAGATGTAGTGCACCCATGGCCTCTTTTTATAGCACAACTTTGAGGTACTATGCAACCATCTTTTAGTGTGAACAAGGGGTTGTTTAGGGCACCTTTAGGTCTTTGACCAACCACCCAGCCGGATTCAGCCGAGATTTGGATGTCAAATCGACTTGGAAGTTGAACCAAAAGTGGGTGGGAGGCTGACCAACTTCATAAATGCACCGTTCTCAGGTGTGCATGGATTTCAGCGTCCACAGTCGCACATCGTGCGCATGTGCTCTTTTCCTGCGTTTCTTGATGATGCATGTGTGCACGCTCCCTGTATAGTCATAACACATCCTGATTTTATAACTGGTTGTATAGTTTTGGACCTTTTGGAAATTATTTTTGGTAATTTTGGTCCATGGTTGAACTTAATAGCTGTTTGGAGATGTTGGATTCCTGTAACCATTTGCGGACAAAATTTTAGTGATAATAGATGCCCCCTGATGGATGAGGTTAGGAGCATACGTATAGTTGAAATTCATCAATGTTTCTTCTACTGTGAATATGATTGTAAGAAAGAGAGATAGCAAGAGTATCAAGAGCGACCCGTTGGAGGGAGAGGGGAACCTATAGGACCCGACCTTTCTGAAGGTGTGAAAAATAAATTGTGTACAAACGAGGCAGGCATGCCCCATGCTCGTGTCATGTAACTCAAAACATGTGTAAGATAGTAGCTAAAGTGGTATGTTGGTGAAGATGAGTGCAGTGCCCTTGGGGGCATGTTGATAAGAGAAAAGGACAATTCTGATGAGGAACAATACTCTGAAAAGTAAGCAATGACACTTGGAGGAAGTATCAAGGATTTGACGAGCATTGATGGCCCAACAAATTTTAGAGGTCTTCGGAAAATATAAAAACAACTGCAATAGTCGCAAAGTAAGACCCACCATAACATGAGAGAGTGTTGAAGTTGAATGTTATGGGGGTCAACGACAGCAGAGAGAAATGATGGTGCTCCCAGTGTCATCTGAGACTCCTCATTGTAAAGGTAATGAGGGTTAAGATACTATTTCCCTTCTGGAAACGGTGTTGATGTCGATAGAAATGGAAATACGACGCTAAGAAGCGGAGGGCTTCAGGAAATTCACTAGATGGGATCAGAAACTGAGGAGGTACATGGAGGAATTCAAGATGGGTGGAGACTCAAGACTGCCCTTTGTTGGGGATATCTGTGAAGTGGCAACAACCATAAAACTAGGTCGAGTGTCAGGGGGACAACTAGACGGGGCATAAGTTGTGTCAGAGGCAGTACAAAGTGAACAAACTCAGAGAGCAGAGGTAGGTGGCCTGTGGGATACTCAAGGTTTATGGGCTATGTCAACAGGGGTAGAATATAATGGATGCCCCAACCAAGAGCGACATGGGTTGCGTTTGCCAAAAGGAAGAAGGTCGTCAAAGGTGACAACAAAAAGCTATGTAAATGCTGGAAACAAAGGCTTTGTACAATTTCCAAGTAAATAAATAATTGGGGATGAGCGTACAAATACAAAAATGGGTGCCCCAGTGCAAGATGGATTGGCCTATGAGGGCACAAGTTGCCTAGGGAATTGGTGGAGGGTGAGGGGCCCCATGGGCGGGTCTCTGTATGAGGTAAATGAATGAAGGGGAATTCACAGATGGGAAAAATAACTGTGGATGAAATGGATGGGTAATGATACTGCGGAGGTGCAGTCAAAATAGAACCATGATGAGATAACCTGTGAGTCTGTTGGGAAAGTTAGAAAAAGGCGGAGAAGGAGTATGTGGTTGATTCTCAAAAATGCGTAAGACTATCAGGACTCCCATCCCTAAAGGGTTAAAACATCATGAGTGTGAAAGTGCCAAGGGGGACTATGAATGGGACAACTCATGTGGGGGAGAGTGCTACCGAGTGACAGTACCAAAATGTAGTGGAGGTGATAGTACTACAGAGCCGGATATAGGGACCCTAAAGGAAAATTTCAGAGAGTGTGACTGGAGATGCAATTGAGATTCAGAGGGAATGATTACATGCCAGTGTCGATCATATACCTGAAGGGGTCGCAGTGGTGTGTGATGACAAAGTACCTGCACACATGAAAACCAAATACCCGACGTGAACAATATATGAAGATAACGAACATATAACAATTATTTGATAATTTTCAACATGAGCATGCGTACCTGAATGGGGTATGAAAAAATGGCTCCCCGGGGGTCGAGGATGGATGGTGACCTAGGAATAATGACTGCATAGGTAGCAGGATCCCGATCCCATGGCTAAAGACGGATCGAAAAATGGATGTTCGGAGCTCCCAGAAGGGGGTATGGACGTTTTGGCAAAAAGGGCCTATATATAGATGTAGGGCCCACATTGCCACCTCATTTTTACTTTCCTCTATAGTGATCAAAGAGGATATTCCAGAGTAGACTCGAAGATTCTGGGAGTGCGAGGAAGCCGATCCGGGAGGTGCGAGAGTCAGGTTAGTGGTCTCGTCCTCCTGTATAGTTGTTCGGTGTCAATGTTTGGGTAGGATCGTATGGATGGTCGTACGGTGGGTTTTTGGCAGTGTGGCCCCCCAAATGCACGGGAGATCGATGGTGACCCGTGCACGAATGCATGGCTATAATGGGCATAGTCGCAAAGGGGGGTGCACAATGTGGGAAAATAGGCACGCATGGGGTGTGCACCTGTTCGAAGCACAGTCGTGCATATGTGCACAGTTGTGGTGCTGACAGTTGTGCATGAGTGTGCAACTGTCTAGTGAAAAAGTACGCATTTGGTGCATGCTTGTGGGGTGAACAGTTGCGCATACATGCGTGCCTGTGGGGATAATAGCTGCACCCTTGAGGCAAAGCTGTGGGTGAGAAAAACTTATCTTTTTTGGGGAGATTTTGGTGTTTTGATGAATTGTGATGGCTGATCGAGTACTGTATATGTGGATGCAGGTGATCATTTGGGACGATGTCGATCCGTTGGAGGGAGGGGGACTGGGCCCAACTGAGGGAGGCTGTGAGGGATGAGGATTTGATGGTTCATGGTGATTTGGCAGCCTGTGGGCTGCTGAAGTTTTTTGAGTGCTCACTAGTGAGGGCACATGAGTATCTACTGCAATTCCCGATTTCCATGTGGAGTCCGGAATTGCAGTGTTTTATTTTTCTTGGGGAGCACTTGGCATTCTTTGCTAAGGAGGATGTCTATTTTCTGACTGGGCTCCCTTTTTGAGGAACCTTGCTGCCGACAGAGCTGGTGATAGTCGGAGAGGGGCAGTTGGCGACCCTTGCCTGGGAATATTGTTTGGGAGAGGATTTCATGTCCGAGTCAGTGGTGAGGATTGGAGTGATGGATGCCCTAGTACATCGTTGCATGGCAGTGATGATTGTGAGAGTTTATGGGTCACTCGCGACTCAACATATTAGTGGTGGCTAGCTGAGGATCATGCAGTGGGCACTAGGGGGTGAGCATTTTTCCTGGGGCTTGATGTTGCATGCCAAGATGGTGGGACAACTCACTAGGTGTTAAGCGACGGACTCGGGGGATTTCACTTTTGGATCTATTCTAGTGGCTTGGTTTCTAGAGAGGGTGCCTATGTTGCGCCCGAGAGTTTTGTTAGACCCACCAAGAGCGCGAGAGTTGCGACTACTGCAGTGGGTGACGATTTTGGTATGTCATGGGGGTGGGGAGGGTGGCCATTACTTCACGACTGAGGCTGCACAGGTGTGGCGTCTGATGCCACAGATCATATTGCAGTTTCCGTACAATGGGGTAGATTTCCTTGATTACCCCAAGATGATATTACCCCCGAGAGAGGTATTCGACTGTCGAGGTATGATGTTGGTTTTTGATTTTTTTCGATAGTATAGTATATGGTTGATATTTGTATGGATGTTAATACTATCATGTGTTTATTTATGTAGTTGTGGGCCACGTGGATGGGAGGTTGAGCTGATTAGAGCGTCAGCCCGCTAGGGGCCTATGAGACCACCGTGGGTAGAGCCGTGAGCAGGGGAGAGGCGACGATGAGAGGATGCTGGGGTGAGGCCTGGTGATGAGGATAGAGTGGCCAGGAGACATCGTTATGATGACGCCGGTGCAGGGCCATCACATGCTCCTCCGGCCGAGGCCGGGGGAGAGTTCGATGATTTCCACCGCCGATAAGAGGTGGTTCTACGGGGAGTTCCCGAGGGGATGTGGGTGTGGATCTAGGATGAGGGGATCCTTGAGAAATGTATTGCGCTGCCGGCAGAGTCGCGGACCCTGATCTGCAGAGCAGCTATAGATGGAGCTGCGATGACTAGGCGATTTCCCCTGGGACCTGAGGGACCTAGAGCTGGTGGGGTACCTCCGCCAGAGGGAGGACCTAGTGATGGAGCACTAGAGGTTCCCTAAGGGCCGCTATATATGTATTTCTATATTTGATATAGACTGGTGAGCCCGTTTTGTATAGTTGTGGCATCTAGTTTTGTATTGATAGGGATCAAGTGACTCACCTGCCTACGGGCGATGTACTATTTTTGTAAACACTTATGACATTTTGACCTATATATATATATATATGGATATACATTCTGGGATCTTGGTAATGTGTACATGTGTGATGTGTTTTTTGTTGATGATTTTTTAATGTAGTTGATGATGTCTAATCTATATGTTGTGACAGACCTCTGATGGTTTATTTGTGTGTGAAGATGTCTTGATGTGATGTATGCCAATCTAGTATAATGTTAGCCATGTTATCTTTTATTTGATTGAATTGTCTTGGGATATGTGTAAATGTAATGAAATCAAAATGTCGAGATAAAAGTCTAACCTGCAGGTATTTGCAAAAGAGGCAAGGATCACGGACATGGTACACATTGTTGAGTTTGAGGACGACAAGTTGGGAATCTAATAAGATGTTAAGGTGACGAATATGGCAATGACTGGCCTCGACGAGGAGACCAATGACGGTGGTGTATTATGCTTGATTGTTGGTGGTTGAGCCTAAACATATGCCGCTAGTGTGGAGCAGTTCATGTGAAGGTGAATAGAGGGCCCAAGCAGTTGAAGCGAGATTCTGTGTCCAGCGGCTAGCTCCATCGACGTAACCGATCTGGTAGGCCGATGGAGGTGGCATAATGTGTATTTATCTTAACAGGTGCATGGGTATTAGACTAGACAGAGGTTCTTTGAGCACCAATGCATGAACTAGAAGGGGTTGATGGGTGCAGGTGCACAGAAGGCACTAAGTAATACAATGATTTTGGCACACGTGTGCACGATGTGCGATTGTGGGCAGATAAACCTGTGCACAACTGTCACACAGCCGTGAAGAAAATTTCAGATGAAATTCCTTCAACTCAACTTTGAATTTGGCTTCTTGTAGGTCGTATTGGGCCGGTTATGGTACCTGCAGGTTAAATAAAAAAAAACAAGAGCTAAAATAACCCAAGTGGGGTAGGAAATTGATACCTTTCCCCAGTGGATTCGCCAATCTGTTGCACCTCTTTTGTCACCTAGATGAGAAAAACAGAGGTTCTTACAAGCTTAGTTGGGTTAGCTAAGCAAGACAACAGTAAAGGAAAGGGTTAGAAGAGTAAAGCATAAAAGACTAAGCTAAGAATTAAACTAGGAATGATAAAAACAATTAAACTATAGTGCATAAGGACATAAGAACAAGAAACAAACAAGACTCGTGTCACCAATGGAAAGGATTGTATTAGTGAAAATAAAATACCAAAGAGAAAGGGGAACTTTGGGTCCCTTCTTCCTCCAAGGGAGGGCTCTTGGACCCCCAAGATTGAGCCCTTCTTACAAATTGAAAACTTGGAAGAAATGGTGAAAGAATCCCAAGCTAATTCACTCAAAGGGTGATGTGAATAGCTCAAATGGAATGGTGCTAGTATTCTCTTGATGAGAAAAGAGGATTCCCTAAGAGAATAGTAGCAGCATAACCTTACAAATGAATTCCTTGAAGATGTAGTGCACCCATGGCCTCTTTTTATAGCACAACTTTGAGGTATTATGCAACCAACTTTTAGTGTGAACAAGGGGCTGTTTAGGGCACCTTTAGGTCTTTGACCAACCACCCAGCCGGATTCAGCTGAGATTTGGATGTCAAATTGACTTGGAAGATGAACCAGAAGTGGGTGCGAGGTCGACCAACATCATAAATGTGTCGTTCTCAGGTGTGCGCAGCTTTCAGTGTCCACAGTCATGCATCATGCACATGTGTTCTTTTCCTACGGTTCTTGATGATGCATGTGCACGCACTCCCTATATAGTCATAGCACATCCTGATTTTATAATTGGTTGTATAGTTTTGGACCTTTTGGAAATGCTTTTTTGGTAATTTTGGTCCATGGGTGAACTTAATAGCTGTTTGGAGATGTTGGATTCATATAACTATTTGTGTACGAAATTTTAGTGATAACAATTTTTGCCATTAAATTTCTCAACCCTAAACTTTTTATCTTCCTCCATTGCTCCCACTCGAACTAGGAACCCTCTTTTATTGTGAGTTACATTTCGCTCTGATACCAATTGTTACAAAAACCAGGATCGTGGAGCAATAAAATAAAAAAAATATGTGGAAATAAAACACAAAAGATACACAATACAATAGAGACACATATATATGTTGTTCACCGAATGTGGGCTATGTTCACTAGAGAAATTGTCAATCCTTCCTTTCTTATTATCCAATAAATGAAACAATACAACCTACTACAACACACCCATTGTAAGTTCCTCTTCTTTTCTCACAGTCTCCTATCTCAGAATACAGTGTTCACTCACATATACAGTTGCAATAAAATTCCCTCATAAATAAAAGAGGTTTTCCTTCTCGAGAAAAAAAAACCTAACATAACTTCTATCACCGGATATGCAACCTAATGATGAATGATTCATATTGACTATGAAATTACAATATTTTACAAGGTAATTTTCCAAAAAATTTCTCTTAGGGGGGGCGTTGGCCCCAGATACCCACCAAGGGGGGCTTCAAAATATTATCTCCACCACCCCCCTAGTGATATATTTTTTGGGGGGAGGCCCCACCACACCCCCCAAAAGGAAATGGGATCCAAACACAGTTGAAACAATACCTATGAATCATGAAAATAATCAGGCTCCACAACCAACAAGGAATGTTTCCTCCTGCATGGGGGAATCTCTGTCTGGTTCTACAATTCAAACTGGTGAGGTCATGACAAACCATTTTGGATTTAGGACAACAACCTCAATTATTTCATAGTTCCTTTTCATCCATCAATGAGCATCACCTCCTCATCGAGAGCAATCATGGATGTGTATACGTGACATAATATTCACAGAGATGCCAATAGACTTTGAGAGTGATGAATTTAATCACTTGGACCAGAACCAACACATGAAAATGATAAAACAATATGGATCATGCATTCCATTGATATGAATCGCTCTATATCACTCCAAGGTCATTTCACAAGTTTGTTGCAGAGGGTACAGAGTAATTACCCTTGCAAATAAAGTGTGCCTGGAGTTAATCCCCATCACATCGACGGTACCACAAACCACATGCATTAACCATTTCGTCAATTGTGGAATCCTATTATAGTAATTTCCCAAACCATGGAGGATAAAGAGGATGATATCCATGCATCATTTTGAATTTTTGAGCCACTCTATGGACTCACATCCCTCCTTTTATTATTTAATCATGATGACTTATTGACACCCCGTCCAAGGTTATAAATTGAATGACATGGGGGTGGTAATCGACTTATGTGTGCATGGGTCATGATATAATTTAATATAATATCTCTGGGTGAAACCACACATTCAACCACTACCTTAAGGTGTCCCCATGGCTCCAGGTTAAGTGGCCCTCATTAGAATTGAACCATTACCAATGGTGAAAAACTCTTGACTTTCCACCATTGGATCCAACCCCTTTGGGCCTAAATGCATTCTTCTAGAAGGATATTTACCGATGTAATTCATGGAACTGTAATTTTCATACCTACTACAAGTTCATGCCTAGAAAAATTAATTACAAAGAATTTAGTTGGTAATTAAGCACTTTGAGATTATTCTAAGCATTGTAATTTTTATTTTTCAAAGTAAAGGGTGTAGAAGGAACCTCTGATAAATATCCCTAGTTAATTGAGGATTCATTTGATAAATTGCAGAGCATTTAGGTAAGGTGATAATTAAAGAATAAATTCCTTACTATTTCTGGTACTTTGTTAATTTATAGTAACATTCAGGTCATATTATGAAACCTTTATAATGTTTTGAATTCTGTAGGATTTCAGAAGCACATAATTTCAAAAGCTCAAGTAAGGAGGGGAAGGGTGCATATTAAGAATGTTGTCGCTGAGGGAAAGAGTCTAGATAACCTGCTACTATTAGATACCAATCACTTCAATGGACTCTAAGGATGCCCCACGTGGAAAAGAATACACAAAATCTTCATTAATGAGGATTTTCTTAAAGATGACGAAGACCTTGTTCTATACCATAATATCAATAAAAGTGGTTTGTATGCCATTGCTGCTATACCAAAACTTTTTCCACATTACGATGTGGTCATATGGGTCTAATCGCATCTAGACTCAAATAATTCTACCATAGTGAATGATGCTCAAACCCCTATCACCTCATTACAACCAGATGACATCCATAAAAGGTACTAATTGCAAAAACCTGATGCAAATTTGAACAAGCAATTCCTTAATGAATTCAAAGGAGAATACCCCAACATGATCGAGATAATTAGAAAATAGTGGGATGAATACAATACTTTTACTATAAAGGATAGTAGATTGTATATGATCCAATAATTCAAAGAAGTTAGAACATCACCAACTACTAGTAACACTAATTTACAAATTGTATGGAGAAGAAGGGTATACCCATTTCATGTTGGAATGGGTACCTATTGCACACTATGTGGATGAAGTATGGAACATCTTCAATTGGGCCCAAACATTATCTACCAACATATTTGGATATGTTAGAGAGGATCCAAGACTCAAGAAACCATATTTTTATATGTCTGCATATTTAATTGATATTATATGTTTGTCAATTCCTTTTCTTGGAATGGGTTGGAATTGGAACCCTAGTTTACCCCTTGTACATATTTATTGCTTTGATTTATGAGAAAGCATTTTTAGAAAATATTTTGATGATATTTGTGACCATTTCATGGCACCTCTATTTTTTTCCATCTATAATCAACCACCTCGGATATGGTTTCAAGAAGCCCTTGAATCCCTCAAATACATAGGATATTGGTACATGGGAAAGAATTATACTTATATCAGAGTTTTTGTGTGTGCATCTACTACACATATACTCCCCAGGTATGTCCCCAATAGGCTAATTGTCATAAAAGTTGCTTATAAAACTATCAAGGCATGTATTACTACATTCTTAGTCTCAAGCTCAAAGAGAATATGGATAAAATTTATCATCAAAGTGGGTATGTTTTCTCTATTAAATGTCCCTCATTCCAAGAAGGAGGCCAAATCTCTAAAGGTGTTAAGTTTGTGTATAGGTGAGGCTAGAATCCATGAACTGAAGGGTGTTGATGGAGAACATATGAAATCTTTGCGAATAATACGATTGTTCAAACATGATGCAAATCCTTCATATGTCATTTTCCAAGGAGAAATGTCCTTTGAATAAGAATTGGCTAAGGTTTAGGATAGATTAGAAGAAGTGGAGTTACAATTGGGGGAAAAATAGAAAACAAATAAGGCCAAATAGCAATGGGAAAAATTGTTGGGCATTAAAAAATAGCAAGATGAAGCCAAAAATAATGCTCAAGTATAAAAATAAAAAGAATAGATAAAAAAAAGTCTATGGAAACTAAAGAGAAATTAAAAATGAACAAGAAACAGAAGGAACCATAAGATAGGAAAAGTGAAGAGGAGAAGAGGATAATTGAACATAAGAAGAAAGAAGAGTAAGAAACTTGCAAGGTTGCAGAGGAGGAAAAGAGAAAAATAGAGGAAGAAAGAAAAAGGAAAAAGGAAGAAAAAATAAAAATAGAGATATAAATAAAGGAGAGAGAAGAAGAAGAAACTAGAAAGAAGAAACAGGAGAAATATGAAGTAGAGAAACAAAAAAAGAGGAAAAAGACAAGGGGATTATCCCCAGTACTACAAAGGGAATCATAATGCTTGATTCTCCTATCAACCCCAATACCCCACTGAATATAATACCAACTAGTTTTTCTTACTCCTATGCACAGTTAGATGATTTTGATGATGTTGTGGTATCCTTGGGAGATTATGTTTTCAACAAATACAAAAGAGGAATTCCTAAGAGGTTAGCAAAGAGATAGAGGATAGGGGGCACTCCCAGTAAGGATTCCTCAGATAAAATGATTTTATGGAACCTTGGGAAATATCCCCCAAGAAATGTAGAAGACACATCCTCTGCTCTATGTGCATTTTCAGGTGCAAACTCCATCACTGTGAGTGAGTTGAATGCTACATTGGACAACTACAAGGTAAAGATATTAGTCCTACAAGACCAATTGAAGCAACAGAGAGGTCACATGGAAGATGAATTCAAGAACTATGCTGATGAGAAACATCAAATGTATAAAGTTGAGGTAGGGACATTGAAGAAAACACATCTACTTGACATAGAGAAGTTAAGAGTAGAACACCAGTAAAATTTTTCTCTCTTTGCGAAGAAGAAATTAAATATTATATAATATAAAGAAAAAGTCCAAAAAATTAAGGAAACATTAAAGGAGAGCAAGAAAATAATGAGTGTCTTGGATTTTGTAAAAGAGAAAGACACCATAGCCAAAGAAGGTTTGAGATAAACTTAGAGAAATTTCTTCATTGAGCTAAATGAAATACAAGAATATCATGATGATTTACCCAAACTCTTAGGCTAGGTGAAGGAACAAAAGCATAAGACACAAGATTCCTAAGATGCTTTTTATGCAGCAATGGATTGGCAGAAACAATATGTAGAGGCTCCTTCAGACTTGCCCAGATTTAATCAAAGGGAGAAAGGGAAAACATAAGTATTTCTAGATATTTGGAAGGAATCCTATGAGGGTGTTGAAGAAACGATGAATATCGCCACCAAGGTTTGGTTCAAGTTATGCAATTTATCATATGAAGGCTTGGATCAATTTGGCATGCCAACTATGGATGAATTAATCCAAGCAGTTCCTAGCAAGATATGGATAGAAAAGGAGGAATAGGGTAGGGATGATATCAATAAAGTTATTGAATACTTGAATGAGATAAACAAGGATATTCTGAAAAGTTACCTAATAAAACCAATAAATATTTCCACGATGACCGATGATTACATAAAAAGAATTAAAAGAGACTTGAAATGAGAAGTGGATGAAAGGATATACGATGGAGAATTTCAAATTGAGAGAATGCAGTTGGACAAAGTTGAACAAATTTCCAATAATTACGACTTATGTACTTCCTACAAATATAATTTGGCTACAAAAGAGTCTTTTTAAATTTTGTTAGTAATTTTTGTATATTCATAAGTGAAGATATGGAGGAAGTATGAAATGTATAGTAAGAGAAAAGATGTGATTTGAAGTAGTGTAACTGTAATCATTATCATATACTGAATTTGAAAGGTCTTCCTTATTTTATAGAAGGAAGACCATTGTATGAGAAAATATTTTTTTTTGTTGTAACATGTTAATATTTCTATTGCATGAATGAAGGACAAAAGCTCAATTTGGTATCCATAAATGGTATGGAATATGTTATGAGATTCTTCTATACTCTCATTTAATTTCATTAGTTTCTTCAATGATAATGCATTTGAATTATTTTATTTTTATTCATTTAAATCATTAATTAATTTGTGGATGCTATCAGATAGAATGGTAATGTTCCAGGTGTAATTAATAATTATTTACAATTTACACTAGTTTCAATATTATTTTATACACATCGATTGCAATTTGAATTCCTTCAATGTTAAGAAATCTAACTTAATGCTTTGTCTTAAGTCTTAGATAAGATCCTGATCATGATAGGTTAGATAGATATATGGATTAGATAGATTATATTTTATGTTATTAGTTAGAATTTTAATTAAAAGAATAATTTGAAGGAATTTTGATTTCCTTCTCTACTTTATAAAAATATTATTGGTAATCATGCCCACATACCGGTCAGAGATTGCTATGCTAAATGCGAGTGAGCCTAATTGGGACTCACCATTGGGAATTCTCCCTTATTGATTGGCATAGGTCATTTTGTCCCATCAATATATTTATATCCTTGTGTCATGGAAGATTGGAAGACAGAAGAAAGTGAGGAAAACCTTAGCTATGGAATCAAATGTTATAGGGTATTTTGAGGTTGGTCTATGTATCATTTAGTGATAGTTCCCATCAAAGTGCAATGAAAAATTCTCATCCTAATTGAATTCTCTATTGTGGATTTGGAGGAACACCAAATATGAAAGGACATGATATGGTTGGAGGTATCCTCTCTAGGTTTACTCTCAAACTTCCAAATGTCAGAGGGAAGATTGTTTGGCATATTAGACCAATTGGTATCATGGTAGATAGGACCATTGATTAACTTGGTCAAATTAGGGAGATCTAAACCTGCCATAAAAGGAATAGAAGGTTGGTTGGAAATGGCTATAGTATTAGTTCCAACCATGGTGGAACTTAGGTTTTAAGATGATGAAGTACTAGAAGAAGTGGAACTAGATCTAGAACTGGATGTACCAACACCCCTCGATGGAGAGGGGGGATTTGAATCAGAAGAGATAGAAATTGAAAGTCAGATAGGGTGAGGCACCCTAACTTGTCGAGTAGGTGAAATAGTGTGTCTAGTAAAGAACTTAGGTTGAATGATTCATAATTGATGAAACTGTCTTCTAGGGGGAGCTATGATGATGAAAATATCACCCTAAAAATGTAAACAAATAATGAAAAGGATAATAGAACAAAGCAATGAACTAAGAAAATAATAATGATCAAATAATACACACACTACATGATCAAGTGATGCAATAAGTGGGTATAGCTGTGTCTGAATGTAAATCAATATAGACTAATTCAAGAATCTCTACATAATAAAGAGAAATGAGTCTATCCCATAAGACAAACTAGATGCACTAAAATGAATTCCAATGTATGGATAAGGGTCTTCCAATCAACCAACAATAAGGGTATTAAGGTCTCTGTATGGATGAGTGAAGGTACAAAAAAGATAGTAATAACTAGGAGACACTCAGTGTTGAAATCACAAAATATTGGATAAATATGTCATCGGTGCCCCCTTTCCTACGAGAGACACTTAGTTAGGATACATAATATAATGTACATTGACCTACCTCTTCATAGACACATGTAATAGGTTTCCTTCCTTTCAAGATAAAATCGAATAGTCTAGGGATGTTTAGTAGTGAAAGAGCAAGGAGTCTCAAACACACCTCTAGTCCAAACCTCAACATTGTCCACTTTAAAGAGCACACTTGTTATTGAACAAGATCTGATTGTGTCCAATAGAAATGGTTTTTAAAGTACCATAATAGTCAACTTCTATGTTTCAATGTGAAATGAATAAGGGGTATCATTTGGATTCCTATCCCAAAAGTCCTAACCTAACTACAATATTATTTTTGGGCCCAAATGGGCTTCAATGTGTTAAATTAATTGGTTGATTATTAATATGAGCTTGGTAGCATGAACCAAGCATATAATTAAGGTGTGGTAATGTATGTACGTGTGGTGTGAATAACTTGAAAATTATAAATGATTTTAATGAAAGTAAATTGCAATGAAATTGAAATCTAAACTAATGAGAAAGTAAGTAACAAATATAAGTAATAAATGAAATGATTTTTCCTTTATCCAAGTTAACTTTCAAAACTGAAATGGACTTTCTAACATTCAAATTTCAAAATGAAAACAAACTACTTTAAACTATGGCTCACAAGCATAGAATTTCAAAAACTAAAGCCTCTAATGATAAGTAAAATACTAGGGGTCATATGGAACTCTTTTATTTCACTAAGGGGTTTTCAAATCTGTAATAAACGACCATCTAAAATAGAAAATAAATCTGATCTATAACCAAAAAAGAAAGAAAAAGAGAAGGATCGAAAAAACATAGACAATGGCTCCTCACACAAATCTAATACTAGGTCAAGGATGTATGGTTTTCTTCATCCAAGATATATATATGAATATATTCTTGATGATTAACCAACAAACTAAGGTTCTGAGTCTAAGCCTACTATAACATAAGTTAGAAAGAAATGAATCTAGGGAAAGGTATTAGAGACCCTTAGGGGTTTTCTTCTCAATCCTATGAAATTGATAAAGATAATACATTATATACAACAACATAATTTTAAAATAAACCTATAGGTCCTAAAAAAAACTCAAAAAGTTGGAATAAAACCCTAGAAACTAAAAAAATGAGTTTTTAGAACCCTCACAGAAACTTACATAGAAAAGTGTGTTGGCCCTTCTAGAGTTTTTCCCAGAAAGTGTGTTAGTAAACACAGATAAGAGGCCAAAAAGGTGCATTGGTCAACATAGTTTTTGACCCCAAAAAGTGCATTGGCACTTGGGATCTTCCTGACATATGTGAGTTGGTATCCAAGACACATATGAAGGTTTTCTAACACTTGTTTCCTATGCGAACAATCCAAAAATTAACAAAAAAACTAAAAAGGCCCAAAAAACTCAAAAATAAAATGCAAATTGGAGGTAATGGGTCTTCCTCACACACCCACGTCCAAGAATGAAGAGATGGTTCATATCCCTAGTGGAGTCGCCAAAATGTTGTGTACAATTTGCAACAAGGGTTAGAAAATTCTACAAATCTAGTGGTTATGTAGGATAATAGACAAAGATAGTGAGATCTAATTTAGAAACCCTAAATTAAATGGTATTATTCATATTCAATATTATGGTATTCATTATAAAAAGAAATAACTACAGAAAATAAAGAGAAACTAGAGTAACAAACTTATAAAAGATGAATAAATATCTCATTACCCAATGGAAATATTTTTACATACGCCTATGAAGGATTTCTTGGAGAGAATGGTCACCTTGGCCTCCTCCTTGGGAACATTTTTTTTTCTTCATGAGTGTGCATATTAGCTCCTCTCCTTATGGCTAAAAGTGATAGTGGTTGTTGCCAAACGATCTCATGAAGATGGGTGACTTAGATCTAGAGACAATTTTGTAGCACTTCACTACTTTCATTGGATGTAATATGGAAAATGGGGGTGGTCTCTTGAATTTATAAGCAAAATAATGGTTATCCTTGACATGGTCATGGTAATAAGATTTTATCATTTACTTTATTAATTCTAACCATTACTTTTAGGGTTTTGTTATTTTATTTTATTTTGTTTTTTTTTTATGGTTAATTTCAAGAGGAAAGAGTCATAAAGGTGTTTTGTGAATTTAGGGAATTCATATGAATTTACAAAAAGTGGTTCTTTAGGTAATAATAGTGAAAAATGATGTAAAAGTTGGTAAAATACATGGTATCCATACTATGTGTGGTGTATTTCAGTAAACCAAACATTTTGGTCTACGTGAACAAATTTTTGGTGATAACACCACTAATGCCTAACATCGTGCGAGGATTGCTAAGAAAATGAAAATGAATCACAAATTTGTGGTCCACTCACCTAAAAGAGTAAAGGGTCAAAAGAATCAGTCAAGTAAGGGTTAAAATTTGGTGGAGGAATTTCGTCAATGACTTCAATCTCCACTTGATTTTTTGTATGAATATGAAGTGCAAGTCTCAATTTCTACTCTATTGGTTTCATCTTGTGTGGGAAATTGCCACTAATTGGTGGTTTATGGTTCCTCTAATTATGGAGGAATTACTTGCTATCTACGAGAGAAATGAGGAGGTTGGTTAACCATGGTGATATATGTTTTTTTTTTAAAGGAAAGAAATAGCCTAAGGATAACTAGAAACAACTGACAACAAAGAACACACTAAAAAATCTACATGTTTTAATAGACAAGCCAACCGGTAGTTAAAGGGGCCTTCCAAAAACCAAAGTTTGGGGTGATGAAATCCATAGGACTTGGCTTGAAAAGGATCAAGAGATAGTTATGTTAACCTTCACACACCATTCACCCTAGGTCCAAGTAACCTGGTGAAGATGGGCACCTTCTAGAGAATATGAAATGGAGTTTATTTGTTTGTCTCAGGTACCACAAGTACTTCCCACTTGTATTCACCTATGTGATACCCTAGGAAAATCCACTAAGGTTACCACTTCATAATTGGTGGTCGGGGGGGATAGTAGTGGGTCAAGATTATGCATATGGAAAGGGAGTATAGGAGTAAGCCCTCAACTCAAAACTATAGATAAAAGTGGTGTCACCCCGAGGACTTTCCATTTCAATTTAAAGTTGTCATACATGCAATAATCACACCAAACAAGTGAAGAGGGGAAATATTCTCCACTTGCTTGGTTTGACCATAGTGCTCGATACATGTTTTAGGTGTGCTTTCCATGTAAGTGATTCTTTCTACTAGTGGATTTTATCTCTATTTAGTCAAATTCCTAATTTATTTTTGTTTTCTTGGAGATTTTACTCTCCAATCATACACCAAGGCCCTAGAACTTAGACTAATGTATGTTTGCTATAAACAAAAAGTCTAGTTCTTTTTAATTAAGAAATTATTATTAGATTTGTTGATTACTCAATGCTATGTAGTGGTTTTGATGATGTTCATGACTTTTTCAATCCAAATAATTAAGCAAGATATGATGAATGAAAAAAAATGCACTTTTTCTTCCTTTCGATGAATTCTAGATATCAAAGGGTGCAAGAGGTTCTTTCTTACAATTTAAAATAAAAATGTAGCAATCACTTCACAAATGAAACTACCAAAGCACTCCTCAAGAAATTTCAGATCTCTAAAAACCCAAATCAAGTTCACCAATGTAACTTTAAATGAAAATAAGAAATGATTAAAAGATTAGTTATGAGATGCAATACTTTCTAGAGTTTGAGAGAGAAAATTTGCAAGGGTTGTAGTGCAGTTTATATTTATTGGAAGCATACCATATAATATATCAAATCAAATCCCTGAAAATACTCTATTTATGGCATTTATTAGGAAACAATCTGTGCACCCTATCAAAATATATCAGCTCTATAGTCCATTTGGTCATCACAGAAAAAACCCTTAAACAATTGATTTTAAATCTACGATAAATCCACTTCCTAGACTTTGATTTGGAGAATATTTTTTGAACTTCGTTATTTTTTCGAGAGTATCTTAGATATACAACTATTTTTTTCATATTTAGTATAGAAATTTACATAAATATATCTAAAGGTTTTTATCCTCTTCTTCCATAGTGGAGTCGCCAATTCTGTTGTAGGAATATTTTTTTACGAATAAAAAAGTCCCCTCATTGGTTAGATTAAGACTAATGACAAGTAACATGAGGGACCACTATATCTTTCTCTTAGATTCAATTCATACAATCTTAACATGCAAAGAAGGGAAAAAAGGAGAAACTCAGCTTAAATCACCTGTACGTTAAACAACCAAAAAAGTATTCCTCGAACCTTATGAAATCACAAATAGACTTGCATGAAAAATTATCTAATCTAATAGCTTAAGGTCTATTGAGATCCACCAAAATGAAACCAAAGATACACCATCCATGAATTACAAAGACTTTGGAGGGGGGAAGTAATATAGATATATATTAACCAAAATGGATTACAACAATG
>ML778622.1:1275569-1294542 GCA_009831015.1 Picea engelmannii
TCCCGAGAAGATAAAAGAATTAATGGGAAAGGATAAGGGTAATAAATGGGTTAGGTAGGGAGTTAATGGGGGAGGAGAGTCGGTGAAGGAGGGATAAGGAAGGGAAGGAGTTGGGCGGGGGATTATTGGACGGGAGTTGGCCAGAGATTTTGGGATCTGGGAGTATTGCAGAGAGAAGTGAAAATTCATGAGTGATATTGATACAGTGCACCGGAGTTGCTGGAGGTTTTGGGCACGGAGGGCCAGGATATCCGTTGATATCCTGGGGCTAGGGAGCTACCTAGTTGGCAGGGAGGACGGTTTTGGGTAGTGTTTTGCAGAAGCGGGAAGGAAGCAAGCGGTGGGCAAACAGAGGATAATAACATCAGGTTCAGGTATTTAGGTATTTACCAAGAATTATGCATTGTATTTGTAATTTAATTTGTTATTAAATTTTATTATATTGATGAATTTGCATACAAATGAGATAAATTATAGAAATTCTTAAATTTTACGACTAAGAATAAAATAATTGGTTGTTTAATTTATTTGGCTCTTACAAACTCGACTCCAAAATCCTTCAACTTTACCATTCATTATGGAGGCGTAGATGTGGGGAAAATTCCATTCAATAGATAGAGGTTCTCCTCAAAATGAAATCCCAAGAAGACTTGACATTGTTTGGTGTGGGAGACCCATTTATATTCTGCCCCGACTACCATTATTGGGTATGAATGGGTATGGGGGTTTGATATATACAATGCGGGATGCAGTATGAACTAATGTAAATGATGAAGGTAAACTATTCTAACCTATTCTAGCTAAGATAAAACTAAATAAATAATCAGACAGTGAAACCACCAATCCCTGCTTGCACCCCAAAACAGTTAGTTGTTAAAGAAAAGAATATACTAGTAACACATGAATAAAATTTGTTCATAGATAAGTTTGGAACAAAAAATTCATTTAGCACCATCCATTGGTTGACTCAGAACAATAATATTGAAAAAGTAATAAAACGCAAAGTCATGGAACTCGAGGAAGAGTAGTATATCAATTGAGCAATATGCCCTTACAACAATAAAAGTGACAATACATAAGATGGAAGCAATTCACAATAGAGAGATCGCAAACCAAAAAAATGTTTTCTTTCAAAATGGCCTTGAGGGCTTCTTCTCATTAAAATTCTAGAAGTAGTTCCAAAAGTTACAAGAAGAAAGAGCCTCTACTAAGTGGGTTCTCTTTGGCATATATAGTTGAGCTTGCAACTATTTATTGGGACTTAAGAACTTCCCATTGAAAATAACAAGTCTTGGATTTCCCTAATTTTTTCTTTTCCTACTTTACATTCTATTTTACAATCAAAATTAATTTTCACAAAAGTCCCTTAGCCTTGTCCTAAACATAGGCTATCCACACTTCATGATAAGTAGAAATTAATATTCCTCTTGTGAACAACATACTTTCGAGTGTGATTTCATAAACTATTGAGTCTTACGACAATTTTTTCATATCTCATTTTAATGTGAGCAAAAAGGAACTTATTAAATTTTGGTCCTTGGAGGGCACCAGTAAATGTTCTTTCATTATTGTTTTAGTCATGCTCTAAGGTATCCCTGTAGAAAGTTCACAAGAGTGTATAATTTCCTCCAATTTCATTTAAATTTGACCATTTCTCCTTAGTTGATCCAAGTTCCCATTCTTTGGGAAATTACAAATGTCTATTAGCCTTGTGGGTATTGTGTGTAGTCTTGTGGAGTGTTGATTGGACCTATCAAATCCCTTCCCAACTTCTCCCCAATTTTATAACAATTTGTGATTTTTATATAGTTCAAGTAATTTTTCATTTCGAATATCCTTGGGAGATCTAATAGTGCATCAAGATTTTCTTCAATGCATTTCTTCAATTCATTTATTGCTAGCGTCACTCTTTTATATTCTATGATTTTAGTCTTGGCCTTGTCTAGCAATGAAATCATTTGGGTAGCGAAGTTTTGAAGTCACTATAAATCAATGTATAGTTGATTGGTTGTTTCTTGAAATTCTTCTTGGATGTTGTAAGCACATATTCTCAATTCAACAATGTTATTTCTATCACATTAGTAAACTCTCACTTCCTCCTCCACGATTTTAACTCTTCCTTTGTATTCCTCAAGCTCTTGGACCATATCATCGAGATTTTTTTCTGAGGCTTGATTAAATGATATCCCTATTGAATATATGGCCAAGGGGTTTTCACAGATGTATTCCACTAAAGGCATCTCTAATGTGATTGAGAGTGTAGGGACTCCAGAAATGAGATGCCTCTTTTTTTTTGCTAAATAATTTCACTTGTATCCTTGTCAAACTTGGAATAATTGAGGTTTTTCACTCTTCTAACCTTGGAGGGTGTGAATCCTCCCAATCCTAGTTCTCCTAGAGGGAAATGGCATCTAGTCAAAGGCACACTATAAGTAGTCTCAGATGGTTTGGTATCCATAGGGTCTGTATATTGAGCTTCCTCCTAAGGATTCTTCTCTTCTTCTTCCTTTCTTCTTATTTATTCTTATTTATCCTTCATCCTTCTTCATTTTTTCTTCCTTCTCCTTCGAGAGTCTTATTTATTGGAAAATGTCATTCCTTTGTAACCTCACCATGTTGGATGTATGGGTCGACCAAGTACTTGGATTGACGGTCGACTAAACTCTCAATTAACCATGTCCACTTATGGATTCTCAATCCACATTTTATGGAAAGTTGAAACCGACTTCATCTGAGCTATTGAGTTTGGTCCATGACTGAACCTATTTATAGACAATCCTTGTGATCGGTCTATGATCATCTCAGATTGTCAGATCATGTCGAGACATATTCTCTCGCTCCTTGAGTGACTCATGCTTCAGTGCTATGGTGCTATGGTGTCTTTAGACATCATCGCTTCTCTTGGATCCGTTGTCCTCTACATTCAATAATTGTCCCAACATGGTATCGGAGCTCTCAGGATTGCAGAAAACACTTGGATTCAAATGAGACTATGTTGAAGCCATTTTTTGAATTTGTTCCTTTAAAGTAAAGAACTATCAATTGTTTGATATGGGTTGTCAAGAATTTTCAAATCCTCCCATATGGATTGACTAATATTGACGGTGTTCTTCCCAAAATTCTTGTTGTGAAGTTGTATAGGGATTCTTCAGTTATGTCGCTTGGTGGATGGAAGCTCGACTAGGATTTATACTGTAACTCGACTTGGTTGTGCATCGATGGATGTGTTCATATTTTTTTTAACCAACTGATATTTGAAGTTTCCTTCGACTAAATTCTTTTCCAACTAGTGTGTGTGTGTTGACTATAGTCAGCCAACAAGACGTGCATCTTGACTTACGAGTCCGAGCCCATCAAGTATTTAAACTCTTAGCTCAATTTCACTTGGGGATTCGGTCGACTCGACCTTGTTTTTTCTTGGCACTTGAACCGACTGGTGGAACCCTTGAATGAAGGAAGCACACTCCACCTCATCACTTCTCGACTCGACACATAATGCATGTAGACTGGTGCGAATGACTTCAACTTTGGATTTTTTTTGGATTTCTCTCAACCCAACTGGTGAGAAATTCATTTTCTCAACCAACTTGGCTTGGTCCATCGAGTTGGTTGTCTTCAACTTCACAGATATGGACTCTCGATGATTTGGTTCTGACCTGGCTTCTTGCAAAAATAGAGTCCTCCCTACCTTTATTGCTCGAATTTATCTTCCTTTGGCACACCGAGAGCATGGATAGACTGGGCACCAATCAAAGACACACCCAATTGCTCGATCTTCACTTGTTTGTATTCCCATTGGAAGACTCGACCAACTCTTTCTTGATCAACTGATGCATGGATTCCCTATCTCGTCCCTTCATCACGTGACTCAAAACGACTTCGAATTCACCTTCATTTTTAGATTTTGACTGAAAGATCAGTTCCTTTTCCTTTGGTGTACTTATTTGAAAGGGTATTTCATCGACCACTTGATCAACAATATTGGTCATTTGATGACTAGACTATGCATGTCTCTTATTTTTTTATGCTTGTTGTGTTTTGGCGGGTGCTCCACTTTATACAAGTGTATGTTAAGGATTGGTATTTTTGTCTGGGAGTCCATATATGTGAGTTTTGGAATTCTATGTGTGCAAGCATATCCTTTCCTTAATATGCCAACCAACCAACTTGGTGTAAGTCGCCATACCTCTTATTATAGTTGACCTTTCGTTTATTATCCTGTGTTGTATATTTGTTCTTGGATCTTGTCCTCGATCGACATGGGAATGTTGGACGAAGATGAAGCTCTAAGCTTCAAAAATTGTAGTATATTCATGAGAAGAAGGCTATTTTCTTGTAATAATCTCACAACCGACTTTGTGGAGAAGTCACCACCTTGCAAAATGTCATTTTAAAGTTGCAGACTCGGAATCAACACCTGAGTGGTGATATGAGGAAAACTCATACCTAGTTGGAAGATGATGATTCTCTCTTTAAAACCATCATTTTGTAGTGGTTTGATGAAAATCATGGAAACCATATTTCAAGATTTGGTGGATGATTTTAGCGATAAAATGGATCTTGTCGATGATATCATGAAAGAAGTGATAGTCCTCTCTCGTAAAAATGATGCCTTGAAGATAAAAAATGTGGGAATGAAAAATAGTTGAAAAATGCAGAAGACGTGTTCTAGAATGTTGTGACTAAGCACTCCGGAATATTTAATTCCACAGGGAACATTGTTGATGTGTTTTTCAGACTCTTGCAAATGAATTTGAATAAAAGTTTGACCTTCTTCAAGACTTGGAGGAAGAAGTGAAATCTCTTCCTCATAGAACAATGAGAACAAATGTCATCTAGCTGATGGAAGAAAATACCCAATTGACTCATGAGGTTTCCCACTTGTATGCCTCCATTGATGAGCTTCGTCAATACATTTCTCCTCTTCAAGAAGATAACAATCGATTGTTTGATGAGTATCAAACATTGAAGGAAGATTATGATTCCATATTTCTATAGTTGACTGAGAAGAATGAGACTCTTCATAACTTGCAGACTGTTAATGTTGATACAACTACTAAGAAGAAGATTTATGTTGTTGAGCTACATGTCTCACTTGTTTTTTCTTCCACCATTTCTTCTAGTCAAGTTGTTTTTGTGAAGACTGTCGATGTTGCTAAGCTACCAAGCTCACCCATTTCTTCTCCAACCCCTACTTTTATTTGTAAGAAATATATTGTCAGTTTATGCTTTGAAACTGATAATTATGTTGTTTCACCTAGCTTTGAAAAACAAACTCCAGGTATATGATCTTGACTACTCAGTAAGATGGGATATACCGGAGGAGTACTTGGAAATAATGACCAGGGTATTGATGCTCATATTTTTACACTCTGGCAACATTCTATTTTGGGGAAGACACATTCCACATGCATGATACCCTTAAGGTTTTCAACAAACATTGTGAGGTCTTCAAATATAGGTGAAAATATGAATTAGAAACCTAAAAATATTAAAAAATTTACAAGAGAGATATCAATTATGATGATTTGTAGGATGATAGGAAATTCTTAACATAGAGAAAAATTACAGAGAGAAGAAGAATTCATAGAATCAATAGAAGAGGAAAAAATGAGAAAAAATGAAGTTGAGGCTCTTAGAAATCAACAAGCAGTATAGAAACAACAACATCATTAGAAGCAAAGAGGAAGAGGAAAGAAAAGGAGGAATGAAAATAGTCAACAAACGCACACCAATTAACAATAGAACATGTTAGCCTCATTAGTATCTTTGAAAAATGCAAATTTCAATGTGGAGGAGTGATTTTCTAAGAGAGGATATTATCTATCGATCCTTGGTGAGTCAAGCATGGCATTCAAGTATTAATAGAGTGGAGTCCAGGTAAATGTAGAATATTCCTTGACCTTTAAGAGGGGGTTGAAATTGATATTGAGTTCATGATACTAATGGCTATAAAATAAATAAATAAACTTAGAATCAATGAAGATGGATCGATCTTAATACATAATATCAGTTCTTATGGTTCAATTGTGTATCATAATGGAAAGAGGGTTTGCATTGGTTTGGTGCATCACTACGAGATTCAATGGACAAGTCAGAGGGCATTCATAAGGAGAGGCTTCCAAAAAATATCTCTATTCTCCTAGGATTCTATGGGTTCGACCTTGATTAATCAAGTTAAGAAGGATGCAAGGACAACATGGTGGAACAAAGTATGTTCAATCATGGGATTTAGTATGCATTGGAAGTGGGAGGAATCACAATAGGTGTAACATCCCCCAGCTTAACTGAGGAACATTTCTATGTGGAATACACATAAAATCAATTTTTTTCTTGCTAATTCATTTCCTCTAGCTTACCAGGCACCATTTATACACATAATCAACCATATTCTAATACCCATAATTAAATGCATCTAAATAATTCTCAATGAATGTGAATGAAACTAATAAATCCTCTATAACAACATATAAAAACATGCTCATTCACAAAGTAAAATGATGATCAATTAACTCATGAAATAACTCGGAAAAATAGATAAGCACTTATCTTTTTAAAAGAAAGCTTGTGCAGCCAGCTACTTGGGAAGCACGTTCCACCCAACCATAGACTTGTTGTTCCATATCTCAACATAAATTTACCCCTAAGCTAAGGTTAGGAATCCACAAAAGAAGGTCGCCTCTCACAATCCCCTCATAGCTCAATATCTCACAACCCACTGGTATTCTTCCACAACTATCTCAAATTTACTCTGGCTCTCTTTGTCTTGACCTACCCAACCCAAGGAATATATCCCCTCATTTCTCTCAGTCCATCAAGAATCCCATTCATTTATATGGGTCTCTTTGGCATAGGTAACCAAGAATCTCTCTATTGGGGACTCAAGGGAAACTCACTGCCAGGAAAAGTACCAGGAAAACACCTGTTGTTGTAGTGCAACTTGCATAGGATCTCACTCTTCAGGCATGACAACTTGGCTCTTCAAATTCTATCTCCAAAATTCTCTAAGAATGATCCATCATGCTCCATATTTTTCCCACCCTTCCTTCTCTATCTCTAATTCTCTTTTTCCCTTCTTTATCCTTGTTTTCCATGCCAACAAGGAATGTGAAAAACTTCCTATACTCCCCATATGAATTTCCTCTATTGTCCCAAGAAAATAAAGTTCTCACTATGCCCAATGTTTATTGTAATTCAGCCCCATGCTTCGAATAACTATGGGATGTGACTTCTACACCCACCCTATGATAAGTATTCAATGAATGGACTCTCATACACTCAAATAGAAAGTACATTTTTTATTGAAAAGATAATAGAATTCAAAAATATGGGGTTGGATTAATACCCATAAACCATTTCCCCATTAGGCCCCTCTTAGACACGCCCAAGAATTCGCCTCTCTCTTGTGTATTAATCATCCCCCATCTTTTTCCATATTTCTAGTAGCTTGTATCACATTACATTTATTAAAATTATTAAAATACATTTCACATATTACATCGCTTGGCCATAGCCACATTCATATCTACATTATCCATTAATTAAACTAAGGATTATAGTAGGTATGTTACATTCCTCCTCCTCTACAATTGTGCATCATCCTCGATGCACATCACAATGCCAAAATACATATACAACTTTACATCATAATATTCAGAAATATAAAATTTTACAATCCATTTACTCTCCAACAATAATCCCAGCCATAATCTCTCATTATTCTAAAACTGTTGGCCCAAGGAATGCACCCCCTTCACTTCCTTTAGTCCATCGGGCTGCACCATTATTTTATCAAGGATATCAACATAGGTGACCAAGAATTCTGAGATATGTTTATGGAATCTAGCTGCCCCAAAATGGAGTCTTACATTTTAAATTCCAGCTTCTTCAAAATTGAAAAACAATTGTGAGTATTCCTCCCACATAGTTTCTTCATGCTCCCATGTTTCATATTCAGTGTCGTAGCAAGTCCATCTAACCTTTACCAACCCTATGTCTTTATTCCTAAGAAGTTTTACTTTCCAGTCCAGTATCTGTAATGGTTCCACCTGAAAATCCCCTTCGTTTCCCACCTGGATCATAGTCCAATCAATTATGTGGTTAGGGTCAGGAACATATTTATTTAATAATGATACGTGAAAAACATTATGCACTCTCATGGATGCATGAAGTGCTAGCATGTATGCAATTGGCCCTATCTTTTCTAATATTTCGTATGGCCCACAATATCTTGCTACCAATTTTGGGAAACAACTCAATCTTATCAAACTTATTTTCTCTTTCACTTTTAGAAAAACATGGTCTCCCACTTTGAAATCTATAAAATCTTTTTTCTTGTCTGCATAAATTTTCTTCCTATCTTGGGAAATCTTTCAGTTATTCCCGATATTTACCATCTACTCTTCCATTTCCCACAACAAATCTGGCCCAATGATAGCTCTGTCGGTTGGGTTATCTTAGCTCACTGGTGTGTTACACTTCCTTCCATACAATGATTTAAATGAGCTCATTTTTAATGAGGATTGATACCCATTATTGTAAGTAAACACTACTAATTCAATGTAGTCTTCCCACATTGATGGTTGGTCCATCACATACATTCTGAGCATGTCTTCAATTATTCAGTTAGTCCTATTTATTTTCCCATTTGACTATGGGTGATACATTGTATTGAAATTTAAATTTGTTCCAAAGACTTTGAACAAACCTTTCCAAAAATTAGAAGTAAATTTTGGATCTTTGTCTGAAACAATAACCTTAGGAACTCCATGAAGCCTAGAAACTTCCTTGATGTAAACCTTTGTGATATTTTGTTCCTTGTGTGTGGTCTTCACATGACAAAAATGTGCAACTTCCTTTAATTTATCCACCACCACCATGATGGAATCATGATGCTTCACTTTTCTGGGAAAATTTGTAATAAAATCAATTGTAACCACTTCCCATTTCCACTCAAGAATGGGAAATGACTGTAGAAAACTTGTTGGATGTCTATGCTTTTTTTTCACCTTTTGGCATTCTAGGAACCCGAATATGTAATTAGCCACTTCTTTCTTCATTCTTGGCCAAAATTATTGGCTTCTTACATCTACAATTGTCTAATGATATCCTAGGTTCCTAACATATGGAAGGTTGTGCATTTCCCTCAATAGTATATTTTTTAGATCTTCAGAATTTGACACATATGTTTTTCCTTTATACGTGAATATTCCATCTTATTTCAACTCATAATAATTAAATTTATGTTTTAAATTTCCTTGATGTAATGTCTCTTTTATTTTTAGATATTGTTGATCTGAATTTACAGCATCTAAATCTATGTTGAACATGTTAATGGATGAAATGTGATTTTCATGAGATTTTCTACTGAGTGCATCAACCAACTAATTTTCCTTACCCTTGATATGATTAATTTCAAAGTCATATTCACTCATAAATTAGAAAATTTTAGTTTTTCTGGCGTTTAATGTTGATTGTCCAAAGAAATGATTTAGACCACAATGGTCTATCTTTAGCTCAAATATTCTACCCATGAGGTAATTTCTCCACATTTTTAATGCATGTACAATGGATGTTAATTCCAAGTCATGTGTACCATAATTCTTCTATTTATCTTTTAATTTTCAAGACTCATAGCATACCACATGATCTTTTTGACTAAGGATTCCATCGAGCCCTTCCTTGCATGCATTGGTGCACACTACAAAATATTCATTTGGGTCTGTAATCTTTAGGATTGATGAACTTGTAAAAATATCTTTCAACTCCCGAAAACTTTCTTCACATTTGGGAGTCCAGTTAAATTTCACTCACTTATTTTGCAAAGAAGTGATTGGGCTTGCAATATTTGAAAACCCTTTTATAAATCTTCGATAATAGCCAGCAAGATCCATAAATGATTTGACCCTTTTCACATTTCTTGGTGTTGGCCATCCCTTAATGGAATCTTTTTCTCGGGATCAACTACCATCCCATCTGCTAAAATAATATGCCCTAAGTAGTGAATCTTCTTTTGATAAAATATGCACTTACTTAGTTTGGCATACAAGTTATGCTCTCTCAAAACTTGCATCACCATTCTCAAATGTTTATAATCCTCTTCTTATGTCTTTGAGTATATGAGAATGTCATCTAAGAATAGAATCACAAACTTTTTCAGGTACTCCCTGAACACTCCATTCATCAGGAACATTAAAAATATCGAAGCATTTTATAGCCCAAATGAAACTACTATAAATTCATAATGCCCATATTGTGTCCTAAATGTTGTCTTGATAATATCCTCTTATTCTATCCTCATGTGATGATAACCCAATCTCAAATAAATCTTGGAAACGATTATTCCACCCTTCAACTCATCAAACAAATAATTAATCCTTGGCAAAGGATATTTTTTCTTTATGGTGACCTTATTCAATTATTTGAAATCAATGCATCGCCTTAAGTTTCCATTCTTCTTATTTACAAAAAGAACTAGGGCCCCCCTACGATGACACACTTGGGTGTATATACCCTTTATTCAAAATTTCTTCAAGTTGCATATGCAACTCTTTCAATTATGGTGTGCCTATTTTGTAAGGTATCTTGGACACTGGGGAAGCTCTTGGCACCATGTCAATAGAGAAATCAATGTCTCTCTTTGGTGGAATTCCTAGAATTTCCCCAAAAACATATTCAAAATCCCTCAAGACTGGATGATATTCAATAATTTCCAATTTATCTTTAGTTGCCTCTTCCATATGGGCTACAAAAAAATTGCATCCCTTCCTAAAACGTTTTTTTAGTTGCATAGATGAATTTTTTCTAACAACTACAACTCTTGGAATGCCTTGAATATTGTCTTGTTTCCCATCCTCATCAAAATAGGTTATTGTCTTTTTGTAACAATCGAGGACAATATGGTGTTTTTTTAACCAATCCATGCCAATTAGATAGTCATATGAACCCAATGTTATGATGTTCACATCCACCTTTGTGTTGAGTCCATTCAAGTCTATTGGACAGTCTTTAACCAACTCATTGGTCTTCATTTTATCCCACCTGGCTAACTAAACTAGACAATATTTCTTATTCTTACTCCTTTTCAAGTGAAATGTTTCAACAATGTTAGAGTTTATGTAACTATGGATATCTCCAGAATCAATGAAAATTGAGATGGGTTGGTTATAAATATTACCTTACACTTCAATCATGGGGGATCAATATTCTCCTTGCTTGTTTTCCAAGGATGAATAAATCCTTGGCATGCTTCCTCACATATATTCAATTGTTTCAAGCTCCTGAATGTTTTGAATAGTCCTCATTCTTTATCCTTTGTGAGGGCAGTCCCTATACAAGTTATTTCCCTTACATCCCCAACATTGTATAGGTAGTCGCCTTGGCCTTTTCCCAAATGAATCTTCTATATTGAAAAATGGTGGATTAAATCCTTTCTTCCTTTTCTCTTTCTTACCCTTCATCTTTTCATTCCAATATTTTTGAAAGATTGGCCTCCCTCTACTCTGCTTATAAAGATGCTTTGCTTTCCTTATGGTCTCCTCCAAAGTTTCGTGGTTATCATGTTGTATCTTGTGACTATAGAAAGAGGGTAACCCACTTAGAAACCTTTGGATTTTTACCTTCTCATCCTTGGTGAATTCCACATACTTCAACAATTCAAAGACGATTTTCTCATATTCATCCATTGTCATGCTTCTAAACTTGAGTTCAAAGAACTCTTTCATCTTTCTTTCATAGTGATGCTCTGACAAATATTTCTCTTGGAAATATCCCTTGAAATACCTCCATGATATATTCCTCTCATCAAGGTGATTTTCTTTCTTAAACTGGTCCCACCACATGGATACCTTTCCTTGCAAGTGGTAGTTTGCAATTCTTGTTCCTACCCTGGAGGGATAATCATGCAGCTAGAAATATTTCTTCATTTCCAACATCCAAGCCTCGACCTCTTTTCCCTTCCTGTTCTCACCATTCAAATTATCTAGCTTGATTTTTTTGAGTTCACCTTGCAAGATGTATCCCTCAAGCCTTCTCCTCTGTCTCCTCACAGGAGACACAATTGGGATGATTCCTGGCCATGAACTTGCAAGAACTCTCCTAATACAATTCCCTGGAGAATGATGGTGACTACTCATGCTCTTTGAATGAATTTAATTCCCATTCTCATCCCTTATTAAATGGGATTTCGATGATGTCATTTGTCTATAACTATCTGAGTCAAAAAATGTTTTTTTCCATCTAAGGACCCTTTTTCTCATTTGAAAACCCAAAAATCCCCCCAAAGTGGCCTAGAATAGTGTATTTTTCCTTGTTTCAGCATCCCCATTCCAAACCCATTAGCATTTATTCAATTCATTATTTAATTATTTCCATTCCTTCTTTCTGTACACTCTCCAATAATTTCATCTTAATTTGGGTCTTTGCCAAATTAAGAAATTAAACACAATAAATTAAAGACAATAATAGCAACATGGTGGAAAAGGCATAATAGCCAACACATACTTATTCACTCCAATGTTACATATTTATAGTACAATGGGTGATGCCACCTCATAGAGAGATTTTCTCTAGATCCTAAAATCATGCATGATGACTAGGCTAGGAAATCTTAACTAACTCATTAGTCATCACTTGAGGATATATTACTAATATCCTAAATGAATAATACAAATATAGGTGACAATTTAGACTTAGTGATTGGTAAAGGTAAACCATAGGCTAACAATCCCCCCCTCAATCATAAGACCGATCAATAATACCAACAATAAAGCATAAACTGACATCAATTCCATGTCTTCATACTGAAACTCTTGTGCTGAGCCTCAATGAAGAAGTGCCTGAAAAACCGCCAATCTGGATGCTGAGCATGTTCATTTGAAATGAACTGGAAGAGAGCTGAGATATGGAAGTGAACAACTGCAATATCTGAACATTTCCTGATTGCTTGATAATTTGATCATTTTTCCAAGTATTTTAGCTAGAAGAATCTGATGCCTGCTGCTAATTTGTGAACATGTAGTATCACCACTCTACTATCAGTGTATCACTGAAAATGCTCTCTGAATCTGTGGTTTGGGATGACCACTAACCAATTGATACCATGTATCTTATGGTTTTTTTGGATAACCACTAACCAATCTTGACACTTTTAGGTGTCCATAAACATCCCAATGTATCATGTGTATGATTCAATTGCAAGTCATTGAACCATAATCCTTTCAAAGCCTGCCATCTCTGGAAAATCTCACTATGTAATCATGTGAGACAAGATGCATGCAAATTGTTTACTTAATGTAAACTCCAATCTGATGAGAGCGAACCAAGAGAAGTGAGTCAGCTTCTAGTCTGACACATCCCTGAAAATGCCTGACAACTCAATCAAATGTCACGCTGCAATGCAGAAGGATCCTCTTGTCCTCTGCTAGATCGAATGACCATCTATGTGAACCAAACGTCCACATCATTGCTCTCAAAATCAAAATCAAACATCTCAATTATGTATGACTCAAATTAAACTTATTGAACCATAATTATGTCAAAGTCTGTCATCTACAGACCGCAGTTGCCCATTTGGCAAATTTCATGCCTATCTGGCATACTTGATGTTTGTTGTTGTCGAAATTTTCTGTCTGACAACCATCTTCAATTCTATAATCAATTCCCCCCTTTGTCAGCAGAAAGGAGAGACCACAAGTGGTTTCCTGAACCATCTTCACTGGAATTTTGAACTCCCCCCCTTAAGGTGCACGAGAGTTACATCTTTGTACTCCCCCCTTCTAGGCTCAAGAGAGTACCATACTTGTTCCATTTGAGTACAACACAAAGTGGGCATGCAGAAAAAACAACATGCTATCTCATCTCATGAGGGCCATGCTCGAAAGCTATGCCATAAGGGGACCACTTATGTGAGGTACGAAAATTTTATGTGCTACAAGATTGGTCTTTACTTGATATTGAATTCTACGGTAAGACTTATATAATCGCTTGGTTGTTGATTACCATTGCCAAGGATCAATCCACTCATAGTGAATTTTCAATCTTGCAGGTTTCTTCAGTGTTGAACATCTGTCTGAAGAATGGTTATGCTTGCCACAATGTTGGCAAGGATGGAGATCAAAACACTGATTCTCCTTGTGACCAACTCGATTACAATGTTGACACTTATCATTCTAATGTTGAACTGGAACAAGTGAAGTTGAAGCTTCTTGAAGGAATCCAGCACTTTGGAACTTGATTGGTCTGGAATAATCGGGAATATGAAAGGTAACTTCCTTGTCATATCCAAGTCCTGTTCTATTCTTGTTGTAGATGATTTCTTCCCAAGGTCTGATGATGGGATTGGAAAGAGTGTTATGAACCTGTTGCTTTGAAATCCGTGGAAGTGGGTTTACTGCATGTTGATGCATCATTGAAAGGTTTTCTTCATTAACCTCAAAAAAAACTCTTGAACTGTAGATTCATGAATAGATTCAACTTCGTCTAAAACTGATTCTGAAGTTGTATCACTGTGTTGTTCCTTCACTGACCATTGATCAAAAGCATCATCATCATCATCATCATCATCATCATTATTATCATCGTAGAGAGGGTTGTGTTGAACAAAAGCTAGTCCAGAACACTTCACTGGCTGTTGATTTTTGAGATCTATCAACTCATCATTCAATAGCTGGGATAGAGATTGAAGAAGTCTAACTTTAGCTTGCATCACTTGCAAACAAGTTAGCACTGATTGAAGAGTTTCTTTGTTCAATGTCACTGTGTTGTCTTCAGTGGTGTTTATTAGAGTGTTCAGTAACTCTAATAATTTGAGACTTCGAGCCATTTTAAAACACTAAAAAAGGTCTCCTTGTGTTGGTAGAGCCTTATTACAATTTTGACTCGACAGAAGAAGGATTATCTGCAACTCGCTCACTTGAATTTGAACTTCATGCTTCCTTGCTATTCACGCTCACTTGAATTTGTTTCTCGCTCGCTTGTACTCGCTCACTTGAACTTTTCTTGCTTTTTTTCAAGAAGTTGAGGATGTCGGTTACCACCAAAAATGCATCCCAAAGTATTACAATGATATGAGTTTCAAGTAATCATCCTTGTCAATTACGACTCAAAAAATGACTCTAGGGTGTCGGGCTCAGCCGAAAATGCACCTTATGACAAATTCAATTTCACTTGATTTATTAACACAAGTAAACTTACCAAATGACTATTTGCAAGTTACAATAAATCATGATTGAAAGTTGAGTTGATCTTCAAATGTGATGATGTTTTCGACTCCAAGTCACGTCCAAGTATCCTTCCATTACAAGCTTGATTTGTGCATTGCTGATATGATTGCTAATTTAATATATTCGCTACTTCTTGATTAATTGCGCTCCATTGTGCTTGAATTTCATTAACTGAGTGCTTGAATTTCCTTAACTTCATGTGTGTTGTATTAAATGATCAATAATTATGTCAAGACTAGACATAAATCACCACATAAAGCACCCATAAGAAAACCACCATCACACAAGCACAAGGTGTACCTAAGATCCCCTTATTCAATTTCGGGCGGATCTTGGACACAATCACAAAAAAATGAAGCAATTTTATTAGACCAAATACAATGAGAGGGATACACAGATATCCATATCCCGCTCTCATGGAATCAACAACTTTAAGGATGTAGCTTTCAAGCTTCTAATGCCTTTTACAAATGTAAGCTTTCACTAAGCCAATTAACAAATTTGACTTATAGCCTCTCCAAATTTAATTTTTACTCTATTTATTTATTTATTTATTTTAACATAAGGCTGAAGATGATCACAAACACTTCAGGAGACTTTCCAGCAAACACATCTCTATTTTAGGCAAGTGCGTGGGGTCTATCTCATTTGGAAATATGGGCTTATTCTCTCTGGAGCTCAAAATTCTAAAAACTTTCAAATCTTTGATTGTTTTGCAATCTTGAACCACTTGGTATGGAAGAAACCAGGCATATCGGTCCTCTCATAGGTGTGAGCACCGAAATAATCTCGCTGCGCCTGAACCAGGTTTGCAGGCAAAGTATCCCTTCTATAGGAATCAAAGTATGCCAAACTCGCAGACATACCTGGAATGTTGATACCCATGGGAGCTTGCTCGTACAACCATGGTGGAGTGAAGATGTCTGCTACTTCTAAGGTTGCCGATCGAGATGAGATATGCAGATTGCGCCAGATCTAATTAAAGGAATTCCCTCCCTTTAGATCACGCCAGATCTATCCATGTTTCTGTCGTGTCTCAGATCTAATTGAATATGAATGATTTGACTAATCTCTTTGTTCTTGCTCTCTTTCTGCTTCCTCCATTTGCAGAAGTAATAGAAATCAAGAGTGTGGACGATCCATCCAGAATTACGGAAGGAAAAAATGAGGGAACGGGATCACAGATGTCCGAGGTGGTGAAACCCTGGCATGGTTATATAGCGGAGCAGGCTCAGGAACTGAAGCGAACCGTGGTGGAATCCACCGACTCTGCGCTACAATTGACAAGAGACCAATTTGGGGAGTTGCAGGCATTTTCTACTATTCATTACAGAATAATGAAGTCAATCAGAGAGCCGATCCACACAGATCTCAGATCTACGGATAGAGTGGTCTTCACATTCTTTTAATCCTCTGCCGCGTCTTCTCTGATGGGCAACCGATTCTGCAAAGATTGGGACATTCAACAGATTTGTGACTTCTTTGATCAACAAGATGAGCCAATCCGTGTCCAAGGCGGCTTCTATATACAACAACGGTTCTTTTTCTTCCACGTGGGCTCTCATATAGTCAGCAAAGGCGACTCTAATGATACCAGGATACCTTGATATATCAAATGGCAGTGCCCAGGCCTCTCTTCACTGGCTAATCATTCCTTGGCAGCAGATCGCTTCTCCTCTCACAATATACAGGTGGGAGACTCTTCTCTAAATACAGATTGTGACTTGCGTGAAAGTGCAGAAGCTACCAGTACACAGATCCGTTAATCCTCCACATCGAGCTATCCTTTCTTTTAAAAATTCAATCTGCTATCTTATGCAACTTGCAATATCAAAAACAACTCTACGCAACTATTGTACTCTTCTCAAACACAACACGCACTCGCTCAAACTTCCAATGGCTATCACATCTTCCTGGGCACTCCCGTGAGGGATTAAGCCCAGCCTGGCTCTGATACCAATTGAAGAAATTAAACACAATAAATTAAAGACAATAACAACAACATGGCGGAAAAGGCATAATAGCCAACACATACTTATTCACTCCAATGTTACATATTTATAGTACAATGGGTGATGCCACCTCATAGAGAGATTTGCTCTAGATCCTAAAATCATGCATGATGACTAGGCTAGGAAATCTTAACTAACTCATTAGTCATCACTTGAGGATATATTACTAATATCCTAAATGAATAATACAAATATAGATGACAATTTAGACTTAGTGATTGGTAAAGGTAAGCCATAGGCTAACAAGATCTAGACCCAGATCTTTAAAAAACATTATTTTACATTTTCTAACTAATCTAAGATGAAATGGGAAATGTCCCTCTCTGAGACTTTTGTAGATATCCTCACTATGGACAAAACCCATAAGTTTCACCTCAATCTAAATTACTCTGTGCTAGTTATGGCCAAAATACAATTTTGGCTCTAGACTTGGTTTTTTTATCTTTGACACCATGGAACAATTTTTACTACGTGACATCCTTGTTGATGTGGTTGATGGTGTGGAATTATAGGTCCAAATGGAACTATAAGGTGATTCCATCTCACCCTCTTGGACACCATGGCCCTACCCCATCATCCTTCATCAACTCCTTGACCTTTATTTCATAAATTAAACTTTATTTCAGGCCCCATTGTACCCGAATGTCCACCTGGAACCTTCTTCAACCACATA
Source organism: Picea engelmannii (assembly GCA_009831015.1). Classification (NCBI taxonomy): domain Eukaryota; kingdom Viridiplantae; phylum Streptophyta; class Pinopsida; order Pinales; family Pinaceae; genus Picea; species Picea engelmannii. Next base: position 1,293,476 of record ML778622.1, read on the forward strand.
TGGGACAAGGGTCCCACCTCTTCTTCCAAATTCCACGTGGTACCGTTTTATTAGCTGTGGGGATGGGAAGGTCCTATCCCATACCTTTTTCCTCAAGTGCGCACAACCTGCATACCCACAGATCCAATGGTGGATATTAGAGGATGATCAATGACCCTCATTGATATCACATCATCAACATGGGTTAACAACCCTCCATGATGCGAGGGTGGTTTTCTCCCATGCTACGTGGCATCCTTCCATTGTCTTTGCATCGCCAAATGTCTTATGTGAAACTATATTGCTTCCATGCAATACCACTTATGGTATCAATGAATACTTCCTATCTTATGTGGAACACACGTTAGTATCAAGCATGCCACTGCACACTTTCTACCCTTCCATCGTGGCCTTCCACCCCACCACAGTGGACCTAACAACTCCCAAATCTAACGGCTGAGATAATCAAAATATTGACAACTATGGTTCATTTTGCATGGTAAAGTTTCTTGGAGGTTAACGACACCTCACGATGTGATACCACTTATATACTTATGATACGTGGTAGCCTCCTATTTGTTTCACATCGCCAAGAGATTCCTCGAAAACCATTTGGTCATGATGTGAAACCACTTTCGTGAAACAAATTATGGTTTCAGTCACCCCACTAGTTACACAACCACCATGCCCTACCACCTCTCCATTAAAACTGCCACCTGCCACTATGGTATTCTGGATCACCACTTCCATGTCACCTCCACGTCACTAATGATGTCATGTACAAAACAATACCAAAATTTTCCCAAATTTTGAATTTTTCCATAATTGCATAATTTGCAATTCTCACACAGGTCATTGTAGAATATCTGAAATTAAGATTTCTATAGTCAAATCTAGCCCCATCCATGCCAATTCTATTATTGCACCCAAAATTTGACACTTTTGGGTAAATTCGTCAACAAATTCCACTTTCGAAATTGGGGATTTTTCCCATTTTCGCCCCATTTCACTCTAGCTACTTTGTAATGTCCAAAATTCATCCCATTAAAGGCCCCAAAATTCTCAAATTGATGTACAAATTGGGAATT
>ML778622.1:1311593-1325594 GCA_009831015.1 Picea engelmannii
CTCGAGCTCTGAAGTACAGCCATCAGGCCAAATCAGCTTCTGAGAGATGGATACTTTCTATGTATATCTTTCTGATTTCGAGATGTAGCTCCACTGTGTATTGTTCGCGGCTACTCTTTATAGTTATTTGACATGGATCTACAATGTATTTGATTGGTAGCCATGGTGTTGATTCATCCCGAGCATGGGTATGCCCGCCTAGGGGAGACATTTGATATTTTTTTTGCAGACGGCACCTCCTGATTCCTGATTCCTGGGCTCACTCATTCAGCATATCAGTACAGATTGGTAAAGAATTGGTAATGTATTTCGGCCATCAGATGCTCTTCTGACCTCACACATTAGGGGGCATCTGTTATAACCCTAAATTGCACTATTCATGCTTACCTGGCATCAGGCCAACTCATTGCCCTTCATTGCCAAAGCCATGCTGAACAAACTCCTCAAAAACCTCTTAAAACAAGTAGCCTGCGCCCTAACCTATCACTGGGCATGGTTGAACGGTGGCCGGTCTCTATAATCATTGTAAGTTGGTTCATATTGAGATTAATAAAAAAGATGCTTTTCCCATCCCAAATGCATGAGTCTCATATGTTTTATTTGATTTATGTGTAATCTCTAACTCTCTAGTAGATCAATAGCATGCATGCGTAGTTTTGTCTTGATTGCAGGATCGCTTTGTGGAAGGAGCAGCAACAGCAAGAGGATAAAATCTCAACAGAGGATCTACTTCAACCGTCGATAAAAAGGTTAGTTGATTCTTCCCATGTTTTCTTGAGAAAAAGGGTTTTAAGTTTGGGTAGGAGGTTAAAAGTTATTTCTTAAATGGTCATGATCTGCGTACAAGTTTAAAGCCCTAGCTTGTTAGTCTGTAGGGTAGAATACCCCACAACAATGAGGTAAATCACCAATGATGTCAATGACTCCCAAGGTACCCTAGTTCATTCCAGCGAATGTGAATAAATGAGTTGAGGTTGAACATTGTGGAATCATCTGATCAGAGGTCAATGATGTAAACCCATCTTTAGAAGAGAGGATGCCTGCCATTGAGGCATGCAGGTCCCAATTTATTAATTGGTTTCTAAGTATAATTCCCGGATGATGTGTTGAAGTCGACAGGAAAAGATTCATCGAAGGAGGGCCTTGATGTATCCCCCATCAACGACACAAAAATGACATAGGAAAGTGATGTAATATGGTGAATCAAATGAGTATGGAATGACATAGGAAATGGAAACTGGTAATATTGCATATGGATGGTTTGAAGTGAAACTTCCCTTGAACATGATGATGCATGACAACTGACTTGGCAGAATTGACTCGACGAGTACCAAAATGTAATGTGACGACAATAAGAGAACTCTTCGACTGGATGAAAAAGTATGGTGACAAATGGAATTGGTATGACTTAGAGACAAGCGGATTACCCAACTGTAAGATGAGATGAAAAAAGGTGCCATGTTCAAGGGTGACAAAATATTCCATAAAGGATTCTCAAAACCTTGACCCACTTCTTTCAATTTGTTTCCCCACCCAGATAGATGAGTACCTCTTTTTAATTTAAGGAGCTCGAGGAGGATAATACATGCTCGATATAACTCACCTTCGATAAGTTCCTCTTCCTTTGTTTAATGAACTGGAAGAAGTAAGAGTTCAGTCCCATATGGGCCCTTCAATGTGTATTTTAGTTAGTCTAGAGAAGGAAAACTCAGTGGTTTTTCATGTATAGAGAGTCTGGAAATAACTTAAAGGAGACTCCAGAGTTGTCCTTTTTCATAATTTTAGTCTCACGAGGCCAAAAAAGAGATAAAGTACCACTCAAAAGATGTCCTTTCAAATATTTTAACGAGAGTGAAAGGAGGCAAGATCACTCGGAAATCTTTTCATGTTTAGAGAGTCTAAAAAGAGATTAAAGGAGACTCTAGGGGGTTCCTTTTCCGTATATCCTTATGAGTCTGAAAAAAAGATAAAAGTCTACTTGGTTACATTCTCATGTTTTTTCGAGCGTGAGAAAAACTAAGACCATGCTCGTCAGTGTGACAAGGTTAAACAAAAAAATGTTGCTTCGAAACCTGCAAGTGAAGACAAATCTACATCCAGGGTATTAGTAATATCTTCAAAAAATATTTTAAAACCCAAAATAAACTATAGATTAGCAAAAATATACCCTATAATAGTGAAATAGGGAAAAAAGTATTATTTACCATTTGATTTTTACCAATCTCTCCTAGCATTGGTATTTTCGACTTTGGAGGGCGATTTTCAAGATTTTGGCACCGAAGCTACGGTTGACCATTTTTACATCTGTCCGAATCAGGTTGGTCATTAATCCATTCTAATCATTTTCCACGACTTAGATTTTCTTTTTAATGTAGTTGGTCGTCATCGAGGATTTCCCATATGCTGGAGTAGATTTTTGGGGTAGCCTGGATTTAGTACTTCCAGAGGGTATAGACTGGGATGCATCAGGTATGAAACCAAAACCTTATCATGTGTTTTTTTTATTTTGAAATTTATATTATTATTGTTTACACAGAGGGGTTTTTAATGGATGCATTATTTCATCATGTAGATAGAGGTGCATCATGTTCGATGGAGATACTGACACTAGGGTTTTGCGGAGACGTGCAGATAGTCGTAGAGAATGAGGTGGCAGTGGGAGGTCTCTGGGAGGTCGAGAAGAACCTATGAGGTATTACGATGGGTTTCCCACCTCTTAGGAGGTGAGATGTACCCCTACATTTACAAAGGCAAACAGTGTGGGTTCCTGAGAGTCTGAACCACTTGCTTCGATGAGTGGCCCATGCAGTGGTGTGCTTCCAGAGCACAACGTGGTGCAGGAGGACTAGGATCCTCTAGATGTTTTTTGTAGTTTTTTCATGATGATATCATGGGCATGAGTGTGTAGATTGTTCCCTTCTATGTACTTTTTGATGTAAACAAACTTTTTCTATAATGTAGTTTATATATATATATATATATATATATATATATATATATATATGCATTTTATGGTGCCAGTGATGTTACAAATTACCTTATGTGATGTTTTTAATATACATGTGATTCATTTTCTTTATAAAATTGTATCTATGCGCAAGATACCGATCCAAAAAATAATTTTCTAGTGAATCTGAAGTTGTGTTGAGTTTTCTTGGTATGTGTTTGTATTCTATAAATTCAAACATTCTTTCAAGGTGACGAAATCGTAGGTGGAGACACAATAGGCTAGGGTTGTGAATGACGTAGACTCGATTAAGATGAAAAACCACGATTTGAGAGTTTAGGTTAATGATTATACGAGATATACCTAGGGAGGATGCCTCGGTTAAAATTCCGATGACAACGTGATATTTTGCCACATTATTGGTTGTTGATCCTAAGCAAATGCCTCCTAAACTCACCAACTCATCAAAGTGGTAAATGACCCAAGATGCAGAAGCAATGTTCTGGGTGTGTCAACTAACGACATTTGCAAACCCGATAAAAAAAGGAAAGGGAGATTTCATCTGTGCATACAATGACAAGACAAAGTATAAGCGGCTAAAACAAAACTTGTACACGCAAGAGAAAAATACACACCAAAACAAAACTATCGTACAATAGTGTACAAAGCACACATGATAGATGTTCTATTCATAGTAATTCTTAAGGTAAAGCCTATTCCGGGGTTCACCAAGAGAGATTTCATCGTATTCAACTAAATCTTAGGCACCTCTATGAAATACAAATTTTACGATGTAGGGGCCATGCCACATAGGTTCTAACTTTCTTGTCCCTAGATTATCATGAGCCTGGTCATAAACGAGGACTGGGTCTCCTTCTGCGAAAGTACAATGGTGGATGGATTTTTCATATTGAATCTTCATTCATTTTTGATACGTCTCATTAACGAGAGAAGCATCGCGACATGTTTTGTCCAATATAGTTAGATATAGGAAACGTTCTTCTTCAGCAGAGGTGTGAGGCGGGAGTTCTAATTTGAGTTTCAATGAAGGAATTTCACACATGATTGGTAATGTTGCTTTGACACCATATACCAACTGGAAAGGAGTGAATTTAGTTGCAGTTTTCACTGAGGTGCGGTAAGCCCAAAGGGCGGATAAGAGTTGTAAATGCCAAGAAGTTTTTTTTTCCCCTACCATGTGTTGGATCATGGTTTTAAGGACTTTGTTGATAGATTCAACTTATTTGTTTGCTTGAGGATAGTAGGGGGATGAATTCTCATGGAGAAAACCCAACTTGACATGTAACTCACTCATCATATGGTTTTGAAAATGTGAACCATGATCAGTGACAATGGTTTGTGGAACACCAAAGCGAGTGATGATGTGGTTGAAGATAAAGAGAGATCCAGTACGACCATCATTAAGGAAAGTAGGCATAGCCTCAGCCCATTTTTTGAAGTAATCAATGACAATGATGATATAACGGCGCCCCTCAGCTGAATTAGGCTTACAATGCATAAAATCAATGCCCCATTTGGAAAAGGGGCCAATGGAGACAACAAGATGCAGCAGAGTGGGGTGGGTGCATGCCTTTTTATGAAAAAGTTGGCAGGGTGGGCATATTTCAACAACTTCAATGCAATCTTTGAAAATGGAGGGACAAAAGTAACCGACACGTAAGATATTCTTAGTTGTAGCCATCCCATAAAGTTGACCACCACATGCTCCAAGGTGACAATCATTTAGAACACGTTCAAACTCATCATGAGTTAAACAATGGCGTAAGATAGTGTCAATACCATGGCGATACAAAGCGTCACCAATGATAAGGTAGCATTTAGAATGGTGACAAATAGGATGACATTCTTCACGGGATATATTGGGATAAAAACATTGGGTTTGAAGATAAAGAAGAATATATGCATACCAAGGGTTGGACGTGCTAATGAGTAACAAAGATTAATCGGGGAGAGAATCACTAGGCTCAATGTCTTCATCATCATGGGGAAGATCGCAGATAAGTTCTGCAAAAACCAAGGACTTTTTAGCTTTTGATTTGGAAAACATGAGATCGAATTCCTGAAGAATAACGATCCATTTAGAATATTTCCCCCCAAGGACTTGACATATCAAAATATGATACATGGGGTTCGAGTCCGCAATGACCGTGGTAGTGCATAACAGGATGTAATGGAGAAATATTTGGATGACAATGACAACTTCCAGAGCCAAGTTTTCAACATGTGAATATCGGAGCTCGGGACCGGATAGACTCTTGCTCAGATAGTAGATCACATGTTCCTCACCTTTGGGGTCCTCTTGGACTAACACCATAGCGATAGTGGAAGTAGAGGCTGCCAAATAAAGGATATAGTCTTGTGCATAATTCATAGGATGCAAAAGAGGTGTATGGGTCAATGCATGCTTAAGAGAATTGAAATATCGTTGAGCGGTGTCATCCCAGATGAAAGGAGTGTATTTCTGCAAAAATCGCATAAATCCTTTAGTAATCTCAACATAATTACATATAAAACTACGAAGAAAGTTTGCTTTCCCTTGAAAAATTTGTAGTTGGGTCAGATTGTTAGGGGGACGTAAAGTAATAATAGATTTAATATTTAAGGGATCCACCCTAATCCCATATTTGGATACAATGAAAATGAGGATTTGACATGATTCAATAGGGAACATGAATTTCTGTGGGTTCAAACGGATATGGTAGAACCAACATCGAAGAAAAATGTCTTGTAGATGACCAATATGGTCTGATTGACTCGATGAATGGACAGGTAAATCATAGAGGTAAGGTTACACAATATGTTTGATATCATGGAAAGCATACGACATGGCCCACTCGAAAGTGGCACTAGCATTTTTTAGACTAAAAGATAGTTTCCGATAGGCGAATGTTCCCCACGGGAAGATGAAGGCTGTCTTATGTTAATCAACTAGTAGAATGTCAATCTGGTTATATCCTGAAAATCCATCCATGAAAGAGAAAATAATTTTTCCAGCGCAATTATCAATGATTTGGTCGATGAAGGGTGCAGTGTAATTGTCTTTGGGACAAGCCTTGTTAATATCTCTATAATTGATGCAAAAATGAATGGTTCCTTGTTTTTTAGCAACCATAACAATGTTAGAAACCCATTTCTTCAAGGGGATAGGAGAGATAAAGAAAGATTTTAATAGTTTTTCAACTTCTTCCTTTAAGGCCGCGGTTTTCTTAGGATGAACCGGGTGAATTTTTTGTCGCACATGTTTAACGCATGGGTATGTTTTTATTTCATGCAAAATGATTGAGGGGTCGATCCCAGGCATTTCCTCCTATCTCCAAGTGAAGACATCACAAAATTCTTTAAATAAAGTGGTGTAAGAAGCCGTTTCCTCGGGTGAAAAATTAACACCAAGTTGAACATTTTCCATGATACCCTCTTTGTTCGAGATATCGATAACAATCGTAGAAGATATGTTGCCTAATTTCCCTTCAGAAATAGTATCTTGGGTAAGTATAGGAGATTGGGGAGAATTAACAACATCAGAGGGGAAGATAGAGTGTATATCTTCTTGAATTTCTTCTAGAGGAGGTGTTAGCACTCTATAAATTTTGTCTGGTTGATAAACAAACGACATAGGTAACTATTTCAACCAACTTTAGAGTTGGGAACTAGCCTGCTAAGCTCATAGAGGGCTCTCTCATGTCACTTGATGTTTCTTTGGCAATCAATGGCTAGATTTAGTTTGTTTTGGGTTTTTTTTATAGATTTGTTGGCGAGGAAGGGGAGAGAAACTCAGGGCTATGGAGCTGAAATTATGAAAATGAATGAACACATTGATTGGCTAGTAGAACTCTCTAGAGGATAAAGGATAAATGAGGTGATGAATCTGAGTCTTAAATTTAAAATTGTAGAGTGTAAGAGGAAAAGAGAAAAACAAGTTACTCCATTAGAGCATTAATGAAATGAATTCTGAATTAGTTATGAAGAATTTTACACAGTTTAAATTGCTTAAGCCAAGAGCATCACAAGATGAATCATGGGCCTTTAAACTATCCAATTTAAACAGAAGATAATATAAATGGAATTAGAAACACAGGAAATACATACAAAGAGAGGAGACAAAGCTCATATCACCACCATTAGAATCTTTTCATAGAGACTTCAAAATCTTCTTCATATGTATTCAATTCATCTTCAGAAAATTACAATAGAGTTCAAAACAACTAAGGAGGTTCCCTTGCACTTTTTCCAACACTAATACATTTGGAACTTCTGATATTTATACAATTCGAGTTCCTTCAATTAGAAAATGTTTACAATAGCTGAACTGAAATGTTTCAGCTTCTAAAATTGATTATAACAATTTCAACTGATAGTCTCAGTATGTGAACCGATTTACAATGATCAATAAAAAACTAATCATAAACTAATGGCTGATTTCTCTAACTACTCGACTTATTTCTTTGTCATCTGTCCTACTTTGTTCTTCTGTCAAATCTTCCAATTTGATGACACTTGGGGGCTATTTGCTGGTTCCTGGGAAATTGCATTTTATCTTGCCCAGCCACACTATCTCCTTCCACTACAAGTCAGAAGGGATCTCGTAGTCCATCATTTCCTTGATTAGGATCTCTGGGTTAATGAAAGAGGCATAAGTCATGGATGGAAGCCCAATATTCACTGTCTTGAACTGATTTAAGATCTCAAAATCTGTGGTCAAACATTCTACCACGGTGGCTCCTTTCACATTTTCCTCCAGGATTTAAAACTTGGAGTGATCCATTCTACATTGGGCGAGGTGAAAGTTGTATTCCTCCTGATCATATAATTTCCCTTTTCCATCCCAAAATGGTGGGAGGCCTTTGACAAACAACTCTTCAAACAAATCCTTGAATTACTGTATACTCTGTTCCATCTATATGGCCTTGGTTTGGACAGGCTTTAGTAGATTATGCTTGGAAATGACTCTCCTATCCTAGATGATCAATGTGGTCCTATCTTTAACCCTTATGATATGAATTTATGCAGTGGGGATGGAATTCATAAGGTTTATAGCATTTTGGTCCCACTCTGAGGGTTTCTTTGCTAGGGTCTCGTTTACCACAATGTAGCTTCTTTTGGCTATGATGTCCATGCTATCTTTTTCATTGATAAATTTAAGTACACCCTAAGCATGGTAGCTTCAGCAACAATAGAATCCCAGATGATATGATTGTCTCCCTGCAACAATCCTTTGCCTTTGAACCTTGTCTTCAACTTGTTTACTCTTTCCTGCAAAGCTTCATTTTCCTTCTGAAACTGGGCCATCCTTTTATCCTTTGTTTTCATTTCTTGTTGTAGTTTATCTATAACATCCTTCAGACCTTTGATCTCTCCCACCTTCAGGATGACTTGGGACATAGCCTGAACTAGTCCTTCATTAATTGGCCCAACTTCTGTAGTAGAAGGTACAACAACAACCATGTTTGGTACTTTTGTATTCCCTTGTGACCAATTCACTTTTTGTTGTTCCAACTGTAATACTTTGGCCTTGTAATTCAATGCTTCTTGTCAAAAAACCCCTTTCTTTTGTTCTAGAGAAATCAGTTCTACTTTTTGTGGATTGTGGTAGACATTTTTAGCTTCTTTTTCAAGCTCTGAATCAACTTGTATTTTTCTTCTAAGGAGGATTTCACTCCCTGAGGGCCTTTAGACTCTAGCCTCTTGACCTTAGTTTTCCAAGCTCTACTGGATGCTTTCTCTTGCCTCAACTACCCTTCCAGCTTAATTACATAAGTTGACAACCTTTAATTCTTCAGGATTTGAACTAAGTTATCTCCATACAACTTGTCACCAGTATTCCTATGGAATTTCACTTTGTCAGGGGCACTGATGTTCTCATATTTCATCTCGATCTCACATACTTTAACTTTATCTACAATTGCTATATTGAATGTTTTCTTCTCTACATCTCTCACTGTGAACATAGAAGACTTGTGTTGTGATATATTTTCCACTTCAAGGATTAACTCCCTCATTTCATTCATGGCCATGTTTCCCTTTTCAACATATTTATGTGCCAAATACTCTTTAGATTAATAGGCTGCTCTCACTGCCTTATCAAATCTTCAGTTGCATTCACTTTGTAGTTTGTTTCCTTTCCCATCCTCTACAATGTTGGTACCACTCTCCACCATATCCATATTTACCTTCTCTTTAGGCTCTTCCTCTTCTAGATATACTATCTATGGGGATTGTGTGATCTTCATCTTCTTAGGGGCACTCTGCTGCTCACTAGTGTCCACGACTTCTGAACTGCTTCTCTTGGTGTAGACACATACTTTGGGAAATTTGAATATCAACTTTTGAGGAGTCTTACATGTCTGAGTCTGTTGTTGGGTTGGCCCCACTTTTTGTGTTTGAGGATTTTGCAAGATGGCTTCCATATCAACATATGTTTCTAAATTTTCCAATTTGTCAAAACCCTCAACATGTTCATGCTCATAGGGGGGCTGCTTGTTCACCAAACTTCTCTTGAATATGATCTGATGTGGATCATATATTCTTGAACCCTGTAATTGTGCAAACCCAAACTCTTTGAGCTTGGCCTGGATTTGAGATAAGCATGATCTAGTTTTCACAATGAAAGGTCCAATGATGAAAGGGAATTTTAGGTTGGATGCTTTCTGCAGTTTCAATAAATGTTCTGTCTCTAAGATGATTCTTTGCCTGATAAACTCCAGGGAAAAAACTCTGTGTGTTAGAAAAATAGGTAGAATATAGGGGGATTCTTGGAAACCATATACCCAAATCATTGTAGAATGCATGAACAACACCCAGTCCCCCACTTTGTTTTATGAATTTGGTTGTAAATAACTCTTCATGTCATCCAAGACTCTTAGTAGGTTGGTGTTGAAAATCAAGTTGTGAACCTTGGACATGACCTTGTTGATAAAGATAAGCATTGTGATTCTTTTGCATTCAGTTGATATGAATGCCTATTCAGGAAACTATCTCTTGTTTGTCTCCAGGAAAATATTCAGAAAATATGTGTAATATATGAAATGCCTCAGTGGCTGAAAATTCACTAGATGTTGGTGAATATTATCAAATATGAATTTATGAAAGATGATAAAAATTGATTGACTAGGCTCTGACTAGAAAAATTCTAACATAAAACCTAATATGACCTCTATCACATACTTTTCATTATCTAAACCTAAAATCTGACAGAGTATGGAACAGACCCATTGGACTTCAATAACCATGATATTTACACTCAATGGTAAGGACAAATTTTTAGACATATGCTCTGGTTTCACAATCGTTTGTAAGAATAGACTTTTGACTTCAGAGGGACATTCCCTGTAAACTGTAATTAGCTTTTCTTTTTCAAACGATCTAGCAACTACGGAGAGGGACTCTGGTAAGCCAAGGGCGTATCGTATGGATGGACTATCTACTCTACACAGGACCCCAGACCCTAGTTTATTTAAGACAACCTTTTCCTCATGTGAATATCGCTCTGCGAACCAACCTACGAACTTGGGGAAAGGGAATTTGACCTCGACAGCGTAAGGGACGATGGTGGCCTAGACTACTTCAAGGAAAGGAATATGTTTCCCTACATTATCGGATAAATTATCTATGGACACAGATATGGGGGAAATGGTGATTTTAGTGTCAAACACATCTGAACCCCTGTCAATTAGGGATTCTTTGTTTAACATGGAGTCTTGGTTTGCTACTGAAGAAATAATAGGGTCCATGATGGCGATGAAAAATACCTGTGAATGAGGAAACAATGCGTAATATGGGTGTATTGTTGAGCTTCAGTTCGAATGGAGTTGTCGCGCCAACCTTCCAACATTCCAATGATTTGAAAAAACATAAAATAATGACAAGGGCCCACTCCTTTATATACTTTTTTATTTCAGGGGTGAGAGGAATTGTTTTGTGGAAAACCACTTATCACCCCAAAATGCACCCAGTGGCACCACGTGGTCGTGAGCCGAAACCACATTTTTTTTTTGGCCCGGTTTCAGGAATTATCCTTCGCGCAAGTTCTCCACCCAAAACTATCCCTAACCATTGATCTGTGGTGCCCGCGATCTATGACCAATCGGGTCCCATCAAATCCGCATTGTCGCTAGCTTTAACCTCCCCCCGCTATATTTGGCCCTGTCCTCCAGTTTATCACGCTTCCACATTAGTTTAGCACCTCGCTAAGTCCTGGAAACTGGATTTCTTCATAAATTGTTACAGTGATAACATGTGCTCCAAATGGGGATGTTATCCTCCCTGCGAGGTAGAAAATAAATACAGAACGAGTGCCTACCCATTGGGCTGTGATTTATTCCTGCAACTGAATTTAGTAACATTTATTCAAAAAATTCAAAATCTACTCAGCATAACTCAGGGCCTTCACCTCAGGCTTCAGTTTTTCTTCTTTTATTTCAATTTCTTCATGCTAAAAAAAAGAAAAAAAAAAATTATGTACAATGAATGGGAAAGGTGATGGTTGCTTTAAATGATATAGTGCTTGAGGAACCTTCCATTCACAGGCCCTCCTCCAATGATGTCTGCATTAATCTCTTGTATATGATAAGCATTATTTCCATGGTATGCCATGATTTTGAAAGGTTCCAACCATATATGGTCGAATTTCTTGTTCTTTCCCTTATCTTCATTTCTGACATCCCATATTAATACCAAGTATCCCACTTTCAAATCATCCTCTTTGGTATGCTTGTCAAAATCCCCTTTAATATTATCTTGGTGCAACTGAGAATTGTTGAATTCCCTTTGTCTTGTTTGGTGGACATTTACCAGTTCATCTATTCTTCTTTGAGTGGCATCTGTTTTAGGATCCTGCTCCTACAACAACCTCATCACTAGAAATCCTAATGCAGTAGGAAAAATTACCTATGTTCCATATACGATCTGGAAAGGTGAAGTGGCAATAGATCTCTTTGTAGTGATCCTGTCATCCCATAGTTCATAGATGAGCTTTTTGTGCCAGGTCTTTTTGTTATCTTGCAACAGTTTCTTGATAATCTAACTAAGATTTTCTTTGAAGACTCATCCAACCCATTTCCTTAAGGGTAATAAGATGTAGAGTGGTCAAGAGTGATATTGTAATCACTGCAAAATTTATCCATTTTCTTGGACTTGAAAGTTGATGCATTATATTTTATGATCTCGATTGGGCACCTAAACCTGGATAAAATATTGTTCTCCAAAAATTGAATAATAACAACATCTGTGGCCTTCCTGGTGGGAACTGCCTCAATCCACTTGGTAAAATAGTTTGTGGTTGTTAATATACACTTTTGTTAAGATGAAGACTATGGATGAATTTCCCCTATGAAATCAAGGCCCCATTGTCTGAAAGGTTCTTCCACATAGATGGGTTTCAAGGGAAAGGCTGCAATTTTCTCTTCCCATCAAGAATTTGACATTCACGAGAGCTTGAAACCTTTTTCTAGACATCACGAAAGATGCTCGGCCAATAGAAACCAGCCCTCAATATTTTATGCACAATGTTTTTCCAATAGTGGTGTCCTCCACAATAACCCTTGTGGAATTTTCTGATGGTCCTCTCTGCCTCTTCTTCTAACAAACAACTCAACAAAATTCTCGTTGGGTCCTTCCAATATAGAGATTAATATTTCATACAAAACTTTGTTGCTTTCAGATTTAAGAACCTGGACTTAGTTTTACTCAATTCACGAGGGGTCTACAAATTTATCAACACATAAATGATATTTTCATACCATGGGGAGTCAAGTAATTTTTTATATACCTGAGGGATTTCTTCCCTTTCTCCTAAATCTGTAGATAAATCAATAATGAAATTAATTCCGAGAAGTTCACAATTTGATTGAGCCATCAATTTTACTAGTCCTTGTCTTTTGATCAACTTTGTAGGCTTGATTTCAATATCATATTCCAATAGCACAACTATCCATTTTCCCCTTTTCCCCTCAGGATCTGGCTGAGTTAAGATGTCCTTCAGCACACTACTGGGCACATAAGAAACAATGTGGGAATGCAATATATAAACTCTAAACACCTTGTTGATACTCAGAGGGGGGTGAATCTGTATCAAGTACAATTTAAAACACTTTTCAACATATACTTAAACCATTCAACTATATCTAATGAGCAATGAACAATAGTATAAGAGTTACACCAATACACCATAATACACCATGCAGAATATATGAGAAATAATCAATAGTTATTGTTCAAGGGAAGTAATGACTTCCAAAGGTAGCTACAGCTTCCAAATGTAAAGGGAGGGATAAACCTCCAAGAGGAATATACAATCATCCAATATCAAGAAAAAAGGTAACTTTCTTCTTTGGGGCTGCTCCCCATGAACATGTGGCACTCAATAATACTTCATCCTTATTTTTGGTCTTTGGGAATTTTTCTTCCTTGGAATCCTTTTCTGTGGGTTCTATATTTTCTCTCTTCTTCATGTCTAGGATGTATATGTTGTTCAGTCTTCTTGTTGCAGTTGCAACCAATCTTCCTGAGTTATTTTCTCTGATTTTACATTTTCATGAGTCAAACGTAAGAGTGTATCCTTGATCACATATTTTGCTGACACTGAGGATATTATGTTTCATATCTTCAACCAATAGGACTTTTCATGCTTTTACAATTTCACTTCCAAGCTTTACAATTCCTTTTCCAAGTATTTTGGTAGATGAGTCATCTCCAAATGTAACATGTCCACCCTTTTTCTTCAAGATGATAAATTTTCTTTTATCTCCAGTCATATGAGATGAGCACACACTATCTATGAACCATTCATCTTCTTCTTTTCATTCTTTAGTGACCAATGTTATTTGACAGTTTTCATTTTGTGGAATTTATTTCCTTTTCCATGTTGTATTTGGTATAGAGACATTTGGCATATGCTTATCTTCCTTCATCTCTCTGCAATCTTGTGCTTTATGACCAAGATTATTGCACTTGTAACATACAATATTTTGATCCATTAATGGGTCAAATGGATTATAATTTATGTTGATAGGTCTACGAACATTTCCATATCTACTATT
>ML778622.1:1325644-1363799 GCA_009831015.1 Picea engelmannii
AATGAACTGGTCATGTTTTTCTTTGGTCAGAAATACCTTTGTGTCATCATCATCACAACAATTCATGTTATCTTCGAAATATCCACCATACTTCTCATTCACATAATTATTTTGAAATGGAGGCCTTATTTGTTGGTCCCCCTGATTTCCCTGATTCCCTTGATTTCTGTGATTTCCTTGATTCTCCTGATTTCTCTAATTTCTTTGCCTAATTTGTGGGATTGTTGGTCTTCTATGATTTCTGGGTGGACCATCATCATGTTCTATGGTGTTAGGATTATTATCTAAGGCCATTCTCTGCATCATTTTCTCCATAGTTTTTATCATCATTTCAAACCATTCTTCCGATGTTTGTGAGGTTGAAGGATGTGCCTTATCTTGAACTTTTTTCAGGTACCTGTCAGAGTTAGATTTGATATTTCCTGAAGTCAATAGATTTACTTTGACTTCTAGTGCATTAGTAATCATATTATCTAATGAAGCATATCTTCATTCTCTTAATAACAAAGAAAAATCACTTTCAAAAGAATCAAGATATCTAAGTTGGGTAGCTTTAGGGTGGGGGTTTACCTCATTAGGAATTGAATTATAGACCTTCACAAATCTCGATGAAAATTTCTACACTGTTTCGTTGGGTGATCTCCTTAGGTTGTTATACTAAGTTAACAACTGAAGGGGGTTTTTCTTGTCGCCCCATTTTGCAAGAAAAATGGTTTCAAAGGCCTCAAAATTTATTATACTAGCTATTGGGACAGATCTGAACCACTTTCTCACTTCTCCTGCAAGACTTTGTACAAACAGCCTCATTTTTACATCTTGAAAATCTACTTCTTCGAAGTCTATAAAATCATTGAACTAGTCTAGATGTTTCTGGGATGACACATTGCCTTCGACATCATACAATTTGATTGTTAGATTTTACTCCTGAGGAAAATCATGCAACTGAGAAGGAAGTACAAAGGGGGGGGGGGGGGATCTAGCTGTTATGGTTGCTGTGAGTGGTTGAAGTGGCTATTGGTTCTGAGTATGAATCACTATAGGCTTCGCATATGCGGCTAAAATAAAATCTTTGAACCTTTTCTCATCGAAGATAGTTTCTCTCAAACAAGACTCTGATTTAGCTATGAACAGATTTTGCTCAAATTTAAGATCAAATTCAATATCTTCAACACTTGTTACTCCATCTTTGGGAAAGGATAAATACATGTCCAAACACAAGACTGATCTTACGATATTTTATTTTATTTTATGTACAATCTTCTCAGGTTCATACATGGGGATTGCAGCTTCTGGGTCTGGGTTTCTCCTGGTGTGAATTCTCTTGGGAGCCAGGATTTCTAGATCAAACTACTTGGTGCTATTTATCGCTTGGTAATGGAGTCACCAATGTAAAAAATAGTCTCATCCAAAAATGTGTTTGATTCACTGTCACCCTAAGGAATCAAATCTGAAGCTTTAAGTCGTTCTTTTCCCAGGGAATATTTCACTTTTGTCCCCTGTAGCGGCGCCAAAATGTTAACACTCTGTTAATTTTGTCTGGATGATAGAAAAAAGATAGAGGTAAATGTTCCAACCAACTTTAGAGCTAGGCACTAGCCTTCTCAGCTCAGAGAGGGATCTCTCGTGTCACTTGATGTTTCTTTGGAAATCGATGGCTAGATTTAGTTTTTTTTTTGGGGGGGGTTATAGATTTATTGGTGAGGAAGGGGAGGGACACTCAGGGTTATGGAGTCAAAATTATGAAAAATGAATGAACACACTCTCTGGCTAGTAGAACTCTCCAGAGGATAAAGGCTAAATGAGACGATGAATCTGAGTTTTAAATTGAAAATTGTAGAGTGTAAGAGGAAAAGAGAAAAACAAGTAACTGCATCAGAGAATTAATGAAATGAATTCTGAATTAGTTATGAAGAATTTTACACATTTTAAATTTCTTAACCCAAGAGCATCACAAGATGAATTATGGCCCTTTAAACTATCCAATTTAAACAAAATATAATGTAAATGGAATTAGAAACACAAGAAATACATACAAAGAGAGGAGGCAAATCTCATATCACCTCCATTAGAATCTTTTCATAGAGACTTCAAAAGATTTCGCATATGTATTCAATTCAGCTTCATAAAGTTACAATAGAGTTTAGAACAACTAAGGAGGTTCCCTTGCACTTCTGCCAACACTAATACATTTGGAACTTCTAATATTTATACATTTCGAGTTCCTTCAATTAGAAAACGTTTAAAATAGCTGAACTGAAACATTTCATCTTCTAAAACTGATTATAATAATTTCAACTGACAGTCTCGGTATTTGAACTAATTTACAATGATCAATAAAAAACATTTCATAAACTAACGACCGATTTCTTTGACTTCTCAACTTCTTTATTTTCCATCTGTCCTTCTTTGGTCTTATGTCGAATCTTCCAATTTGATGACACTTGGAGGCTATTTGTTGGTTCCTGGGAAACTGCATTTTGTCTTTCCCAACCGCATTATCTCCTTCCACTGCAAGTCAGAAGCGATCTCGTAGTCCATCATTTCCTTAATTAGGATCTCCAGGTCAATGAAAAAGGCATAAGTCATGGCTGGAAGCCCAATATTCACTGTCTTGAACTGATTCAAGATTTCAAAATATGTGGTCAAACATTCTACCAGGGTGGCTCCTTTCAAGTTTTCCTCCAGGCTTTCAAAATTGGAGTGATCAATTTTTCATTGGGCGAGGCAAGAGTTGTACTCCTCCTGATGATACAATTTATGTTTCCCATCCCAAAATGGTGGGAGGAATTTGACGAACAACTCTTCAAATAGATCCTTGAATTCATGTATACTCTGTTCCATCTGTATGGCCTTGGTTTGGACTAATTTTAGCAGGTTATGCTTGACAATAACTCTACTAGCCCAAATGATCAATGTGGTCCTGTCTTTTACCCCTATTGTCCTAAGTTCTGCAGTGGGGATGGAATTAAGTAGGTTTATAGAATTTTGGGCCCACTCTGAGGGTGTCATTGTGAGGGTCTTGTTTACCACGGTGCACCTACTTCTGGCTATGATGGCCATGCTATGTTTGTCATTGATAAAATTTAAGTACACCCTAAACTTGGCAGCTTCAACAACAATACAGTCCCAGATGATATTTTTGTCTTCCTACAACAGTCCTTTGCCTCTCAACCTTGTCTTTAGCTAGTTTACTCTATCCTGCAAAGCTTGATTCTCCTTCTGAAACTGGGCCATCCCTTCATCTTTTGTTTTCATTTCTTGTTGCAGTTTCTCTATATCTTCCTTTATACCTTTGATCTCTCCCACCTTCAGACTGAATTGGGACATAGCCTGAACCATTCCTTCAGTGCTTGGCCCAACTTCTCCAGTATAAGGTACAACAACAACCATGTTTGTTACTTATGTCTTCCCTTGTGACCAGTTCACTTTTTCTTGTTCCACCTGTAATACTTTGGCCTTGTAATTCAATGCTTCTTGTCAAAAAAAATCTTTCTCCTTTTTTAGAGAAATCAGTTCTATTGTTTGTGGATTCTCTATGGAAGACATTTTTAGCTTCTTTTTCAAGATCTGAATCAGCTTGTCTTTTTATTCTACGGAGGATTTCACTCCCTGATGGCCTTCAGACTCTAGCCTAGCCTCTTGACCTGATTTTTCCAAGCTCTACTGGATGCTTTATCTTACATTAACTTTGGGAACTTTGAATATCATCTTATGAGGAGTCTGTTGTGTCTGAGTTTGATGTAGAGTTGGCCCCACTTTTTGTGTTTGAACATGTTACAAGATGGCTTCCATATCATCACAAGTTTCTAAATTTGCCAATTTGTCAAAACCCTCAACATGTTCATGCTCATAGGGGGCCTTCTTGTTCACCATTATTCTCTTGGATATGATCTGATGTGCATCATATATTCTTCCCTGTAATTGTCCAAACCCAAACTCTTTGAGCTTGGCCTGGATCTGAGATAAGCATGATCTAGTTTTCACAATGAAAGGTTCAATGATGAAAGGGAATTTTAGGTTGGATGCTTTGTGCAGTTTCAGGAAATGTTTTGTCTCTCAGATGATTATCTTCCTGATAAACTCTAGGTAAAAAACTCTAGGTGTCAGAAAAATAGGCAGAATATAGGGGGCTTCATGAAAACCATATACCCAGATCATTGTAGAATGGATGAACAACACACAATCCCCCACTTTGTTTTCTAAATTTGGCGGTAAATAACTCTCCATGTCATCCAGGACTCTTGGCAGGTTCGTGTTGAAAATTAGGCTATGAACCCTGGACATCACCTTGTTGATAAAGATAAGCATTTTGATTATTTTTCATTCAGTTGATATTAATTCTTCTTCAGGAAACTCTCTCTTATTTTTCTCCAGGAAAATCTTCAACAAATATGTGTAATATCTTAAATGCCTCAATGACTAAAAATTCACTAGTTGTTGGTGAATATTATCAACTATGAATTTATCAAAGATGATGCAAACTGACTGACTGCACTCTAACTGGAAAATTGCTAATAGAAAACCTAACATGACCTCTATCAGATACTTGTCATTATCTAAACATAAAATATGACCGAGTATGGATCAGATTCATTGGACTTCAATAACCATGATATTTACACTCAATGGAAAGGACAAACTTTCAGACATATGCTCTGGTTTCACAATTGTTTTCAAGAATAGACTTTTGACTTTAGAGGGACATTCCCTGTAAACTGTAATTATCTTTTCTTCTTCAAATGGTTCAGACACTGTGGAGAGGGACTCTGGTAGGCCAAGGGTGTATCATATGGACGGACTATCTAATCTACACATGACCCCAGACCCTAGTTTATTTAAGACAACCTTTTCCTCCTGTGAATATCGCTCTGCGAACCAATCTATGAACTCAGGAAAAGGGAATGTGACCTCAACAACGTAAGGGATGATGGCGGCCTAGAATGCTTCAAGGAAAGGCATATGTTTCCCTGCATTATCGGATAAATTAGCTCTGGACACAGAGATGGGGGAAATGGTGATTTCAGTATCGAACACATCTAAATCCCTATCAATTAGGGATTCTTTGTTTGACATGGAGTCTTGATCTTCTATTGACAAAATAACAGGGTCCATGATGGCGATGAAAAATACCTGTGAATGAGAAAACAATGCGTAAGTTGGGCATAATGTTGAGCTTCGGTTTGAATGGAACTGTCACGCCAACTTTCCAATGTTCTAGTGATTTGAAAAAACATAAAATAATGACAAGGGCCCACTCCTTTATATACTTTCCTATTTTGGGGGTGAGGGGAAATGGTTTGGGAAAAACCACTTATCTCCCTGAAATGCACCCAGTGGTGTGACGTGGTCCCAAGACGAAACCACGGTTTTCTTTTCGGCCCGCTTTTGGGAATTATCCTCCGTGCAAGTTCTCCACTAGAATCTACCCCTGACTGTTGATATGTGGCACCCAAAATCTATGACCAATCGGTTCCCATCAACTCTGAATTGTCGCTAGCTTTATCCTCCCCTTGATATATTTGGCCCTGTCCTCCAGTTTATCACACTTCCACATTAGTTTAGTGCCTCGCTAAGTCATGAAAACTGTATTTCTTCAGAAAATTTTATAATGATAACAGGAGGAAGAAACGACGATCGATGATGGTTGTCATCCCAAGGTTCCTCATCGATACTAAGCATTTCCATAATGGATTCGTCTGATGGAAAAATATGGGAAATGTTGTCAAAATCAGAGGATAAGGAATTCAACCAAGATGGCAACGAATAAGTGTTGGATGGCAATAGATGTTGGTCATACAAGGAGGGAGAGGCAGATTCGATACTATCCTATGAAGCCTAAGCTGGAATAAGTGGCATAACATCACCCAGTGCATCAAATTCTAGTGGACTAGGCACAACCCAAGGATCAAATGATTCTAAAGATTGATATCCATATCCGAAATCATCTTGATTGTGGCAATATGTTGTGTGGTGGGAGGAAGTTGTTTAGGGAAAGTACCCATAAGGGAAGAATATTTTAAAATACCTACACCAACACTTTCATAACTGATTCTACTAGTTCCCAAGAAAGGAATATTGTTGGTGGCGGGAGTGCGAGCGTCAGGTGTACAATAATCTAACTGGTCGATAGTGAAAATTTTTCCTTGATGAGGGAATTGTACACATAGAAACACTGATGAAGCGATGGAATTCATGGCATAAAACCAACCTATTCCTAATAACATGTTGTAATCAAGGGGAGCATTGACTACCTCTACATCGACAAAGATGGTATTACCTCCAAATTGAACAACTAAGGACTGCAAAAGTCCATGAGGATGAAAACCTCGCCCATCGAATGCTCGTAACATTGTAGGGGATTGGTTAAGCATAGGTGATTTCAATATTTTCCAACAAGCTAGCGACATGACACAAGTGGAAGCTGCCTCATCCAAGATGGTGCGGTGAATGTGTTGGTTGTGAACAACGACATCAATTTGAAAAGCATGCTAGTGAGAAATTCATGATTTGAATTTGTCCAAGTTAAACATAATATTATTTGACGAATCGGGATCAATGGCACCAATGGAAGCCAAAAGAGTTCTATGTTGACTTGGGAAATTTTGTAGAACTTCAAGAGTGGACACAACACACGGTGCTTGAGACAAATCTTCAACAATGTTGTAGTTTTCGGTGGCACGTGAACTAGGATTAAAAGTTGATTTGCGGATAGTTCTCTTAGGAGGGTGTAAAATAGAGTCAAAAGTAGGTTTCTCTATCTAAAGTGATCCAAATGGAGGACTAACAGATGAAGGGCTAATGGATGTGGGAGATGGATCCGGTGGAGTACCATTAGTGATCTTTTCTTTATTGGTTTTAGCCGGTGTGTCGTATGTGGTAGTGCAAGTGGTTAAATCAATCCCATTGAAAATATAAATTTGAGCACTCGTCGAGGCTTCATCACTTGGAGGGTGGTTGGAACTACCCCCTATGGGATGGGCAAGTTCTTGAGCAACCATGGATTGCTATTGAGGAAAAGGTTGTGTTAACACAACGGGTTAGGAATTCCTTTTGAAAATTTTTGCAACTTCGTCATGATGTGGAAAGTCTTGGGTGAAATGATCTTCACCACAAATAAGACAAGGGAATTTCGGTTTTTGCTATGGTGGATTTTCAGCAGCAGGTGGTGGAGTTTCTGTTTTTGGATGTTCATTATTATTATTATTCTTTTTGGGTTTATTTTTTGTTTTCTTCTTACTCTTGGATTTTTATGAAGAGGCAGATTGAACTGCATTCACCTCGAATATTTGAGTCGGGAGGGAGGTATAGGAGATTGAATTCGAATTGGGAATAGGTGCTGGAACATATTGATTTACTATTCTGGTCGAATGTGATGTATATTGAGTTTTGATAGTACCAATAAATCCATACGCATGTGCCATGGACGAAGGTTTGGATGGATTGGTAGGAGTACAGGTGGAATTTGGAATCAACACATACAAAGTACCAGATTGTGAATAAACCAAATCTAAGTATTAATCTCGGGCAATGTCTTCTTCCTCAGTGACTACACCACCCATGGCAACATCATGAGCAATCAGGGGTAAAAGATATTTGGTAAACCACTCTGCCAATAACTGGTCAGGAATGGTCACTTCAATCAATCTTCGACATCGTCTCCACTCATGAATGTGATCAGAGTTATGCATAGAGTTCATTTGACGAAGGGAGGTTAAAATTTGAGTATCTGTCTCGTAATGTATGGGTAATTGAAAATGCATGAGAAAATCCATAGCGAAGGAGTTGAAATATTGAAAAGAACCATGTGGAAGTTCAATGTACCATTTGGCTGCAGAGCTCCTAAGTTTTCATTGGAAGAGACGTAAACATATAGAATCATCAATCAATTATTTTTATGAACACCATAAATGGAATGTCATTACATGGTTGTTTGGGTATTCTCCAGGTTTACCGTCAAACTTGGGGATGTCAGAAGGTAATTTAGAAGGAATTACTGGCCAAAAAGGAAAATGCAATATGGGATCATTTGTCAATTGAGACAAATCTGGTAGATCCAGAGTGGCAAGGAAGGGTAATTTTCGGTTAATATGAGGGTGATATTGGTGCGGCATAGGAACACCAGTGGGACCATAAACCAGTTGAGGTGGATAATTGTATCTAGTAGGCCCTCCCATATATAGTTGTTGTTGACTAGGATATGTAGGATTCGATGGTTGTTGAGGAAAATTAATGAGTGGGGTGAAACCTAACGAATTCTGAGGAGTACAAGTCTATTGATTTGGTTGTGGGGGATAAACATTTTTCCCTTGAGGAGGGTAAATAGTTTGTCCCTGAGGAGGGTAAACATTTGGTCCCAAAGGAGGGTAAAAATTAGCCCCTTGGGGAGGATAAACATTATAACCATGGGAAGAATAGGTTTGTTGTCCTTAAGGACCCCAGGTTAGGTTTGGGACACCCAGATAAGGTTTTCCAAAAGATAGTCCCGGAGGAACATGATTTGATACTCCTCCTTATGGGTTGTGGTATGATTCCCCCCAGAGTAGGGTTTATTAAACGTACCTCCTGAAGGTACTTCCCAAGATTGTGAAGGGTTTCAGACCAAAGAAGGTTTCACCCCTGCCATAGGTTTATTTATAACTGGGGTTTGACCAGTAAAGGAAGGTTGTCCTCTGGAAGGAACATGAAAAGGTGGTTTTCCCCTAGGAGGGGTAAGCCCGCTAGAGGATGATTGTCCCCCGGGAGGGATAGGTCCACTAGATGGTGGTTTCCACCCAGTCAGGATATGTCCTGCAATTGGATGTGTATGTCAGGAAAAGGTCTGCAATCTCTGCTGTAAAGGTGTTCCAACAGGATTTTGTGGAACATGAGGAGTTGTGGTGTGAAAAGGTGTAATGGTGGGAGTAACAGTTGAAGTTCCTTGTGTATGAGTAGAATTGATGACTCCAACAATGAGGTGGAGTTGTGTTGACGTAACAACAAGGTCGATGACCTGTTCGATGGGATGATCAATAGTTTGACTGGATGGTCCTGCCTCCATGGCAAGAGGATCATGAGGATTAAGAGGTTGTTGAATATATTCAAAATGCTCATAAAGATCACATCCTATTGGAGTCCTCCATACATAACGAGAAGGTGTTTGATGTGGATATAATACATTAGTAGGATGAACGGGGGTCCTATAGTCATCACTAAAAAGTGTTTCTGTGGATCCCGTATATGTTTCGGTAATGGGTCTCAATGGAAAACCAGGGAATTCTTCTTCTATAATATTATCGGAAGAGTCTAATCAAACCAAGAGTGGTTCAATAGGATCTTGTGAGATAGGTTTAGTATGAGGAGTGGGATCCTCAACCATATCCAAGGCTCTTTCTGAATTTCCCAACAAAGGAGTAGCAACACTCCAAACAGAGTGATTTTCTACCTCTTCACGGTAGATGTCTTCTGGTGAATTAGGAGGTAAGGGTTCGTAGGATTATTCCAGAGGCAACCCTTGCATCCTACGTGATCTACAAAGACCTTTATCATATATAGGATCAATCTTGAAAAATTATTAAAAGAACAACACACGCTAAAAAAATCTAGAATTACCAACAAGCAAACAAACCTTATCTCAATGACCGTACTAGCTGGTGATGAAATCCAACATATCATGATCAAGTTGATAAGGGGATAGGATATGAGCGGGTGGAAAAATTACGATTGGAACCTTCTTAACATACTTACGCTTTGGTGTAAGATTCCACACAGTAATCGTGGATTTACCCTCCAAGGAGCTCGAGTGATTTTGACCACCGTCTGTTCCAGGTATAGTGAAGACTTCCCTTCACTATCACCTTGTGTAAAGAACCTAAATATTATGGATAATAAATACACCAAATTGTAGTCATCCCCTGGGTGAGTGCAAACGACAGTCCAGTCCGAACGTATGGGTAGGATACCAAGTCCTAAATCCTTTGAGAGAACTGAGGAAAAGTGGATTGGTAGAACTCCAGAGGACCCAGAATAGATTCATAATTCATGAAGCACCAAGACCAAATGAAGACAGTTGGACCTCAAGAAGAACCCACAATATAGGATCTTAATACTACAAATGGTTAAACCATGGAGGGATAATATCTGTGGTTCTCCCAAACATGACCTCGTATGTAACCCCTGTGTGAGAGGGATATCCCATATATTGTTGTACGACAATTGGATTTTCTCCCCCTATCACAAGATGCTAAGTTTGTTTTGAATGCTTTGGAGAGTTGTACTCACAGCCTAATCCAAAGCGCTAATCCTAGTCTAATGTTGGTGGAAGAATCTAAAAAGAAAAAGTTTCTATATTTATTTTAATTAGCATTGATTTTTGTGGTTGTTCTTTACTCAGAGGTGAATGAGAGTGAAACTAATGATATTATGACTCGATTCCCAAAAATGCATAAGAAAAATGATAAACAATCGTTTCTTTCAATGAAATTCTATCTATGGGAAGGAGAAGAAATTTTTATTTTCACTATCAAACAAAAAAAATGCAGAGATTTCATGCAATTGCTTTCAACAAGAATCCAATTCAATTCTAAACTACTTAGAAAAATTATTCTAATATCCAAAATCCAATCATGAAAAGATATTTCTTTGTTTATATATGAACTTTAATTGATTTGATTCGAAGCTTATTATGCCAACCAGATCTCACTATTTGAAGTTTTAGAGAATTGGAAGAAAGTATCATATAAACATAAAGCACACTCTCAAAATGATAAATAAATAATCAAAACAAATTTAAACTTTTAAAAGAAAACCAAAACTCAAACAAAGAAAATTGCTTGGAAAGATATAAATCAAAGACCAAATGTGTCAATACAAAGATCTTTGGGATTCCTTGTGACAAATTTCAAACAATCAGATGAATGAGAAAGTATCAAAAACAAACTCAAGATAACAACGAGGAAGAGTGATTCCAAAAAAAGGAAAACATCTTAAAAATCCAAGCAAAGAACCAAAAGGGAGTGAGAGAAAATACTCAAATTGTCCCAACAAAACAAGTAGCTAGAAAGGGAAATTTCACATTTTTGAAAACGTTTCAAGACCAAATCAATACAATAAGAAGTGATAAGTATCAAATATTAACCCAAACAACTTCACAAACCAAAGTGAAAACCCTGGAAAGGATCTCTACAAAACAGACTGCAAAAATCTGATGAGAAAAAGGCAGAAAACCTCAAAAAAGGAGATCAACTCTCCCTAACTCAAGGGAAAAAAGTGATACAACACTCTGTAAATCATTATAGGGAAGTTCTGATTATATATCAGCGGTCTGATATGGCCTACAGGGGGGAATTTATCTTCCCAGAAACTCAAAACATAGCCAAAAAATGCAGAAAAAACCCACCTAGAATTCACATAACTTGGTGAAATTGCTAGTAAAGATGGGAGAAAGGTAATGGATCATAAATGAAAAGTAAAAATTATCTAAAAGGTGGGAAAAGGGCAGGGAAAATCCAATGAAATACAAATTGATTTCGTTCCCCAGTGGAGTCGCCAATTTCTGTTGTATGAAAAAACCCTTGCGGATAGGTGGCTATCCTCTTGGATTATAGACTCCTATACCAAGACAAAAAGATGATAACAATGGACACTAATATCCATTTTAATATAATTACCTAATAAGAAAGAGAAGGATTAGGAAGAAAGTGTGATGCACCTTATTCTAGTGTTTGTCCTCGCTGCTCCAATTTGAGCTCGATCCCCGACCTCCTTGGCACCGTTCGACACCTGCAATGTAGTGGACAACAAGAAGACAAAGAACTCCTAATCTACTCTATAAGATTATTCTAATCAGATTCATCTATAATAGACAACATATGTAAAGATACACAAATTACTAGGGAATAGGCCAAGCATATATTAGTGAGAACTCAAAAGAGATACTTACAAACCGTATATGAAGTCACATCATCCTCTCCAAGTCCTCCTCGTCCATCCCTTTCAAAAATATCCCAAAATCATAGGTTTGATATCCTAAAACTTTCTCCCAAGACATAGGTTTGATACATCCAATATTCCTTCCTCCATATCCATGGAAATCCCTCATTATATAGGATTTTGAGGCTTAACCACCATGGAGAGGATCACTCATTAGATCCACTAAAAAGGGATCTCTAAGATATTTAGGGAGAAAATATCTCTTTAAGGATTTTAGGGACAAAATATCTCTCAAGGATTTTAAGGAGGAAATATTTCAACCATACATGAGATCCTCCACCTTCCCTAAAAAATAAGAAACCAAATGTGAGGTGGATCCTCACACTTAATTGACTTCTTTTTCATGAATATTAATAATAATTCATGTGCACTTGATTGTCACACTTAATTAATTTATTTTTCATGAATATTAATAATAATTCATGTGCACTTGGCATTTTGGCCTTCATGTAATATATCCCTCCTCCACATTGACTAGGGATTGTGACATAGGTTATTCCATGGTGTCAAGGTGTATGAGACACTTGTATGACACTTACGACACTTAGCGCTAGGTACCTAGGTGTGACAATTTCATGTGTAACAAGATGGTCTTGGTAGTTATGCATATGTTGTTATATTTTTTCTGTGAAGTTGTTTTCTAGGCCAACTTTGGGAGGAGGTGCGCAATTTTGGAATGGACAAAAATAGGAAGGGATCTAAAAAATACATAATAACGTAAGGTACACATTTCGATCTTCTATCCCTTCCCTTAATTATAATTAGGTATTTTTGGATTTGGGTAAAACAGAATAATTTTTGTCTTTTAGGGTGTCAAGGATCTTCCTAGTCACTAGACCTGGATTAGGGGAATTCCCCCCCATAGAATAATTGGAGACTCCACTGGGGAATCTCTCTAGGATCTTGTTAGGAGATTATTTTTGGTTTGAATTCCTATTATTTCTATGCTTTCTAAGTATGTAAGAGTCTCTTTTCACCTTCCAAGTGTTTCTAGTTTTCCTGATCTGGATGATCACTCTAAACTTTATCTCTTTTTTGAGTTGGTTCAATAGTATACATTCCCTATTCTATACTCAATACACATACATACATGCTCTGAGTTATCCTAGAAAGCGTACATCCACAGTCTGTCGGTGTACAACACACGTACTTGTTCTTTTGGAACATTTTTCAAAATGTTTTCTTTTGCTTCTAGGAAACCCTTGGTCTCTCATGTCCTCCTGAGTACCAGAGACCTCTGTTAACTGTTGTTGAAAGAAATTTAAGTTTCATATTTCTTATGAATTTTTAAAGAAATCTCTCTTTTTTGTTTTTCTTTGTCTCTTTCTATATTTTATCAAGGTTGAAGGTGTACTTTTAAGCTTTATGTTCTCCTTTGGATTCTAGTGAATCCCTACTCTTTGGAAGTGGTTTAGGACATGAGTTAGTATCTAGTTTGTCCCCCTTCTCTCTTATTATGCTTTGAAAATAAAAAAATAATGTTGTTTGTTATTTTCATTTCACAAGCATATAAAAAATTTAAAAGAAAATGTAGTTTCTTAACCACATTTGCAAGTTACTTTGCATGTTTGTTTGGTTATAATAACTTAGGTTGTGTCTATAAAAGAAAAGAGTTCTCAACCCAAAGTTCCTTCTTATATTATTTCTTTAAAGTTTAAGTAGTTTCATTGCATTTGGAACGAAAAAGCATTCTAGGATAGATTGCATATTAGGATCTTGGTTTTCATTTTGAAAATTTTGCACCTTGAAAGTTAAAACAACCAAATATTCATTTGTAGGACGTAGTTTTATTTAATTTACATTTAAATAAAAATGTTCTAAAAGTTCATTAACTCTTATATTTCATCCCTCAAAGAACATTGCAAGTTTCACTATTGCACCCATAAGTAATCAAGCCAATAAAATTAACGCCTAATGTTAAAATCAATTAGACTTTTTGATTTATAGGGTGTACAACAATTAGACTAGGATTTAAGGCCTTGGAATAAGTGTGGAGAGGAAAATCTTCAAGGCCACTGAATAAAATTAATATTATGAGATAGGGATTATTGAATTCCAATGTCATAAAATTTAATGAAGACCCCCCTCTAATACAGGGGATAAAAACGAGGTCGCGTGAGGAAAGGTAGAGGAGATAACCCCTCCAAAGCCAAACCAAGCATAGTGGGGATTGTATTTGAGGGTCATTCTTGGGATTTTTATGACCACATTTGAATATGGAGCTCCATGGACCTTGAATCCATTCAAGATACTCAGTTGTCTTCTAGGCCATTTTCCCTCATTATCCTTGAAAGGATTCATACATAGTTATCCTGCTCATACGACTAGCCCGACTATCGATTGTACCTACATGGTGACTAACTGTGAGTTGGAAACCTAGTTGCCTTTTATAGGGAATCACACAGGTGACTGTGGGGGTATAATTTGTTACCTAGGACATAAGTCGCATCATTCTTTTTAGAGTATACCCAGAGGGTTTTTCCATGGTCGAGTTACACTTGCATTGATAAGTTGCTCTAGTGTTGGTTGGCATAACTGTTATTATTGACATTCTATCAATTGCTTGATTGATATTTAGGTACTTTGTAGTGTGATATATGTGATTCTCCCTAGATTTACCTTAGAGTGCCGATTCATCATTTCAGTAAGTGTAAGATCAACAACTATGCCATTCGTGTAGGCTCTAGGGATTTCCGTCAGTAATTTTGGAGCCATCACTGCAACCGCTGAGATGAAGGTTATATCATGAAGGTTATTTTGAAGCTACTGGACCACAATAAATTATGCCCGATCATGTTCCTAGAGAATACATTCTTGCACTAGAGAAAACTAGAATTTTTAACCTCAAAGATGAAGACTTCAGGCCCACAAACCCTCCGATTACTGATATTTTAGCGCCAATCCTTGTTCATATAGTCCCTCTTGAGGTGAATTATCCTGAACATCATCTCATTAGGAGACTGGATATGCAAGAAAATAATGCTACTTATACTGGGAGTCATCATACTCCCATCCCGACCATGGGTGGAGGTGGCGTCATGCCCCCTCCCCCACCTTCACCTACAAGGAATACCTCTATTCATATGCCTACCACTTCTGGAAGTGGCCCAGTCTCTACCATGAATTCAACCACTATTCATAATTCCATCGTACATAATACGTTTGGCGCTCCTTTCACATATGGGATGCAAGATTTTGACACAAGATCGACTTTAACCTACTCTACTTTACATACCATTGTTCTGTGGGAAGGGAGTTATAATGCTCCATTGCAAGGATCCCTCAGGGGTACTTCTTCTCCATACAATGTAGTCCCTTATGGTGGGGGTCATATCCCCCCTCTTTCCTGCTCGCTTGGAGGTGCTTTTCAACAACCATCCGGGCCTAGTGCTAGTTCCAGTTTTTTTAGTGGAGGGATCCAAGGACCTCGGTCCTTTACGACTTCGTTTGCGTCCATTTCATTCTCTTTATTTGGTTATTTTGGGAATAACACTTTCTCTTCATCGTAGTTTTCATGCGGGGGAAACCCCTTTCTCAATCAACTTAACCCCGTGCAAGGTTGTTTTCATTCATAGGGAATGATCATAGGAGCCACCTCTTCTCAAGGTATTAGAAATCCATGGAAAGGTTCTATACCTCTTCAAGAGATGTTGATCGAGGAAAATCCCTCTCACATTCAGTGGAACCTCAGACAAGGTTCAGTTCTTATGTTAGGGGGATTGATTGGGGGAAACCTCAACCAAGGTTTTTAGAATACCATGTAGGTAGAAATCCCTACTCAAGGTATGTAATCAAAATATTTGAATCCATTGACGATGAATAATAGTGCGCAATCCCCTTATACTGGCCAAGGAAACCCTGGTTTTGATCAGAACCTTGGTCAGCACGCAAAAATTTTCTGGTAACCTTGTGCTAGCCAAAATCTACATTCATTTTTTCATTTAAGTCCTCCACAACCCAGGTTACCCTTTCTGGAAACTCTTCACATGCCATAATTTTCAAGGTTTTTAAATGATCCTATTTGTCATGATCCATGTTGGCCTCCTATTCCGACTAAGTTTCCCTAATATATACCAAAAAATGAAGGAAATCATGTAGAATATTTGGGTGATCATGTTACAACTTTTCAATTGTGGTGCTCCTCTAACTCACTGAATGATGAATAAATCGAGTTGTGATTGTTGCAACGAAACCTCATAAGGAGTGTTGAGAAGTGGTGTATTGAGCTCGATGGCTCAAAGTACTCTTACTTTAACAATGTAGTGATGGTTTTCTTGAACCCTTTTTAGCTACCGGTGAGATACGATGTCGACACGAAGTTGTTGGCCAAATTCAAGTAGACTAAGGTCGTCCATATCTCCGATCATATCCGAGAATGGCATCACTGGAAGAGATTGATTAAGGTAAAGGTCCCTCCTATGTTTTTTCTCGAGTGGTTCCTGAAATATTTGGTGCCTTGTGTTTCCAAAGATGTCGCAACTTCTAGAGTGTTTTCTGGGGAAGGGGATATAATGAGGGCTCAACAAATGTAATTGATTTATTCTCAATATGTAATGTTGTATGAGATTCTTCCTGATGCACCGCGGTCAACCTTTGACTTGACCAAACCAAATTTTTGGCCACACATTGTTGGTATAGTAGGCTCATAAAAAACAAATCCCATAGATCAGTTGTCGAACCAAATGCAATAGTTGTTGCTACAATAGACTATGGCTGGCCAAACTTCTAGTACAACTACCCCCACCACCCACACGTCAGAAATAAATGCTGTGAAGATGATGAACCCGAAGGAGAACCAATAGTCCGAGGGGAAAATAAAGGGAAAAGGAAAAAATGGAAAAGGGGGTAGTGATAAAAAGGCTACTAACAATGTTGGTGAAGGAAAAAGAAAAGAAAAAAGGGTTAAGTTTTCATGTAAGCTTTGCAAGGATGACCACTTGACGCATCAGTTCCCTCGGCTCAAGGAATCCTAGAATATTTTGGGACAAAAACAACCTGTTGTGTTAACTAACCCTTTTCATCAAGGGAAGAATATGGCACAAGCTTCCTCATCCACAACTGCGCCTGAGGTAAATTAGGGTACCCCCACTCTTAATACTAATACTGGAGTTTCAAATGTATATATGATGAGATTGGATTCTCATCTTCAGACCGAGGCTCATGATTAAAGAATGATTGAATATGATGAGAAGGGAAAAGAAGCTTCCAACCCATCATATCCTCTTCATATTGAGAATACCATGGGAGAAAAAATGACTCACATCCCCAAAGGTGCATTTAAGAAAGATTCTCATAATCCAAATGCAAGGGTTTCCCAGAACTATTTTGTAGTTGAAGATATTCTACAAACCCCTTGTGTGATTTCTGCTCTAGAATTTCTCCATAGTTCCCCTCATGGAGATAAGAATTATTGTCTTCTTTGGGTGCTAATGATCCAACTAACTTGGGAGCTATCATTTTTTATCCTTCTGATCACAAACCTCATTTTCCTTGCCATGTCACCTTGCATATAGTAGTGGTTTACGCCACAAAATCATTTACACAAAATATTTTTCACATGGTGGTAGACGACGGTGCATCAAATTGCGTTATGTCATTGGCATGTTGAAAGGCTATCGGTCAACTCAAGTTTTCTTTGTCTCCTACATTATTAACAGTGTTTCACGGCCATTATTTTCGACTGCATGGCATAATCCCCTCCTTCCCTGTGCAATTGGAGGGAAAAAAAATTGTGTGTCGAGTTTGAAGTAGTCAATGCACCTCTCGACTAAAACTGTTTTTTGGGATGAACTTGGACTTACACAAAGATAGTGGTTATATTCACCATTTTTTGTGTACTATGTTTTCCTCATGAAAGTAACATAGTAGCCATTGATCAGTTGTCCTTATCTCGTCATGACCCTTCATCGAGGGCATCCACAGTCCTAATGATTGACAACCCGCAACAAGGTATCGTCAACTTAGGTGCTGGATTGTTTCAATATTTGATCAATACTTTTGATTTTCCACCACCTTTGAATGATGTTAAATTTATTTTGGTTGTCCTTGATCATCCTAAGGATACGATTTTCCAAGTAGCTTCATTTTGAACAACTTAATTTAACTATATGTGGAATTTACCTTCCCCGTCATCTTCGATGGAAGGGGTAGGGAATCCTGGCATTGCTATGCCCCTCTCTATAGTTGAGTTTGCATATATTATTGTTCAGCAAACCTTGACCAACTCTGATCCAACTCCCCCTCAAGAGATAGATCCTTCTCTAGAGCCTATTTGGGCTCAAGAGTCTCTTACTTCGCACGATCCTTTGGAATTGGAATTTCCCTCTCATAAGGATATTTTAGAGGCAACCTCAGGTTCAGACAGACCTTGAGATGATCTTCATCTTAGATCATACTTTTTACTTGAGCTTAGGAGAGTAGAAGCAAGAGAGTTTACTATGAACATGAATGAAGATGTCACTCTTCCTGTTAAACCTTTTTCCATGCACAAAGTATATGTTGAGGGAAACATAGCAAGTATAACTGAGACAATTCCAATTGATATCTCTAAAACCCTTGGTGTCGTTTAAAATGTATTTATCGGAGCATATTTCTCCCTCAAGTAGATTCAAGTGTACACTGATTTATTTAAATAATTTTCAGATGTTTTTTCTTGGTCTTATGAGGAAATGTGAGGCATTGACCCTCATATTGTCGAAAACGATATTAGAACTTATCCCAATGCTAAGCTTGTTCGAAAGAAGATTCACCCGATCAACCCTCAAAAGGAATCAACCACTATATCATTGTCGCAGTAGACTACTTCACCAAGTGGGTCGAATCCATGTCAATGTTTAGTAATGAAAGGGAAACAATGCCACTCTTTGTTTTCAACAAAATTGTCACTAGGTACGGTATACTGAAAGAGATTTTCATGGACCATGGAAGTCACTTTCAATGTAAGATGATGAATGAGTTAACATCAAATCTAGGGTTTAATAAAGAACATTTGTCACCTTATTATCCACAAGCGAATGGTCAAGTGGAGGCTATCAATAAGTCTCTTAAAACTATTATCCAACGGATAATCAATTCGGCCAAGTCAAATTGGAATTTGATGTTGTATTCAACACTTTGGTCATATTGAACTTTTGTCATGGATGCTACAAGATTATATCCTTTCCAACTTGTTTACGGGAGGGAGGAAATATTTCATATATAGTATCAGATTCCTTCTCTCATGTTGGAAATAGAACTACTTCCCAACACAACTATGCTCAAAGAGTGTCTTATCTATCTCGAGCAGCCCGATGATCAATGTCGGGATGTAGACTTGGATATAGAGGCTCATAAACATCGTGCCAAGTGTCAATATGATCAGTCGATCTGCCCTATATTTTTCTATGAAGGTGATCTTGCCTTGGTTTATGATCAAGATAAAGATCTCTTGGGGGAAAGGAATTTTACACCCATGTGGTTCAAACCATTTATTATAAATAAAGTTTTGGAAAAAGGCGCTTATGAATTGGTTGACTTCGAACGTAATGCATTTCTTGAGCCTAGAAATGTGATTTATCTTAAGAAGTATTATTCTTAGGTTGGTCACCTGAATGTGACTTCTTGTAAATAATGTATATTTTTATCTATACATTTTACGATCTTTTCATTTTATGGACATCTAGTTTATTATGTTTCTACATTGTGGAAGATGTCAAGTGAATCTAAGGTTTATGTTGGGTTCGTGGATGGTGCTAGCTGACACACTTAGAGGCTTTCTTCTGCATCTTGAGTGATCTTCACGTCCACTAGTTAGTTGGTATCTTCTCGAGGCGTTTGTCTAGGAGAAGAAACCAATAATGTTGTCGAGTACAGTGATGTAATAGAATTACTACGTGATGTGTTGTCACATGGTATTTCTCACCTTTGGTTTCATTTATATGCTCAATTGGTAGTGTCACAAACAAATGGAGTGTACCACATCCACGGTCCCACCCTTCACCGACGATGCCTTAGAGTACGTCTCTTGGAACAATATTTTTATTATATTACATATATTCATGTTCCTAGTAGATCTAATCAATTAACTGATACATTGGAAAATCATGTTTTAGATTGACATCTTTAACATACATTAATATAAAAACACACACATACATGCACATGTAAATATATTTGTACAAAATATATTTACTCCATAAGGAAAAAATATATGTATATATATAACATATCGAAAAAGTGATTTCATGGTACAAAATGTGGGCCATAGGACTCAAAGGTGTCAAGTATACATCGTCAGGCTTAAGCTCTCAATACATAAAGAGATACAAAAGTGGGTGCTCTATAATGCATGATATCCAGTACTATGCTAATATATAGGCCTATTGGCCCTACTATAATGTACTACGACATTTTCTAGACATCATAATAACTAGACCCATGCCCTGGGTACTCCCATGACGTGAGGCTACATAGATGGTGCCATATCCTCGATATATGCCATTGACACACTACGGATGAGGGATGCCAAATTCCTCTCTACCCATCTGAGTACTCTCTCGGCCTCTTTTGACGATGGCCTTGCTACATCTACAGATCCTCCTAGCTGGGTATGCTCTCGCAGGTGGAGCCTAGTCCTAGGGAGGTCTATTGACTACACTGGTCCCACATCTGTACATAGATTAATGTTTGAGTTAGTATCATGACATTAACAAAAATATGTTTTATTTCTTGTAAATAAAATTAAAAATTAAAATATATATATATAATAGTACATACCTATCTCGCCATGTGTTGTGATAAGGGTCATAAGCATATCAATGTCTCTCAAGAAATTGATCCATGTGTAGGGATAATCCTCAATGGATGGGATATGTAGTCTACACCAATCGAAGAACTCGTCATCATATGAATCTCGTACTCCCCCTACTCCCTGGTGAGGCATCAAAGTATCCCATCTGCATAGTGATAAAAAGGTGGTTACATGACCTTGTACACTCTCCTTTAGGCTTATGCTCGACTCTCTTTCAAAGAAGAATGAAAAAATCATTGTCTTGAATCCAAAGTTCTTCTTATTTCTCAATTTACACTCCGTCAACTATATTTTCATATAGTTGAGCATTGTAGTGCTCCAATCGAAGATCATCAGATGTAGACACTACACTGCACAATGCATATGAGAAGGAGAAGCCTGATGTACATTAATGGATCTAGTAATCCATCCAATCAAGTAAATCACCGATATCAAGCCAAGATTCTCAATATTATTTATGGGGACTTGAGATCCCATTTTTCCCATGTTGGATTCACAATATATATCAACATAATGAGCTATGTGATATGGCCCTAGAGGGAAGGTTGTCAAGTTCACCAACTCACCCCTCCTAGCGAGATTGATCAAGAAGTATATATCTTTGATGGTGACTATCAAGGATTGGCCTTCTGGCATAAACACCACGACATCAGGGTTCCAATACTCAACAAGGTGATTCAATAGTCTTTGTTTGTTCCTCATTAATGGCCAACTAAACAATTTCGAAAACCCACATTGTTTTAATATAGCCATAGTTGCAGGGTCCTCTTCAACCATTTGGTCCACTTCATAATTCTCTCTCTCTCTCTCAAATTCATGTACATCTTGAATCACACAAATATTTGGGAGTTATTGCCTTTGTTTTCTCATTTTGAAGAGAATGTATGTGTGTTGTTTTGAAGACATTCATGGATGTACGTGTGATGATTTTAGTTCATCCTGTGTACATCTCCATGTTGAGCATGAATATGTGTGTAAATGCACAATCATGTTGAAATTTAGGGCGTGTGGCCCCTAATTTCCTCTAAAAACCATGAAAAATGAATGAATTTGCAAGTGAAAGGGAAGGGTACTTACTTGGTTCAAGGATGAGTTGATTTTGTCCACCGTGGCTCTCTGAATGTGTAGTTGAAGGAGGTTTTTTCCCATTTTTAGGTTTTATCAAACAACAATGGTGAAAATGACCCTTTTCACCTCTATTTATAGATTTTTTGACCCTTTTTGACCTAGTTTTTCCCTATTTTCTTCCCTATTGTTTGGTCGGTGGATGTTTTGGTACTTTCGAGGGATCATTTGGTCATTTACAAGTCTTATGTGCTTTGGATTCAGTATTTTTAATGCATGGGAACTACTTATATCATCTTGTGACGAAGTTACATTTTCACCATTTGCATATAGGGTAGGATTTTACCTTACATTTTTCATTTCATTGACGATTTCCACTTTTCCATAGGGTCCATCCCACTAAAGTGTGACACATACACTTTTATTTTTCTTTATAAGTGACGTAACTAGATGGTAGATCCTTCATCTCCATGGATTCTCTGTATATATCCTTGTCTTTCATTATAGCATCCATGTTTTGAGTCTTCTGTAGGCTTGGGACTCTTTTTAGTCCCACCATGACTTTGTGTTGAAGCCTCGTCCTTCTTCTTTATATTTTTCTAGCCTATACCCGTGGGAATCCCCAAGAGCATGGTTCATCTTCTTTCAAGCACACTTAAAATATGAAAGAGAAATCTAATGAGAAATTATTTATCCTTTTTGGCCTCATTTATATTACATAAGAAAAGGAGCCCCGGGGAGTCTTCTTTAAGCTCATTTTGAGACTCTCTCAAATTGAAAATATTGTTGAGCAATATTGTTTCCCTTCACACTCATCAAAGTGAAATTCAAAGGCACATATGTCCGACAATAGTTTACCCCTTTTTCGATCCAGATGGATAATTTTACGAAAAAGGTATTCCCTAGGAGCTATGGCTCGCTAGGAGAGTATTCGCAGGTGTAAGTTTAACCCTCTTTTCAGTCCCGAGGGACTAAATTTGAAAGAAGGGCCATTCTCCTTGGTTTTTTTTTATCACCTTTTCATGCATTTGGGATTATTTAAGAAAAAAGAAACCCCTAGAGTCTTCTTTAAGCCCTTTTCAGACTCCCTAAACAAGAAAAGATCACTGAGTGACCTTGTTTCTTTCACACTCATTAATTGGTCCAGAAAGAACATCTATTTGGAATAAGTTTAACCCTTTTTTGGCCAATAGATTACTCCGGAAAAAGTTACTCCTCGGGAGACATGTCTCACCTAGAGAGTTCTCCTAAGTTATGTTTTATATTTTTTCTGGCTCAGGGGACTAAATTTTGAAAAAAGACGAGGGAGTCCATAGATAATATCTTTTTAGACTCCTTAAAATTGAAATGATAGTCAAGTGATCTTGTCACTATCACTCTCATTAAAATGGTTTTGAAGAGATGTCCTTTTGTTATAATTTTAACCCTTTTTCGGATCGAATGGACTATGTAGGAAAAAGGAATACTCTCGCCCCAGTGACCACAAGAGTTATCCTTGGTATGATTTTATTCTTTTTTGGATCCTGGATACTAAACTTACAAAAAGTATCACTTTGGAGT
The DNA here is from genome assembly GCA_009831015.1 of Picea engelmannii. Taxonomy (NCBI): domain Eukaryota; kingdom Viridiplantae; phylum Streptophyta; class Pinopsida; order Pinales; family Pinaceae; genus Picea; species Picea engelmannii. The sequence continues at coordinate 1,349,025 of ML778622.1, forward strand.
TTTCTTTTACTATTTTTTAGATTCTCTAAATATGAAAAATCGCCAATATTACCTTCTCTGGGCTGGTAAAATTTTACATTTAAGGAGGCTCATGATGTCAATCTGCAACTCGCATTACATGTCTCACTATTGCATCCTTGTCCTAATGTTGGCTCCATTTTGTTGTTGTTAAAATTTTAGAGCATTCCTTAGGTGCAGGCCTTGAAATATTTGTTTCCTTTGTGATCTAACATCGTGATTCATGGAGGAATTTTCCCAAGTGTCCCTATCCTTCACATGTCTCCTTACACTAAGAATCAATGTGTTCCATGTGCTTGGAACTAGTTTTCTTTCCCACGACACTCATTCCTCCTTTGTAACATAACTTCCTTTTATTCATTTTCAAGCTCGTTAAATATATGAAAACACAAAAAAAAACCAAATATTCCAAAAAGAGGGGATGGGAAAATAGTCCTTTTTATTGGTAGCAATCTAGTCACCTTTGGGTAGACCACATCCTTCAGTTTGTTCTGTAAAGAAATGGGATTTAGTATGGCATTAGGAAGTTGTTCTCATTTCATAGAGATGTGTGCTACTCCATTTGGTTACTCTTACAAACACATGAAGATTTTTTGGTGTCTCATATGCCACAAGCTTATGTCAATAACACGCTGCCTGAGTCTTTTCATATGTCATGCTCTTTTCCAAGGGAAAGTATTACAACCTGAGTCGTCCATTCTACAATAAGTCTATTGACCTTCACAAGTCATCCATCCTGAGAGTCCTTTCAAGTGTACATTCAAAATCAATGAAGTTCAGTTCCTGATAATTGAGATCCTCTAGTATTTCCATAACGACCTGTTGAAGACCTTAGGATAGTGAGTCTTACACTTTTATTATACTCCTACCTGAGTTATGAAGATCTTGAAGATATTTCTTGAGTTATTGAAGCTATCATCTCTAGCTACATGCATTGATGCCTCTTGAAGATTCATATCACATTGTATTTGTATATCCTCCGATGATTTTGATATGTAGATATGTTGTGTATTATTCATGACTACCATATACACTAGCATACACATTAGCCATGTGTCCTTGATTACTATAAATGACATGGATCTGCAGTGTACTTGAATGGAATCCATGCTTAGTTTGTCCCAACCATGAGTATGCCTGTCTCAGTGATTATTATTATTCTTTTGTAGATGACACGCTTGCAAATAATCATCTGGGAAGAATCGACTCGGTTCCTTCCCATTTTATTAAATATGTTGTAATGTATTTCAACCATATGTTGCTCTTCTGATCTCACACATTAGGGGGAATATGTTATAGCTCAAAATTCCACTACTATGAATTTCTTATGTTGGCCTACTCATTTACACATCCATCAACATTTTTGGCTGAGGTTCCTCTTAAAAAAAAACTTTTTTCATGGTGTACGTTCCCCGCTACATATGCAGCATGCATACTTATGCTAGTTGCATTCCTGGCAACCCGTGTATACTCTAAAAAGTTGTAAAAAATAAAAATTTCCACGTTTCTAGGTGGGTTTTATAGGCTATATCAGGTTTCATAACCATTTTACCTGCTATAGCCCTTATGAAAACCAATTAACCATATTTTCTCCATATAAAAGGGGCCTTAGGGGGGTCATTTGGACATATGAAAGAAGAGGAAAGTGAACTCTTCCAAAATTTCTCCCTTACATTCAAATCCTTTTGCATCTCTCTCTGAGTTTCATCCTCAACATTCCATTCCATTAATCCTCCCTATACAATCCATCCTTTTCCCCTATATTGGCATGTTGGTTGTGAGTATAACATATTGGGAATAGTGCACTTGGAGTCAAAGTAGAGGAACCCGGGTGAGGTTTGTGGAGCATTGTCGACAAGATTCAGGTTGTAACTTCCAATTTTGTTACCAATAAAAGAGAAACTTTTTTTCCCATATCTTTGTCTTTATTTTTATATTTATGAATGTTTTTCATGAATATCTAACCCTTTAGATGATCTTGGTGGTTATGCATATGATGTTATAGTTTTTTCTGTGAAGTTGTTTCAGACCAACTTTGGGAGGAGGTATGCAATTTTGAAATGGAAAACAACATGAAGGGATCTATGACAGATGAAAGGACTTAAGGTAAAAATTTGAATCTTCTCTCCATTCCCTTAATTATCATTAGGTCTTGTTGGATTTGGGTAAAATAGAAGCATTAATGTCTTTTAAGCTGTCAAGGCTCTCCCTAATCGCTAGACCCGGATTAGGGGGATTTTCCCCCATAACACCATGGTGGAAGAAAGGAGACATGATAGAGTAGGATATCCTACCATGTTGTTTCTTGAGGAAGCCCTCATGCAAAAAAGGACCGACTCGATGATAGACAATTTCTCCTAGAGCCTGTGAAAACTACCAAAGGTGGATACAAAACCTTTAACAAGAAGCCATTTTAGAGGTGTGACACCCTTAAAAGTACATGTTAAATTTGATATACATCTATTTGAAGGCCATATAGATGAAAATGTTTTGGATAAATGGTTAAATATATTAGAGGGTTATTACTCCATTCAAAATTTTTATAACATAAAAAATATCACCTTCACGCTCCTTAAATCCCTTCCACATGTCAAATATTGATGGGAAATTTACTTGGAGAGACATAAAAAATATGAGTCTACAACATGTAGGATAGAACCAACTTGGGTTTCCTTTGTTGATGCCCTCAAGGAGGAATTCTACCATGTTGGAAACTATGATGACCAATACATGATATGGACAATTATGCATTAGGCGAGAGACTAGATAATGTTAGAGTACACCAATAGCTTCCATACCTTGCACTAAAATCTAGGCATTAAAGACCCTAAGTGGAACATAGTTTTGAAGTACCATGTGTCCTACACAGGTACATAAAAACATATATGGATTTCTTGGACATCTCCTCACTAGGATATGCTTATCAATATGCTGTAAAAATCAAGTAGAAATTTAAGTAGAGGAATAATTAGGAGTTAGGGACTAAAAATATGCCAAACAATAATCATGGTAAAGGAGGTTCTGAATCACTAAACAAAGGAAAGAGAAAGGAGATTAAACATGAAGGAATCTAGTCTAAGTCACAAGAAAATAAGGGTAATGAGAAGTCGAAGAAGGACACTTGAAAGTAGTGTGAGTTCCACAAAATCTATTGGCACAACACTGATGAATTTCACTTGAAAAATCCATTACTGGTTGAGATTAAATAAAAATAATCGAACTCTAGCTCAAAATATGATTCATATCAGGATAAGGGGAAGTGAACCATTGAGGCATAACCCAGTGATACCATTGCAACTATAAAGATCCAACCAAAAGTTTCAAAGGAGATTTAGGACGTGGAACACCTCTTCCATTCATAGATGTGGGTGAAGGTGAATCCACTACATTTCATTGTTGACAGTGATATCTAGAAGAACCTGGTATCAACTGAGGTATTCAAGATATTGAAGTTGTTGACAATGCCACATTCCCAATGATACACCATTGATTGGTTGAGCCAGGGATGTGAAATCCATGTCAACTAGCAATGTTGTATGTCCTATGACATCTATCCCTTCAAAGATGCGGTATTATGTGGTGTTTCCCCACTTGAATTTTGTGATCATATTTTAGGACAACCATATATCTGGAAATGCAATGTTGTTTATGAGTCTAGGCCTCATAGTGTCATTGCTATTTTGGGAAGACATTTTTATTTTTACATCCTTACTTTCCAGCCTAGAGATTCATGGAGAACCCATTGATGACATCATGATGAGACACACTCTTATTCTCTAGATTTCCCCTATTTATGAGGATGGACATGCCTTTAATTCTTGACAAAGCATGACCAATCACTATCTACACAACTAACAACCTATGACCAATCACTAGCTAAAGTGCTAATGGTCTATGAATTCCTCTATGCCTTATATAATTGGTGATCCAAGAGGATATCAACATTGAGTGAATTGGTTCTCTCATGATATGAGCTTGGGAACTCTCATTCCAGTCAATTTCATTTAGTTATAGAGATCTAGAATCCCCTCCTAGCCTCCTCCACCAGTCTATATAAGGAAATAATTCCATGGAAAAGAGGAGGGAGAATCATTTATAGGTACATGTTACAGGATTTTCAAAGGAGCTCTTCAACACAAAATCAACCTTCATATAATGTTATCCTTGCTTGTGTGAGGACTAGGGAGGAGCAAGAGAAAGGAACTCAAGAGGAATGAATCATGACTCAAAGTATGATATGTTGATGTATTCACTCTTTATTTTATTTATATATATCGATTTGGTTTTCCCATTCCAATTCATATTTATTCATTTTTCAATACTTTCTTGTGTTAGATATGATCTTTCCTTGATTAGATCTTATTATATATAGGATAGATTTGAGATTTCCTAAAAGATTAAGAAGATTTGGGGATTGGTATTTTTTTTCACTTGTGTGTGGGAAGCAGGTTATAGGAGCTGAAGATGGATCTTTGGATCTGTGATGACCAACAAACATAAGGACAACCATTGATTCAAAGGTATGTCATTCTATCTTGTTTCTTAAATAAGAATGAATCTAGTAGATCTATCAAAAATTTTGTCATAGTCTATCTTTCTATCTAACTTGGATCATGGGACGATACAAGGAGGTGTTTCTTATCCATAGGAGATATTTATCCATCAACATATATAGGGTACTAGAGGTAGTTTTTACTACTATAATTTCCTTGATCTTATCAAATAAGTGTTGAAAGTTAATCTCTCAGACTATAAAATTTATCATATTCATGGTTTGTTCAGATGGTGAATGGAAGGTCACTGTGACTCCCATGACCTCGACACAAGGCCTCTCTACATAAAAGAAGAAGGTGGAAAATATTGTAGAGGAATACACACACACACACATATATATATCTTTACTTCACCAGTGGAAGTGCCTATGCACTTCTAGGTCAAACATTCAATTGAATTTATACTTGGTGATCCTTTACCTAATGGCCAAATATATAGATGTTTTCTTATGGAAAATGAGGAAATGAAATGAAAAAATCATGAGCTCATCCAAAGGGGCCACATTTGACTAAGATCCTCACTTTGTGGGAGCCCAATTGTGCTGGCATAGAAAAAGGATGGGACGTGGGGACTCTATATTGAATATAGAGCCTTAAGTAAAATCACAATCAAGAACCAGTAACTGATCTCCCATATTGAAAATATTCTTGATCAACATAAGGGTGTCAATTTCTTTAGTAATATTGATATGAAGTTAAGATACCACCAGGTTCTGATTTAACAAATTGATGTATGTAATACAACCTTGAAATATAAAGAACTCCTTTTTGAGTGGTTGTTCATGCCTTTTCTATTGACAAATTCTATAGAAACATTCATGAGGATGATGAATAATATCTTCTAGACATTCTCGAACAATGTTTTTGCCATATATTTGGATGAATCCTCATCTTTAGTAAAACCTAGGTAGAACATTTGTAACACATTCAATAGGTCCTAAGCACCCTATGAAAAGACAAATTATATGGAAATATGGAGAAATTCTCATTTTGCATTCAAATAATTCATATTTAGGATGCATCGTGGATGAATATGGGGTGCATGTGAACCCAACCAAGATCCAAGTCATTCACAATTGACCAACCCTGACGACCCTGACAGATCCCCACAACTTCTTGGGCCTATCCAACTTCTACCATAGGCTTGTGTTATGGTTCTCTAATATCACATGGACCTTAAGTCAAGTGACCAAGGGTGGAGCTATATCCAATTTTTCCTAGGCTAAGTCACAATAGAATTAATTAAAGGATATGAAACACCACCTTTGCTAATCACTAGTATTCACTCTATCAAATCTACAACAACCATTTGAGATTGATACAAATGACATCAACTATGTTATTGATGTAGTCCTCACTTGACATGGAAATTTGGTGTCCTATCATAACGAGAGACTATCTAATGTTATTTGTATATATACCACCTTTGACAAGGATATCTACCCCATTGTGTAGGCATCAATGGGGAAAATGTCATAAAATATGATATCGATGTAGTCCTCACTCAGCATGGACATTTTGCATCCTATCATAGTGAGAGAATATCTAATGCTATTCATATATATACCACCTATGAAAAGGATATCTACCCCATTGTGTAGGTATATTTCCAACAGTGGAAGCATTATATTTTGGGAAAGGAAATGATCATCCAAATTGATCACGAGCCTCTACAATTCATGCAGGCATGGGGGAAATTATAGAATGAACTCAATTATAAGTGGTCCAAATACTTGCAACAATTCCAGTTGAAAATTAAGTATAAGAAGGACAACACAAATTGTGTTGTGGAATACCTCACCTGGTCCTTGGTTATGGCGATAACCATAATTCTTAAATCCTTTGGGCACAAGATCTCTGTGTTCCCCCAATTATATGACAATGACCGTAAATTTGTTGCTACATATCATACATTGGGAACAAGTAAATGTCTTCCATGCTTTCACCTCCAAAATTCACTTTTGTGTTATCTAGGCCATCTTTGTGTTCCTTTAAGAAAGAATGCAAAGATAATTTGGGAGGCACGTTATAGTTAGGTGGTATGGAACTCCGGTGTGGAGAAGATAAATATAGAAGTACTTCAAATGTATTTCTATTAGACAAAAAATTTGTAGAAATTTCAATACAAATTAATGTATTCCTGCGATTCTCCTGATCTAACAATTTCCACCACTTGTTAAATACATAATTGCTTCTATGAGTATTCTTGCGGAAGAAATTAAACCACGATCACAACCACAATGCACAAAGTGAAATATCAATAACACACAACACATAAGTTTTACCGGGAAAGCGTAAAGCTAAAAACCCCAACTATCATATATTATTTATATCAAGAATCATGAAACAATCTCATACAAAACTCTAATCCAAGAGCTCTCAGTACAATACAATCGTCTCACACTGTCATACACAAATTAGCAAATACATGCACCAGTTTTTGTGTCTAGACAATCTGCCTCCTCTGCACAAACTCTGCCATCCGAATTCTCTTGAACATACGAATTGCCTCATTTGCACATGATCATAAGCATATCCACTGCATGTGTGATCAAATCACAACTGATAAACAACTATCCCTTTCACTTGTTATCTCAACTGGATCTCCATTGGAACTGAAATGCATGTAGTTAACCGTGGCGAATCTTCAATTGTATGTGAGTTCACTGATTAACTGAACTCTCACTAGTGCATGTTTAGTTACAACTAGTACAACTGATATTAACTCACTTAACTACACTTATAATTCTGTTACAATTCCAAATCACTCAGTTATGAATGAGATAATAGATTAATATTTATTGTCTAATTTAATTAAGGCAAAAGTAAATTAGACACATGTTTCTTGTTGACTTTTCAACATTCCCTCTCAACAAGAAAGGGATTATTCTTCACCCCAATCCTGTCTCTATGATATTTTAATTTTATCCTGGTGAGCGCCTTCTTCAGAATGTTGGCATCCTGATCTTCCATAGGAATGTATTGAAGCAACATGATCTTCCATTACACACAATCTCTAAGATGATGATACCGGATATCTATATGCTTAGATCTGTCATGAAACACAGGATTAATCAAGAGTTTAATGCAACTCTGATTATCACAATAAATCACTGTCGGATCTAAATGAGAACCAAACAAACCAACCAAGATCTTCCTCATCCAGATAACCTCACATGCAGCTTGGATCCCTACCATGTATTCCTCTTTCGTTGAACTAAGTGCCACGGATCTTTGTTTCCTGCTGTACCAAGACACAACTATAGATCTGATACTAAAGATCCCTCCTGATGTTCTCTTTCTATCCGTTGGGTTGCCCGCCCAATCTGCATCTGTGAAGCCATGCAACTTCACCTCATCCGTTTGTCTGTACCATAATCCATACTCTGATGTGCCCTTCAGATATCTCAGGACATGCTTACCTGCCCTCCAAAAGAGTTTGGTAGGCTTAACCATCACTTGACTTAGCTGGTTAACTGCATAGCAAATGTCTGGTCTCGTTTTCACTAAATACATTAGCGAACCTACTAACTATCGATAGACAATAGCATCCACTACCTCTCCAAAAGTAGCATCCTCTTTCCTCCAGTTCCCTGGAAGAGGAGTATCCATGGGTTTGCAGCCCTCCATGTGAAACTTACCCAATATCTCCCTTGCATACTTTCCTTGAGACACAAAAAGTTCACCATCTCACTGCCATATTTCCAAACCAAGGAAATAAATAAGAAGGCCCAAATCCTTCATCTCAAACTCCTTTGCAAGGTCCTCCTTGCATGAGTGTATCAGCTGCTCATCACCAGTCAATATTAAATCATCAACATAAAGCACAATGATTAAAAGCTTACCCTCCACCACAATTTGGTATAGGTTTGCATCAGCTCCACTTTTGGTGAAGCCCAATCCAGTGAAATAGCTGTCTATCCGAGTGTACCAAGCACAGGGTGCTTGCTTCAGCCCATACAGTGCTCTCTTGAGTCTGCACACATGTGACTCTCTGTCAAAGGTCTAAAAACCTTCTGGCTACTCAATGTAAACTTCTTCCTCAATGATCCCGTTGAGGAACGCAGTTTTTGCATCCATCTGATGAATGTGCCAACCCATCTGCGCTGGGAGTGCAAGGATGGATCTTATGGAAGAGTACCTAGAAACAGGTGCAAAGGTCTCACCATAATCTATCCCCTCGATCTGTGAGAAGCCTCAGGCCACAAACCTGGCCTTGTATTTCTCCACACTCCCATCAACATCTTTCTTTACCTTGTAGATCCATCTCGAACCTACCACTGATTTATGAATCGGTCTTGGGACAATTTCCCATACACTGTTTTTGACAATGGAGTCATACTCCTCTACCATAGCATCAACCCAAGTGGGGTCCTACACTACTTTCTAAAAGGAAGATGGTTCAATCACAATACATTTTCTCATGAGAGCCATGTATCCAACAAATCGATCAGGAGACTGTCTCTGTCTGCAATGTGAAATATGGGCTCCTATATTCTATGCAGCATCTAGTCTCAATCTATCAGCTTCCGTGGTGCGATTTATGCCATTTCTGATGGATGGATCTGCTTGAGTGGTTTCCTCCACTCCATGAACCTCATCATGTGGATGATCTACATCTTGAGACTCATCCTTGGGAACCAGCAGTTCCTCTTCTGCATGCAAGTCTAGCTCCCTCTCAAGCAACAACCGCATGGCTTTCCCCTCATCGAATTTTATATCCCGTTGCATAGTATTCATCTTACTGTTCGGAAAATACACACGATAATTATGGGGTGTTTCTATGTACCCCACAAATATCCCAACTTCAGCAGTCGATTCTAGCTTCTTCCTGGCATCCTTGTTTACATGCACATAAACAGATGAACCAAAACTTTTAAAATGAGAAACATCAGGTTTCTTACCAGTAAAAGATTCTTCAAGTGTACTCATGCCAAGTACTCTATGAGGACAATGGTTCTACACATAAACCACATTATTGCATGCTTCTGCCCATAAATGCATTGGTAGGCCCTGATCATGCAACATTGCTCATGCTGCACCCAGGATTGTTTTGTTCTTTCTCTCCGCGACCCCATTTTGTTGTGGGTTATGAGGTGCTATGAGTTCTCTTCGAATTCCTTCTCTGTTGCAGAATTCTTTGAATTCATTAGAGATGTATTCTACACCATTATCGCTCCTTAGAGCTTTCACTTACTTCCCCGACTCGTTTTCCACCAATGCTTTAAACTCACAGAACTTTGAGAATGTTTGATCCTTCTTCTGTATGAAGAATATCCAGCATTTACGAGAAAATTCATCAACAAAAATAACATAATACCTGTGTTTTTCTATTGAAGCAACTGAGAATGGTCCACACACTTCCGTTTGAAATATCTCCAAGATTACCAAAGCACGGTTCTCCTTTTCATGAAAGGTGGACTTTACATACTTCCCCAGGGTACACCCCTTGCACTGATCTAACTGAGCAAGTGTTCCCATTGGAATTCCAGTAGATATTTGATGCATGATCTTCAAGGCTCCATGATGAAGATGTCCCAATCTTCTGTGCCATAATTCACCCTCATCCCGGCTCACCAATTTTTCTGCCTTGCTTATCATGTCACTGCAGCCATCTACCTCTAGCATGTAGAGATTCTTAACTCGAATCCCTATCTTCTTGACTTGACCTGTTGATTTATGTCACAGATAGGCTTTTCCACTACTAAAAACAACATCATAGCCTATGTCCTCCAACATTGCGACTGAGACCAAGTTTTTCTTCAGACCTGGAACATGCATAAGATTTTTCAATTGAAATGGTTTACCTGACTCCCTATGAAAGGTAATGGTACCCAGTTGCACTGTATCGTCCATCGTCGCCCATATCGATATGCATTCTGAGATCTTTCTCCTCCAATTCAATGAAAGACTCTTTATCTCCCATCATGTGGAAGGAAGAGCCACTATCCAAATACCACACCGATCCCGATGCACTTGAAGCCATGCATGTGATCAAAGCGAAGTCAAGATCAAATTGTGAGACAAGAGCCTCACCAGTTGTAGATCTAGCAACTATCTTGTTCTTCTTCTTCTGTGGACAATTAGTAGCGAGATGCCCACGTTCGTGATAGTGAAAACACTTCACTTTGGACAAATCCAGCTTCTTGACTTTAGACTCGGAATTTGATTGGAATTTCTTCCCTTTCCCTTTCCTTGCCTTGGCAGTCAAAGCACAATCCTCTTCATCATCACGCTTTGATGAAGATCCATCTCTGGTATTTCGCCTGAACTCCTCTTGCACTAGATCCGACCATAGTCGTTCCCAATCCGGAAAATTTTCCCTTCCATTGATAGAGTCTTGATAACTGTGACAACTCTTAGGAATCCCTAGGAGCACCAAGCTCACCAAATCATCAGCAACAACTGTTATTCCCACACTTCCAAGCTCATCCTGACATTGGAAAAACTTCATGAGATATTTTGGAATGGTTTTTCCTTTCTCCATCTTGATCTTCCTGAGTTTATCTTTGACTGCCAATTTCGTATGGTCGCTGCTATTTTGGAACAGATCTGTCAAAACCTTCCACATTGCATATGGTGTGGTTTTCCCATGGAGACTTGAGACAATGTGGTCTCGTACTCCCTCCAACAGAATCCTCCTCACCTTCGCCACTTTCTTTTTCCATGCATCAAGATTTGCAATGTCTATCGCATCTGTCTTAGGAACATCTATGTCAATGTAACCCTTCAAGCCATTGTCTTAGAGCACTGCCTCCATCCTGTCCTTCCAAGCAATGAAGTTAGAGCTTCCCTCGAGTGCATACTCCAACCTCAAGCCATTGAAAGACATTTTCGATCTTGAATCAACTGTCGCACCAAGAAAATCTTGCAAATTCGAATGTTATCCAACCCAAAACTCAACTCCCACACTTTCCTCTTGCCCTGGGAGCTTCGCACCCCACCTGAGAGCAACCTGAGGGAAGTTCGCACCCTACCTGTGTATATCCTACGAACTTGCCTTTCAAGTTCGCACCCTGCTCCACTATGGCCTGCAAGAATGCCCTGTCAAGTATGCACCTTGCTCCACTCTAGCCTGCAAGAATGCCAATGAAGTTCGCACCCTGCTTCACTGTTAGGGTGAGGGAAGTTCGCACCCTGCTTCACTGTTAGGGTGAGGGAAGTTCACACCCTGCTAGTGTATTTGCCTACAAGAATTCCAATGAAGTTCGCACCTTGCCTTTGTCTAGGGTGAGAGAATTACTGTTCTTGAAAACACTGGAATTTTTCAGTACTAGGGTTCGCACCCTACTAGAGACGGGACCTGCGAGAATGCAATTATGTTCGCACCTCACTTCCATGACTCCATGGCCTCAGTGGATTTGATACCATGTAGAAATTTCAATACAAATTAATGTATTCCTACGATTCTCCTGATCTAACAATTTCCGCCACTTGTTAAATACATAATCACTTCTACTATTATTATTGCGGAAGAAATTAAACCACAATCACAACCACAATGCACAAAGTGAAATATCAATAACACACAACACATAAGTTTTACCGGGAAAGCGTAAAGCTAAAAACCCCAACTATCATATATTATGTATATCATGAATCATGAAACAATCTCATACAAAACTCTAATCCAAGAGCTCTCAATACAATACAATCGTCTCACACTATCATACACAAATCAACAAATACATGCACCAATTTCCGTGTCTAGACAGCCTGCCTCCTCTGCACAAACTTTTCCATCTGAATTCTCTCGAACATACGAATTGCCTCATTTTCACATGCTCATAAGCATATCCACTACATGTGTGATCAAATCACAACTGATAGCCAACTGTCCCTTTCACCTGTTATCTCAATTGGATCTCCATTGGAACTGACATGCATGTAGTTAACCATGGCAAATCTTCAGTTGCATGTGAGTTCACTGATTAACTGAACTCTCACTAGTGCATGTTTAGTTACAACTATTACAACTTATATTAACTCACTCAACTACACTTATAATTCTGTTACAATTCCAAATCACTCAGTTATGAATGAGATAATAGATTAATATTTATTGTCTAATTTAATTAAGGGAAAAGTAAATTAGACAGATGCTTCTTGTTGACTTTTCAACAACTTTGACTGGATGTCAATAGTTATATTAGATTGTGCAGTACATGTTCCATCACTAAACCTTTCATTACAAATCAAGGATTGTACACTCCTCTTCCTACCCTAGACACTCCCTAGGAGTTAGTATCCATGGATTACATGTCAAGTTTTCCCTCAACCAAGAATGGTAAATATTGTGTCTTTGTGGTTATTGATTAGTTCTTTAATATGTCCACTTTGGCACCGTGTATGAAGAGTATCATAGTCAAAGACACTACTAGGATTTTCTTTGAACATTTTTGGGTTCATTTTGGGCTATGATGGACCATTAATTTATATAGGGACATTAGGCTCCTTAATACCTTTGGTCCAACCTGTGGTCTTTGATGGACATCAAGATGACCAAATCGACTTCCTTCAACCACCAAATAGATGGAAAAACAAAAGTGGTCAATAGGATGATTGTGCATATCTTATGCATGTACAACTCCAAGCATCCATGTACACAGGGTGAGAGCATTACATATGTTCAACATAGTCTTCCACAACTCTATTGGCCACAACCCTTTTCATATGTGCTTGGGGTTCCATCCATTGGTCCCCATTGATGTATGTCTTCCCATTACATCTTCACAGGAAGAGTCCTCCCAGGATGAGACCGAGGCAAATAAAGAAATCAAAATTTTTGAACATATCTATCACATCCAACATTAGGTTCATGATATCTTGTATAAATCCAATTCTAGGTACAAGCAACAATATGACTAACATCAAGTTCCACACAAGGTTCAAGTTGGTGATAAGGTATGGTTGGAGAAAGAGAGATTCATAAGCATCCATAGGAAGCTTAGACCACTCCATTATGGGCCTTACACCATCACACAAGTTGTGTTTCATAATTCTCTTCAATTAGGTATTCCCCTTTCCGTGGCTTGCACCTAGTATTTGATGTGGAGCTACCTCAACCATATTTTCCACCATTGTTGGACACCTCAAATGTGGCTGCGAATTTTTCCCCTATATAAATCAATATTTATTACATTGAGTAGGCTAAAATAGATTGGATCATGGAAATTAATATGAAAGGAACTTGCGAAAAAAAAATACAAATCTATCGAGTTGTTAAAGCATGACAACTTCTTCACCAAGGCATGTGGCTCATCTGGAGTCAAATTCAACAAAATTTTCCCCATCTAATGAGGGAACTTGAAACAATGGGGACCGTGGCTTCCTAAGGTGGGAGGAATGATCCAGGTGGACATTAATGGCCACCCACCTTTTCCACTAACTCAACACAGTTCTCCATCTTGGTAGTATTTTTATCTACATTTTTTCAAGTCCTAATTTCTAAGCCTTAAACGATGTTTTTTGTCCATTCAGGGGCCATAAGAATGTACTTATTTGTGGAGTGTGGACCAACATCTAACACAAAGATGATTAAAGGTGAAATAAAGGGAATTCCTATTAGTCTTATCATGGCTATCTACAATATTTTCCTTGTAATACAATACAATATTATGGAGATGATGCACTTTTTAGCAACAATTGTTTGAATTAAGGATAGTGATGTGTCAATTAAGGGCTATCCTTGAATGTAGAATTGAGAAATGAGATCATTTAACACACCACCATCAATCTAGAAAATTTCAAGGTTGTCAAGACTCATTGTAAATGGGGTACACGCATGGTGACTTCTTTCTCCTTCATCATATACATTTTTCTTCGACCCTTTGGAACATTGTAAAGAAGAATTATGAGTATTAACACTATTGAAGAAATGTAGATGGTAACTGAGTTCATGTGATGGTAAATTTAGTAGGGATCATACAACATTTGGAATGCTAATATGGTATGTATGTACCACTAGGTATTTTCTTTACATGTCTAATGATGCAGGAGCATCGCGCACCTAGCAAAGCGAGCCAGCGCGGGGAGCAAGGAGAGACCAGCTGGACAACGCTAGCATTCAAATTTTGAAACATTGAAATATGGCTGCGCCAAACATTAAACGTTGATGGGATGAAGCGCATTTGTACACGTAACGGACCTTGAGCAGATAAGCTCTCGTCCTTAGGTAGCTGAGGCATTTACTTAAATTTAATGC
>ML778622.1:1373263-1392782 GCA_009831015.1 Picea engelmannii
TGTCAAGGGTTCATGACATCGCATACTCCGATTTCCCGATAGGGAAATCCCCGAATAGAAGCTGTTGACCGTTGACCATCGGGGATCGGGGTTCTGTTTTGTATGTGAATTGTGTTCGAGTGAACCGCGAACTCCCGAGTCGCAATATCCCGATTTCCGAAGGGGAAGATAGCTGAAGGAGCCTACTGTGGGTAGTGGACTCCCGAGGGAGTCGAAGAGTGTTGACTCTTCGGGCCCGTGAGAAACAGAAGGTCCTGGTGGAAGCAGCTTGCTCGGTGAGGGGCGGGTTGCGTCATCTAACTATAGAAATTTTTGGGATAGAATAATGACCATTTTAAATTAGAGTTATAAATAAATTCATTTTCTCTAAATCTTGTGATTCTTTTTGTAATTTGAAAAGGACAAGGCCGAGGGAATCCCAAAATCATGAAATATAAAATTTGATGGTAAGTAAATCCTTCCTTCTACTTCTTCATTTTCTATTCTAGACTGTTATCTATGACATGACTGCAACTATAATATGATGATGGTCCCTATTAAAACATAGAACACCATTATTAGAAGAACGTACTCTTGAAACTTTATATGATCAAATTTATAAAAATAATAGTTTATATAATAACATTTACTTAATTAGTTTAATTATACTCCACATTTTATGTTTTTTTTAAATATTTAGACTTATTTAAAATAGTTTTAAGATATTTTCCCAATGTAAATTAACAACTTTTCAATGACATTTGAAATTATAAATATGAAATTATAAATAATTTCAAATATGAAATTATAAATATTAAATATAAGTAAACTTTATTATATAATTTTTATATAAACAAAAAATATTTAAATTATTAAAAAATATTAAATTTTAAAATTTATATAAAAATATAAATAAGTTAGTTTTCTAAATGATGTGGATTTTAATAACCATGTTCTTATCAAACTTTAAAGGATCTCTATACTTCACTATGAACAATATAACAATATGGATCTCTATACTTCACTATGAGCACTATAACAATATGGAAGAAAATAGTGTATATTTCACTATGAACAATATAACAATATGGAAGACAATATTGCAAACATTTAGTTCTATTTTGAAGTGTTTAACTAATCGTTTTTTAAAAAATTTTACTTAATCAAAATTTATTCAATTTATTATAAATAATTTTAACTTATTTTTTATTAAGGAATCAGATGATAATAAATGTATCTTTGTTGAAATATGTAATATTTTTTTTTTATAAATTTATTAGTAAGGAATCAGATCATAATAAATGTATCTTTGTTGAAATATGTAATATTTTTTTATATAAATTTAGAATATTAAATTTAAGATGAATTATTACAATTTAAATAATTATATATATTATGATAATTTTCAATGTTTGATTAAGTGATATTAAATATTTTTTTTATAATTATATATTTTTTTAAGATTTCAAATTAATTCAAAAACCTTAAGCATTGAAAAATGATATTTTGTTACTTAAAAATTTAGAAGAACATTTATACTCTACTTATATCAATTTTAGAGTGTTATGGATATGGCTAATATGTCAAAAAACTTTTATTTATCAATTTATTTTAGAAAAAGTTTGAAGGTTTCAATTTACACTTAAGACATCATTAATCATTTATGAATAGTTACTAGCACTTAGATATCTCCAATTGAATTTCAACCTTTAAACCCATGGAATATACAATATCACCTCTCTCTTGCTTTTAATTTATCTACGAATAACACATTATTACAAGTTTCAAATATTTCTTAATTATTTTAGTTTTTCACTTTAAAATTATATACAACTATTACATTAAAATATTTTTAAGAGACAATACAAACAAATTTAAATATAATTGTTATTAACAATAAAAACAATGTTTGGCCTCCTTTCTTTCCTTCCCTCTAGTGAAATGGAATGTTGATGATCAACCATTGCATTATACAATCATATACAACTTTAAATGATATACAACTATTACATTAAAATATTTTTAACAAAGAAATATAAACAATATTTTTAAGAAACAATTATAAACAATTTTGCTATTCATAATAATAAGGTTAACTTCCAAATTATATAATATATAAAACTCAATAAGAGTAAGGGAGTTCACCAGGTTTTTTTATTTGGTATGTTTTTTTAAACATGATTGAAAATTATTACGCATATATCGAATTCGTATTTCTCACTTGTCGTATTGTGCCTTTCTTATCAGTGGTTGTAGCTATCACAATTCTTATTTTACAACAATGTGTAATGGAGGATTTGATCTGCTTCGTTTTTGTTCACCACAAATATGGCTGACACTTTGCCATGGTTTTGCATCGCACATATAGCATTTGCTTCATAAATTTTTTTCTCTGCCAAACGTTTTCGTCGCTATTGCCACTCCTTTTCATCACAACTTTCCACAGTTTTGTGTCGCACGTATGGCATCTGCGTCATAATATGTTGGTAAGTTTTGTACTTTGGCACGATTTTTCGTCCCTATTGCAACGAAGTTTCATCACTATTGCAACGCTTTATAAGGTAAACCTATCTTGATGGTGATGACACGTGGAGGGATAATTTCATCGTTGTTTCCACGAATAACTGGTTCGTGGATATAGCGATGGAAAACATTCCACAAAAAATAGTATTTTCTTTCATGGAAAGTGCGAGGGATATGTGTGGAAATAACAACGAAAAACCATGGCAAATTTGGTCATATGTAGTAGTCTATTCAAAGTGGTTTAAGAGATTTTAGAAGGTAAATAATAAAGTGAAGTGATGAGTGTACTATAAGTCAAATTGAATACAAAATAAATTATTTAAATAATAAATTTAATGGAGAAATTACTATGTTGACAAGTGGTTAGAAGTGGGTTAGCCCTAAAATAAGGAAAGTGGTTTTAGATGGTTAGAAGGTAACCCCTTGAGGTAAAGTGAAGTGATGAGTGTACTATAAGTCAAAGTGGATACAAAATAAATTATTTAAATAATAAATTTAATGAGTAAATTACTAATTGGACAAGTGGTTAGAAGTTGGTTAACCCTAAAATAAGGAAAGTGGGTTAAGATGGTTAAAAGGTAACCCCTTGAGGAAGCTACATGAAAGTATAAATAAGAGGCAAGGCTCTCTCATTTGATATCACACTTGAGAATATTGAATATCTACAGGTGACTGAGGTAACCAAAAGATATCTAAGACGAATTTCAGAGAGAAGGTGAAGTAGAGTCCAAAATTCAAGGGAGGATAAATTATTTTGATGATTCTTTCTAAGGTATGTTATTTACAGGTCATCACAACATTTTCAAAATAAATGTTTTTCTAGAATGATTCAAATCGTGAAATTGATAGGCCATTGATAAAACATATCCAAGTAGTTGTGGTAGGAATTTTAGCTTGTGGGTCGTTGTATTTTTGGATTTATACTCCGTGGAAAATAGGGTTTGCGACTAGTCCTGAAACTTGTCTAAAACAAATGTTTCAGGTAATAACATCATCACTTATTCATAACATATCCAAATTAAGTAAGACAAAAATTTTTGGTTAGAGTATAGTCTCTAATATTGTGTGTAAGATTTTCAAATCCATACAACAAATATATAGTGTGGAGCATGCTCTACATGTTCTCTCTCCAGAATAAGCCAAAATTTAACAAGGTATGCCATTTTTGCTATAACTCCTTTTCTGAGAGGTTCCAAGTAGTGCAAACTGGAGGAATTGCATAAAATACACTGAATAACATTGTGTATCATTTTTCAGATCTTTATTCATTACAAGTACATAGTTAAGATTATTTCAAGTTAGGGTTGTCGACTCATCCAAAACTAGTCATGTGAGACTAAAGTAAAGTTTGATGAAAATGCTAGTCTCTTGTTGTTAAAGTTAAGGAAGGTTTGCAGGTATGTGATCATATACACTAGGTTTATTACAGAGTTACAAATCATATTTGGATGATTAAATTGATGACGGATTCTGGTTGAGGCACATATTGGGTACATGGTTTAGACAAGTAGTTGATGAGTTGGCACATACATGAGGTGTATAGTTGTTGATATTGGTACATCTTGATGAGTCATACTTGATGTGTAGTTGATACATGATTGGTACATACTTTGTACATGGTTGGATGCACTTGTTAGTAGTATTGTTGACACATGGTTTATGGATGATGTAGCATACTTGTATTGGTATATTATTAGAAGCACATATTGATTTTTGTGATGATTATGAGTTGTTGTGTTATGCTTGGTTGATGCACATATTTGACAGTTGTCTTGGTGATTGATCTTGGTGAGTAGATCTGATTTGGTTGATAGTATTGATGAGACAAGTTGTTGTGATAGGTTGTTTGGACAGGTTATTTGTATAGGTTTGGTGCATGGTTGATGCACTTGTTCATGGTACAGGTTGGTGCATGGTTGACGCAATGTTTTATGGTACATGTTGATTACAGGTTGAGGAACAAGTTCTTGCATGGTTGATGCACTTCTTTATGGTACAGGTTGATTACAGGTTAATTGGTACAAGTTTACAACAGTATATCTCACAGTGATAGTGTGACAATGGTTCCATCATTCTACTTATATTTGAGGGTGGTTGGATGGGGCAAGGATAGGTGGTTGTAGCTGGAGAACATAGGGGGTCTTAGCCTCCTTATGGTTGTAGCCAGAGAATTAGGGAGTTGAAGCTTCCCTTAGGTTGTAGCCTGAGAAACTAGGGGGTTGGAGCCTCCTTCCAGTTGTAGTTGGAAAAAAAAGGAAGTTGGTGCTTCCAATGAATGTAATTCTTAAAGACATATAAGAAAAAGAATTTCATGGTTTTCTCCCGATTTGGATTTCCATGTAAAAACACTAGTGTACTATGTATGTGTATGATTTCTCATTTGTTCATTGTTTATTTACTCTGCAACTATTGGATGATAATGATAATTTGATATAACACTTTCATATTGTGGTTAAAAATGATTGAATTGCTCTATTATTGATTCACCCCTCCTCTTAGTAATACAACACATGCCACAATATTTTTAGAGGAGATCTTCAACAAAAAAATCAATCTTCATATCATGTTAGCCTTGCTTGTGTGAGGACTATGGAGGAGCAAGAGAAAGGAACTCAATATGAATTCATTATGACTCAAAGTATGATATGTTGATGTATTCACTCTTATATATATATATATATATATATATATATATATATCGACATGGTTTTCCCCTTCCAATTCCTATGTATTGAGTGTTCAACAATTTCTTTTGTTAGATCTCATCTTGCCTGGAGCAAATCCACTTATATATATATATATATATATATATATATATATATATATATATGTTGATGTGGTTTTCCCCTTCCAATTCCTATGTATTGAATGTTCAATAATTTATTTTGTTAGATCTCATCTTGCTTTGAGCAAAATCTGATTATATATAGGAGATATTTGAGATTTCCTAAAAGATTGAGAATATTTGGGGATTGGTATTTTTTTTCACTTGTGTGTGGGAAGCAAGTTGTAGGATATGGAGATGGATCTTCAGAGTTTTTATGACCAAAAAATGTAAGGACAACCATCAATTCAAAGGTATGTCATTCTATCTTGTTTCTTAAATAACAATGAATCTAGTAGATCTAGGGAAAATTTTGTAGTGGTATATCCTTCTGTAGGGAGGTCTTTCTTATCCATAGGAGACATTTATCCATCAACATATACATGGTACTGTAGGTATTTTTGACTACTATAATTTCCTTGATCTCATCAAAGAAGTGTTGAAATGTAATCTCTCATAATAGAAAATTTATGATCTTCATGGTTTATTCAGAAGGTGAACAGAAGGTGATTGTGACTCCCATGACCTCATCAAAGGGCCTCTCTACATAGAAGAAACATGTGGAAAATATTGTATAAGAATACATATATATCTTTTCTTCACCTGTGGCGGTGCCTATGCACTTCTAGGTCAAAAATTCAATTGAATTGATACTTGGTGATCCTTTAACTAATGGTCCAATATACATATGGTTTCTTATGGAGAATGAAAAAATGAAATGAAAAATTCATGAACTCATCCAAAGGGTCCCCATTTGACTAATATCCTCACTTTGTGGGAGCCTAATTGTGTTGGCACGGAAAAAGGATGGGACAAGTGGACTCTATATTGATTATAGAGCCTTAAACAAAATCACAATCAAGAACCAGTAACCGATCCCCCAGATTGAAAATATTCTTGATCAACTTAAGGGTGTCAATTTATTTAGTAAGATTTATCTAAATTTAGGCTACCACCAGGTCCCAATTTAAAAAACTAATGTATGGAATACAACATTCAAATATAAAAAATGCCTTTTTGAGTGCTTGGTCATGACTTTTGTCTTGACTAATTCTCTAGAAACATTCATGAGGAAAATGAACAATATCTTCAGACATTATTGAACAAGTTTTTGGTCATATATTTGGATGAAATCCTCATATTTAGTAAAACCTAGGTAGGCCATTTGCAGCAGATTCAATAGGTCCTAAGCACCATATGGAAAGACAAGCTATATGGAAATATGGATAAATTTTCATTTTTCATTCAGAGAATTCATTATTTTGGACACATTGTGGATGAAGATGGGGTGCATGTGGACCCAACCAAGATACAAGTCATTCATGATTGGCCAACCCTCACTACTTTGACAGAGCTCCACAGCTTCTTGGGCCTAGCCAAATTATACCACAATATTGTGTTGTGGTTCTCTAATATCACTTGGACCTTAAGTCAAGTGACCAAGGGTGGAGATATATCCAGTTGTTCATAGACTAAGTCACAATAGAATTAATTCAAGGATATGAAACACCACCTCTACTCAACACTAGACTTCACTCTATCAAATTACAACAACCATTTGAGATTGAGACAGATGCCATCAACTATGCTATCGATGTATTCCTCATTCAACATGGTAATTTGGTGTCCTATCATAACGAGAGACTATCTAATACTATTCATATATATACCACCTATGACAAAGATATTTACCCCATTGTGTAGGCATCAATGGGGATATTTCATCAACTATGTTATTTATGTAGTCCTCACTGAGGATGGACATTTGGTGTTCTATCATAGCGATATACTATCTAATGCTATTAATATATATACCATCTATGACAAGGATATCTACCCCATTGTGTAGGCATATTTCGAACAATGGAACCATTATAATTTGGGAAAGGAAATGATCATCCACATTGATCATGATCCTTTGTAATTCATGCAGACATGGGAAAAATTATAGAATGACTTCCATTAGAAGTGATATAAATACTTGCAACAATTCCACCTGAAAATTAAGTATAATAAGGACAAAACAAATTGTGTTGCAGAATACCTCACCTAGCCCTTGGTTATAGTGATAAACACAAATCTTAACTCCTTTAGGAACAAGACCTCTCTATTCCCCCAATTATATGACAATGACCCTAAATTTGTTGCTACATATCATACAATGGGAACGGGTAAAGAACTTCCAAGCTTTCACCTCCAAGATGTGTTTTTGTGCTATCTGGCCCATCTTTGTGTTCCTTTAAGAAACAATGCAAAGATAATTTGGGAGCAACATTATAGTTAGGTGGTAGGTAACTCCGATGTGGAGAAGATAATAGAGGTACTTCAAATGTATTTCTACTAGAAAAAACTTTGACATGATGTCAATAGTTATATTAGACTGTGCAGTACATGTGTCATCACTAAACCTTCCATTACAAAGAATGGTTGTACACTCCTCTTCCTACCCTATACAATCCCTAGGAGTTAGTCTCCATGGATTACTTGTTAGGTTTTCCCTCCACCAAGAATGGTAAATATTGTGTCTTTGTGCTTATCGATCAGTTCTTTAAGATGTCCATTTTGGCACCATGTAAGAAGAGTATCATAGTCAAAGCCACTACTAGGATCTTCTTTGAGCATTTTTGGGTTCATTTTGGGCTACGATGGATCATTAATTTAGATAGGGACATTGAGTTCCTTAGTATCTTCTGGTCCAACATGTGGTCCTTGATGGACACCAAGCTGACCAAATCAAATGCCTTCCACCCCCAAACAGATGGGAAAACAAAAGTGATCAATAGGATGACTTTTCATATCTTGTGCATGTGCAACTCCAAGAATCCATGTACATGGGGTGAGAACATTACATATGTTCAACATAGCTACAACATAGCCTTCTACAACTCTCTTGGCCAAACCCCTTTGCATATGTGTTTGGGGTTCCATCCATTGGTCTGCATTGATGTAGCTCTTCTCATTACATCTTCATAGGAATATTCCTCCCAGACCGAGACCGAGGCAAATAAAGAACTCAAATGTTTTGAACATATTCATCACGTCCAACATTAGGTTCATAATATCTTGTATAAATCCAATGTCAGGTACAAGCAACAATATGACTAGCATCAAGTTCCACATAAGGTTCAAGTTGGTGATAAGGTATGGTTGTAGAAAGAGAGATTCATAGGCATCCATGGGAATCTTAGACCACTCCAATATGGGCCTTACACCATCACATAAATTTTGGTTGAGAATTCTCTTTAATTGGGTATTCCCCTTTCCTCGACTTTCACCTAATATTTAATGTGGAGCTACTTTGATCATATTTTACACCTTTGTTGGATGCCTCGAAGGTGGCTAAGAACCTACCAACCAAACATACAACTCTATCACGTTGTCAAAGCATTACAACTTCTTCACCAAGGCAAGTGGGTCACCGGGAGTCAAATTCAACAAAAGATTCCCCATCTAATGAGGGAACTTGACACAATGGGTACCATTTCTTCCTAAGGTGGGAGGACTAATCTAGGTGGACATTACTGGCCACCCACCTCTTCCACTAACTCAACACAATTCTCCATCTTGGCAATATTTTTATCTACAATTTTTCAAGTCCTAAACTTTCTAGGCCTTAAACGATGTTTTTTAGCCATTCAGGGGCCATACAAATAAACTTATTGGTGGAGTGTGGGACAACATCGAACACAAGGATGATTAATGGTGAAATAAAGGGAATTTATATGAGCCTTATCATGGCTATCTACAATATCTTCCTTGTAATACAATACAATATTATGGACATACTGCACTTTTTAGAGACAATTGTTTGGATTAAGGATAGTGATATGTCAATTAAGGGCTATCCTTGAATGTATAATTGAGTCATGAGTATATGGAACACACCACCATCAATATAGAAAATTTCGAGGTTGCCAAAACTCATTGTAAATGGGGTAAACATATGGGGTACAAGTATGGTGCCTTGTTACTCCTTCATCATATACATTTGTCTTTGACCATATGGAGCATTGCAAAGAAGAATTATAAGTACTAACACTACTGAAGAAATGTAGAAGGTCATGTGGTGGTAAATTTAGTAGGGATCCTACAACATTTGGAATGTTAATATGGTATGAATGTTCCACTAGGTATGTTCTTTACATGTTTAAAATTTTTGGGATAGAATCATGATCATAATCGGAAATTTTAGTTTAAACTTATAAACAAATTCATTTGTTCTAGATCTTGTGATTATTTTTGTAATTTGAAAAGGACAACACCGAAGGAATACGAAAATCATGATATAGAAAATTTACTGTTAAATAAATCCTTCCATCAAATTTGCAAGTGAGATCAAGAATTTTAGTGAATAGAAGGTCCGCTCCACAACTTTTACTACACTATCATGAGAGTCATGCATTGATCACAAGAATGGTTTCCTCATTCTATACAGTTATCACGGTGCTTGTAATTACAATATAATTATGGTCCCTATTAGAACACCATTATTAGAATAGCGTTTGAAACTTTATATGATCAAATTTATTAAAACATTAGTTAATAGCATTTACATAATTAGTTTAATTATACTCTACATTTTATGGTTTTTGAAAATATTTATACTTATTTAAAATGGTTTTAAAATATTGTAATTATGGTCCCTATTAGAACACCATTATTATAATGGCATTTGAAACTTTATGTATCAAATTTATTAAAACATTAGTTAATAACATTTAAATAATTCATTTAATTATATTCCACATTTTATGGTTTTTGAAAATATTTATACTTATTTAAAATGGTTTTAAAATATTTTCCATGTAAATCAACAACTTTTCAATGAAATTAATTAATAACTTTTAAATAATTTATTTAATTATACTCCACATTTTATGGTTTTTGAAAATATTTATACTTATTTAAAATGGTTTTAAAATATTTTCCATCATGTAAATCAACAACTTTTCAATATGTAAATCAACAACTTTTCAATGACATTAGTTAATAACATTTAAATAATTTGTTTAATTATACTCCACATTTTATGGTTTTTGAAAAAATTTATACTTATTTAAAAATATTTTCCATCATGTAAATCAAAAACTTTTCAATAACATTTGACATTATATATAATTTTTGTATAAAAAAAAAATTAAAATTATAGGAAGATGCTAAATTTTATGAAATTTATAAAAAAAATATAAATAATTTATTTTTTAAATAATGTGGTTTTTAATTACTATCTTTCTATCAAACTTTAAAGGATCGCTATACTTCACTATGAACAATATAAAAATATAGAAAACCATAGTTTAAACATTTAGTTCTATTTTGAATTGTTTAACTAATCATTTTTTAAAAAAAATTATTTAATCAAAATTTATATAAATAATTTTACTAAATTATTATTTATGGATTTTAATTATTATCTTTTTATCAAATTTTAAAGGATTGTTATATTCACCATGAAAAAAATGGAAACCAATAGTTTAAACATTTAGTTTTAATTTGAATGGTTTAACTAATCATTTTTTAGAAAAATTTAATCAAAATTTATTATAAATAGTTTTAATAAATTATTATTTATTAAGGAATTACATGAGAATAAATATATCTCTTTATATATGTTTAAATATATAAATTATTTAAATAATAAATAATAAATTATACAAAATAAATTATTTAAATAATAAATATAATGGATAAATTACTAATTGGATAAGTGGTTAGAAGTTGGTTAACCCTAAAATAAGGAAAGTGGGTTAAGATGGTTAAAAGGTAACCCCTCGAGGAAGCTACATGAAGGTATAAATAAGAGGCAAGGCTCTCTCATTTGATATCACACTTGAGAATATTGAATATCTGCAGGTGACTGAGGTAACCAAAAGATATCTAAGACGAATTTCAGAGAGAAGGTGAAGTAAAGGAGGCCAAAATTCAAGGGAGGATAAATTATTTTGATGATTCTTTCTAAGGTATGTTATTTACAGGTCATCTCACCATTTTCACAATAAGTGTTTTTCTAGAATGATTCAAACCGTGAAATTGATAGGCCATTGATAGAACATATCCAAGTAG
Organism: Picea engelmannii; assembly: GCA_009831015.1. Lineage (NCBI taxonomy): Eukaryota > Viridiplantae > Streptophyta > Pinopsida > Pinales > Pinaceae > Picea > Picea engelmannii. The sequence continues at coordinate 1,384,653 of ML778622.1, forward strand.
TTGTGGTAGGAATTTTAACTTGTGGGTCGTTGTATTTTTGGAATTATACTCCGTGGAAAATAGGGTTTGCGACTAGTCCTGAAACTTGTCTAAAACAAGTGTTTCAGATAAGAACATCATCACTTATTCATAACATATCCAAATTAAGTAAGACCAAAAGTTTTGGTTAGAGTACAGTCTCTAGTATTGTGTGTAAAATTTTCAAATCCATACAACAAATATATAGTGTGGAGCATGCTCTACATGTTCTCTCTCCAGAATAAGCCAGAATTCAACAAGGTATGCCATTTTTTCTATAACTCCTTTTCTGAGAGGTTCCAAGTAGTGAAAACTGGAGGAATTGCATAAAATACACTGAATAACATTGTGTATCATTTTTCATATCTTTAGTCATTACAAGTACATAGTTAAGATTATTTCAAGTTAGGGTTGTTGACTAATCCAAAACTAGTCATGTGAGACTAAAGTAAAGTTTGATGAAAATGCTAGTCGCTTGTTGTTAAAGTTAAGGAAGGTTTGCAGGTATGTGATCATATACACTAGGTTTATTATAGAGTTACAAATCATATTTGGATGATGAAATTGATGAGGGATTTTGGTTGATGCACATATTGTGTACATGGTTTAGACAAGTAGTTTATGAGTTGGCACATACATGAGGTGTATAGTTGTTGATGTTGGTACATATTGATGAGTCATAGTTGATGCGTAGCTGATACATGATTGGTACATACTTTGTACACGGTTGGATGCACTTGTTAGTAGTATTGTTGAAACATGGTTTATGGATGATGTAGCATACTTTTATTGGTATATTATTAGAAGAACATATTAATTTTGGTGATGATTATGAGTTGTTGTGTTATGCTTGGTTGATGCACATATTTGACAGTTGTCTTGGTGATTGATCTTGGTGAGTAGATCTGATTTGGTTGATAGTATTGATGAGACAATTTGTTGTGATAGGTTGTTTGGACAGGTTGTTGTGACAGGTTATTTGTACAGGTTTGGTGCATAGTTCATGCACTTGTTCATGGTACAGGTTTGGTATAGGTTGGTGCATGGTTGACGCAATGTTTTATGGTACATGTTGATTATAGGTTGAGGAACATGTTCTTGCATAGTTGATGCACTTATTTATGGTACAGGTTGATTATAGGTTGATTGGTACAGGTTTATAGCAGTATATCTCACAGTGACAGTGTGACAATGGTTCCATCATTCTACTTATATTTCAGGGTGGTTGGATGGGGCAAGGATAGGTGGTTGTAGTCAAAGAACATAGGGGGTCGTAGCCTCCTTCTGGTTGTAGCCAGAGAATTGGGGATTTGGAGCTTCCCTCATGTTGTAGCTTGAGAAATTAGGGGGTTGGAGCCTCCTTTCAATTGCAGTTGGAAAAAAAAGGAAGTTGGTGCTTCCAATGAATGTGATTCTTAAAGAGATATAAGAAAAAGAATTTTGTGGTTTTCTCTGGGTTTGGGTTTCCATGTAAAAACACTTGTGTACTGTGTATGTGTATGATTGCTCATTTGTTCATTGTTTATTTACTCTGCAACTATTGGATAATAATGATAATTTGATATAACACTTGCATATTGTGGTTAAAAATTATTGAATTGCTCTATTAATGATTCACCCCCTCTCTAAGTAATACAACACATGCCACAAGATTTTCAGAGGATCTCTTCAACAAAAAATCAATCTTCATATCATGTTAGCCTTGCTTGTGTGAGGACTATGGAGGAGAAAGAGAAAGGAACTCAACATGAATTTAATATGACTCAAAGTATGATATGTTGATGTATTCACTCTTTATATATATATATATATATATATATATATATATATATATATATATATATATATCGATGTGGTTTTCCCCTTCCAATTCCTATGTATTGAATGTTCAATAATTTCTTTTGTTAGATGTCATATTGCCTTGATCAAATCCGATTATATATAGGACATATTTGAGATTTCCTAAAAGATTAAGAAGATTTGGGGATTGGTATTTTTTTTTACTTGTGTGTGGGAAGCAAGTTGTAGGAGATGGAGATGGATCTTCATAGTTTTGATGGCCAACAAATGTAAGGACAACCATCGATTCAAAGGTATGTCATTCTATCTTGTTTCTTAAATAGGAATGAATCTAGTAGATCTAGGGAAAATTGTGTAGTGGTATATCCTTATGTAGGGAGGTCTTTCTTATTCGTAGGAGAGATTTATCCATCAACATATACATGGTATTGTAGGGAATTTTTACTACTATAATTTCCTTGATCTCATCAAAGAAGTGTTGAAATGTAATCTCTCAGAATAAAAAATTTATGATCTTCATGGTTTATTCAGAAGGTGAATGGAAGGTGATTGTGACTCCCATGACCTCAACAAAGGGTCTCTCTACATAGTAGAAACAGGTGGAAAATATTGTATAGGAATACATATATATCTTTTCTTCACCTCTGTCGATGCCTATGCACTTCTAGGTCAAACATTCAATTGAATTGATACTTGGTGATCCTTTACCTAATGGCCCCATATATATATGGTTTCTTATGGAGAATGAGAAAATGAAATGAAAAATTCATGAACTCATCCAAAGGGTCCCCATTTGACTGATATCCTCACTTTGTGGGAGCCTAATTGTGTTGGAATAGAAAAAGGATGGGACAGGTGGACTCTATATTGATTATAGAGCCTTACACAAAATCACAATCAAGAACCAGTAACCAATACCCCAGATTGAAAATATTCTTGATCAACTTAAGGGTGTCAATTTCTTTAGTAAGATTTATCTAAATTTAGGCTACCACCAGGTTCCAATTTAAAAAACTAATGTATGGAATACAACATTCATATATAAAAAATGCCTTTTTGAGTCCTTGGTCATGACTTTTGTCTTGACTAATTCTCTAGCAACATTCATGAGGATAATGAACAATATCTTCAGACATTATTGAACAAGTTTTTGGTCATATATTTGGATGACATCCTCATATTTAGTAAAACCTAGGTAGGCCATTTGCAACAGATTCAATAGGTCCTAAGCACCTTATGGAAAGACAAGCTATATGGAAATATCGATAAATTTTTATTTTTCATTCAGAGAATTCATTATTTGGGACACATTGTGGATGAAGTGGGGTGCATGTGGACCCAGCCAAGATACAAGTCATTCATGATTGGCCAACCCTCACTACTCTGACAGAACTCCATAGCTTCTTTGGCCTAGCCAAATTATACCATAGGATTGTGTTGGGGTTCTCTAATATCACTTGGACCTTAAGTCAAGTGACCAAGGGTGGAGATATAGCCAATTTTTCCTAGACTAAGTCACAATAGAATTAATTCAGGAATATGAAACACCACCTCTACTCAACACTGGTCCTCACTGCATCAAATTACAACAATCATTTGAGATTGAGATAGATGCCATCAACTATGCTATCGATGTAGTCCTCATTCAACATGGTAATTTGGTGTCCTATCATAATGAGAGACTATCTAATACTATTCATATATATACCACCTATGATAAAGATATTTACCCCATTGTGTAGACACCAATGGGGAATATTTCATCAACGATGTTATCGATGTAGTCCTCACTTAGGATGGACATTTGGTGTCCTATCATAGAGAGAGACTATCTAATGCTATATATATATATATATATATACCATCTATGACAAGGATATCTACCCCATTGTGTAGGCATATTTCGAACAATGGAACCATTATACTTTGGGAAAGGAAATGATAATCCACATTGATCATGATCCTCTGTAATTCATGCAGACATGGGGAAAATTATAGAATGACTTCCATTAGAAGTGGTCTAAATACTTGCAACAATTCCACCTAAAAATTAAGTATAATAAGGACAAAACAAATTGTGTTGCAGAATACCTCACCTAGCCCTTAGTTATAGTGATAAACACAATTCTTAACTCCTTTAGGAACAAGACCTTTGTGTCCCCCAATTATATGACAATGAACCTAAATTTGTTGCTACATATCATACATTGGGAACAGGTAAAGAACTTCCAAGCTTTCACCTCCAAGATGCACTTTTGTGCTATGTAGGCCATCTTTGTGTTCCTTTAGGAAAGAATGCAAAGATAATTTGGGAGGAACATTATAGTTAGGTGGTAGGTAACTCCGCTGTGGAGAAGATAATAGAGGCACTTCAAATGTATTTCTACTAGAAAAAACTTTGACATGATGTCAACAGTTATATTAGATTTTACACTACATGTGTCATCACTAAACCTTCCATTACAAAGAATGGTTGTACACTCCTCTTCCTACCCTATACAATACCTAGGAGTTAGTCTCCATGGATTACTAGTCAGGTTTTCCCTCCACCAAGAATGGTAAATATTGTGTCTTTGTGGTTATCGATCAGTTCTCTAAGATGTCCATTTTGGCACCATGTAAGAAGAGTATCATAGTCGAAGCAACTACTAGGATCTTCTTTGAGCATTTTTGGGTTCATTTTGGGCTACGATGGACCATTAATTTAGATAGGGACATTAGGTTCATTAGTATCTTCTAGTCCAACATGTGGTCTTTGATGGACACCAAGCTGACCAAATCAAATTCCTTCCACCCCCAAATAGATGGGCGAACAAAAGTGGTCAATATGATGATTTTGCATATCTTGTGCATGTACAACTCCAAGAATCGATGTACATGGGATGAGAACATTACATATGTTCAACATAGCTACAACATAGCCTTCCACAACTCTCTTGGCCAAAACCCTTTTCATATGTGTTTGGGGTTCCATCCATTAGTCTGCATTGATGTAGCTCTTCCCATTACATCTTCATAGGAAGAGTCCTCCTAGGCTGAGACCAACGAAAATAAAGAACTCAAATTTTTTGAACATATTCATCACATCCAACATTAGGTTCATAATATCTTGTATAAATCCAATGTCAGGTACAAGAAACAATATGACTAGCATCAAGTTCCACACAAGGTTAAAGTTGGTGATAAGGTATGTTTACAGAAAGAGAGAGTCATAGGCATCCATGGGAAGCTTAGACCACTCCAATATGGGCCTTACACCATCATGAAAATTTTGGTTGAGAATGCTCTTCAATTGGGTATTCCCCTTTCCTCGACTTTCACTTAATATTTAATGTGGAGATACTTTGATCATATTTTCCACCTTTGTTGGACACCTCGAAGGTGGCTAAGAACCTGCCAACAAAACATACAACTCTATCACATTGTCAAAGCATTGCAACTTCTTCACCAAGGCAAGTGGGTCACCGAGAGTCAAATTCAACAAAATTTTCCCCATCTAATGAGGGAAATTGACACAATGGGTACCATTTCTTCGTAAGGTGGGACGACTAATCTAGGTGGACATTACTGGCCACCCACCTCTTCCACTAACTCAACACAATTCTCCATCTTGGCAATATTTGTATCTACAATTTTTCAAGTCCTAAACTTTCTAGGCCTTAAACGATGTTTTTTAGGCATTCAGGGGCCATAAGAGTATACTTATTGGTGGAGTGTGGGACAACATCGAACACAAGGATGATTAATGGTGAAATAAAGGGAATTCATATTAGCCTTATCATGGATATCTACAATATCTTCCTTGTAATACAATACAATATTATGGACACGCTACACTTTTTAGAGACAATTGTTTGGATTAAGGATAGTGATATGTCAATTAAGGGCTATCCTTGAATGTAGAATTGAGCCATGAGAATATCGAACAAACCACCATCAATATAGAAAATTTCAAGGTTGCCAAAACTCATTGTAAATGGGGTAAAAGTATGGGGTACAAGTATGGTGCCTTGTTACTCCTTCATCATATACATTTGTCTTTGACCATATGGAGCATTGTAAAGAAGAATTATAAGTACTAACACTACTGAAGAAATGTAGAAGGTCATGTGGTGGTAAATTTAGTAGGGATCCTACAACATTTGGAATGTTAAAATGATATGAATGTACCACTAGGTATGTTCTTTACATGTCTAAAATTTTTGGGATAGAATCATGATCATAATCAGAAATTTTAGTTTAAACTTATAAACAAATTCATTTGTTCTAGATCTTGTGATTATTTTTGTAATTTGAAAAGGACAACGCCGAGGGAATTCGAAAATCATGATATAGAAAATTTACTGTTAAGTAAATCCTTCCATCAAATTTGGAAATGAGATCAAGAATTTTAGTGAATAGAAGGTCCGCTCCACAACTTTTAGTACACAATCATGAGAGTCATGCATTGATCACAAGAATGGTTTCCTCATTGTATACCGTTATCACTGTGCCTGCAATTACAATTTATCTATGATCCCTATTAGATCACCATTATTAGAATAACGTTTGAAACTTTATATGATCAAATTTATTAAAACAATAGTTAATAACATTTACATAATTAGTTTAATTATACTCCACATTTTATGGTTTTTTAAAATATGTATACTTAGTTAAAATGGTTTTAAAATATTGTAATTATGGTCCCTATTAGAACACCATTATTAAAATAGTTTTTGAAACTTTATATGATCAAATTTATTAAAATATTAGTTAATAACATTTAAATAATTCGTTTAATTATACTCCTCATTTTATGGTTTTTGAAAATATTTATACTTATTTAAAATGGTTTTAAAATATTTTCTATCATGTAAATCAATGACATTAGTTAATAACATTTAAATACTTTATTTAATTATACTCCACATTTTATGGCTTTTGAAAATATTTATACTTATTTAAAATAGTTTTAAAATATTTTCCATCATGTAAATCAACAACTTTTCAATGACATTAGTTAATAACATTTAAATAATTCGTTTAATTATACTCCACATTTTATGGTTTTTGAAAATATTTATATTTATTTAAAATGGTTTTAAAATATTTTCCATCATGTAAATCAGCAACTTTTCAATAACATTTGACATTATAAATATTAGATATAAGTGAATTTTGTTATATAATTTTTGTATAAAACAAAAAATTTAAATTATTGAAAGATGCTTTTATGAAATTTATAAAAAAAATCTAAATAATTTAGTTTTTTTTAAATGATGTGGATTTTAATTACTATTTTTTTTTATCAAACTTTAAAGGATGGTTATATTTCACTATGAACAATATAAAAATATGGAAAACCATAGTTTAGACATTTAATTCTATTTTGAATTGTTTAACTAATCATTTCTTAAAAAAAATTATTTAATCAAAATTTATTATAAATAATTTTAATAAATTATTATTTATGGATTTTAATTACTATCTTTTTATCAAATTTTAAAGGATCGTTATACTTCACCATGAACAATATGGAAACCAATAGTTTAAACATTTAGTTCTAATTTAAATGGTTTAACTAATCAATTGTTAGAAAACTTTAATCAAAATTTATTATAAATATTTTTAATAAATTATTATTTATTAAGGAATTACATGATAATAAATATATCTCTATATATGTGAAATATTTGGTTATTTTTTTCATAATGAATTTGGAATATTAAATTCAAGATGAATTATTACAATTTAAATAATTGTACATATTATGATAACTTTAGATATTTGATTAGGTGATATTAGATTTTTTTTTTTATAATTAGATATATATATATATTTTAAGATGTTAAATTAATTAAAAAAATTTAAGCATTAAATTTTTTTTTTTTACTTAAAAGTTTAGAAGAACATTTGTTTAACTTTAGAGTGTTATGGATATGGCTAATATACCAAAAAAAATGTATTCATCAATTTATTTTAGAAAGAGTTTGAAGGTTTCAATTTACACTGAAGACATCATTAATCATTTATAAACAATTACTAGAGTAAGATCTCTCCAATTGAATTTCAATCTTTAAAAGTATTGAGTAGCCACTATCACTTCTCTCTTACTTTTAACTTGTTCACAAGTAACATTTTGTTACAAGTTTCAAATATTTCTTAGTTATTTTAGCTTTTTCACTTTAAACTATATACAACTATTACATTAAAAAAGTTTCAAATATTTCTTAGTTATTTTAACTTTTCACTTTAAATTATATACAACCATTACATTAAAAAAAAAATTCAAATATTTCTTAGTTATTTTAGCTTTTCACTTTAAAATAT
>ML778622.1:1400425-1424804 GCA_009831015.1 Picea engelmannii
AGTGCATCCCTACTCCTATAAGAGTAGTTATCATTTTGACAAAGGAACAATATAATTCCTTTGCTGGAATTCCGTAAAAATTCCCAAATTACAGTTTCATTTTGCAGTCCTTCTCCTTAAAGAGAAAATGCAAATAAAAATATATCCTTACGCGACTCGTACATGAGCCCAAGCAGGCCAAGTGTTGTAACCATTCTCTAATACCAATTTGTCACATACCCACTATGGGAAAAATAAAATTTTCGCTCTTCCTCAAGGGATAGAATCCCTGAATTCCTACAGGGGCCTAGCGCAGGCTAGCTCTTCCCTTATCCATCTCCATGTGATCGTTGGTTATGACCACAGGCCAAGCCAAGAGGCACCTTTCAGATTTCACGACTCAGGGATGCAAGAGAGTCAATTCTTTTGACTCTTCAAACCTCGAAACCCGAAATCTGACCTTTGATGAGATCAACGGTTGCGAATCTCCCCCTGATCCGACGATAGTGGTCATATTGGGATTTTGGTAACCGGGAGTTTGAAATGCAGCGACCCAAACCACTGGTCACTCCATTCCCCGAACTCTGATACGCGAGTTCTTGTACAAGATCCAACGATCCTCAATGATTTGGATCCAATGGTCCAGATCTTTTCGGAGTTTCGTGAACTGGGAGTTCATGATGCATCGAATCCAAATCTCTTGTCACTCCAATCCTCGAATTTTGATATGGGAACTCGTGTATGAGATCAACAACCCTCGTTGATCTGTATCTGACGGTCACTATCCCTCCTGAGCTTAATGGTGTTGAAAGACACTCAGTCTTAATCGCGCGTCGGGGTTTTGTATACCGGGATTTCACGACTTGCGAAGACGAGGGGTCTTATCCTCTGGTTTCCCAGATGTCGAAACAACGAAACTTATTCACACTAAACCGACTCATCCAGAGAGCGCATCGGGGTTTCATATACTCGGATTTCGTGACTTGCGAAGATGAGGGATCTTTCCCTCTGGTTTCCCGGATGCTGAAAGGACGAAAGTTATTCACACTAAACCAATGGTCCATATCACTCATGGATCAATGACCACGATCACGTCATCATTTCACGAATCGTGAGTTTGTGCAGTCTTACCCTTTGACCACTCCAAGTTGCGGGTCAGCGAAATGCTACCCAATTTCCACTTGTCTTGTGCCGATGGATGGTTCCGAATACTTCAGGACTTTCAGGACTTTGACGAGTCCTCTCTCCCTTGCATGCACCAGGTCAAACCTCATGTGCCTTTTCTAGATCTAAAGGCTATTGGTCCCCTGCACTCGATCTGATGGTTCAGATCTATTCTCCTGCACACTCTTCTCCAGTTGTCTGGACGTAGGCTCCAACGGTCCATATTTCCCCCTGCGAATCGGTGATTCTCCCTTCAGGACTTTGGGGAAATCCTCACCTCTATTTCCTCGAATTGAACCAACGGTTCAGATCCGATTTTAACCATAGTGTATTTGTCACTCTTGAGCTTTCATATGCTCTGAAACCTCCAAAGGGTTTCTTGACCTCTGCACTCCATGCAGGGTTCTTGCACACAACGGTGCAATCCTTCCTGAGCTTGTCCAGGACTTAAGGAGTTCTGGGTTCGGTTTGCCTTGCAAAGAGCCTGTGTCGATCTGCACTACCCCTCTTGAGCTTAACAAACTTTGTCCTCCAAGGGACTCTAAACAATTAGGAGGGTTGGCATGCGTACATGAAACTGTGTCTGGGGTCGACGAACACACAGTTCGTGACTCTGGCTTATGCCTCCACAGGACACAAGCATTTATGAGTATAAAATCATCTCTTAACCATATAATTTGTTACTAGCCTAGTTATACAATCAAGTAGAAATAGGGGAGATACAGTATATCCATTAAGAAATATGCATAGTTCCTGAAACATACACAGTTACGACTAAATTACATAGGGTAGGAAATCGCTTATCTATTACAGGTTGCCACCAACCAACTGACTGTGGGTGTTCATCCTTCCACCCGACCATAGGCACAGAGGCATTCATTCTTAGCACTCTGGCCACCCCCGTGCCAAGCCATGATATCACCAGGAAATTCTCACACTTCTCGAGGGTTCTTCCTTCGTTTCCGCTTCCGTTTGGGTCTTGTTTTTTGTAACTCAGAGCTTTCTCTCTCGGCTATGGCCTCGGTGAGGTTTCTTAGATTCTCCTTAGCATCAAGCTTGTGGCCTTCATTTCGTGACTCGCTGGAGAGCTCCCTGCATCTCCCTTGCGAGCTTACGCTCTCTTTGTCTGGTGTCTCCTCTCCCATGTGTATCCCTCTTACCTTGGAAGGTTTGTTGACCTATCCTGTTCCTTCTGTCAGAAGGAAGCTCAGGTCTGCAGGTCCCTGTAGTACTTCGAGCTGGCAACCCATGTTTCCATTCATGGGGGTGGTTGATAATTCAACCATCGGTCCTTTATTCATTAACTGATTTCTCTCCTTGGGATCTGAAGGAGGTTGTCATCCTCATCAAGGGAAATTTGGGGTTATTTTTCATAATGAACCCTCTCTTATAGTTTTCAAATTCTTCCTCTAGTGATATCATGGCCAGTAATTTCAAGGCTTGACCCCCACAGTCAGTTATTGGCAACTCAAACAATAATGCATTTACATTTTCCTCATGCATTAGCATGGTAATTTCTATTTTATTATTAATTACAAATTGGGGGAAACAGGGTGTTACAAATAGCAACAAAAAAGCATGGCGAATTTGGTCATATTTAGTAGTGAGTGAGTGAGAGAGGGGGAGAGAGGGGTATATTCAAGTCAGAGAGATATGGGAGAGGGGGATAAGGGGAGGTAGGGAGAGATCCAACAAGAGCAGAAGAAAGTTCAAGATTTATATGGAGAAACAGAGAGGGAGGGGGGAGAGAGAGAGAGGTAGGAGGGAGAGAAGGGGAGGGAGGGAGAAAGCCAATAAAAGTAGAAGAGAGGCTGAGAGTGATATTGGGAGAGAGAGGGAGGTAGAATGAGCTACATAGAGAAATATGGGGGAAGAGAAATAGGGGAAGAGAGAGAGAGGTGGGTATAGGGGAGGGAGTGATAAAACATAAGAGGGAGGGAGGAGGAGAGAGAGAGAGAGGGTGGAGGGGGGAGAGAGGGAGGAGGGATAGAGAGAGGGAGAGAGTGGAAGAGGGGGGATATAGAGAAGGAGTGGGAGATATGGGGGGAGAGAGGACAAGCATGATATAGGGGGGTAGGGAATGGTGGGAGAGACAGGTATATGTGGAGGAGAGAGAGAAGAGAGAGATAAGAGTAGAAAAGGAGAGAGTATGTTTGAGAGAGAGTGTGTGAGGCATGGAAACATAAGATATAGGTCTAGTTCTAGGTCTAGGTCTTACCATGTCATGGTCTAGGTCATGGTTTAATGATAGCTTTGCAATTTGTTTTGTTTTCTCATATGAATTTCCTTAAGGCCAAAGATCATAACAGAGTAGCTATAATATTTTATTTCATGTAATATACAAATTAATATTTTATATGCGAGTGTATTAATCAAGTTTTGTGTGCATGTTAAAGATGATAAAATATAGAGGAGAAGCAACAAGTCATGGTGGGTCTCCTTATTTTGGGAACTGTTATTTTTTTTATGATAATATTTTGTGAACATTATTCATACACATGAAGTATGTTGAACTCATAATTGATATATGACTATCCATTCCATTTAGATACCAACTCATATATGATATATGGCTATCCATTCCATTCTAGTACACCCTTTATAATGGTCTAGGTCTATATCATGGTCATGGTCTAGGTCTAGGTATCAGTCTAGGTTTGGGTCTAGGTGATGGTATAGGTCTTTCCATTCTTTGCCATGTCTAGGTATAGGTCTAGGTATTGTCAAATTCCTTGCCATATCTAGGTCTAGGTCATGACCTAGGTCTAGGTCATGACCTAGGTCTAGATCTAGGTCTTTCCATGCCTTTCCATGTTTAGGTATTACCATGTCTAGGTCTAGGTCTACATCTTGTCATTCCTTGGCATGTATTGGTTTTTACATGTCTAGGTCATGGACATGTATTTCTTTTCCATGCCTTTCCTTTCTATGTCTTACCTTGTGATGTACCAAACTTGTTAGAGTCTGTGAGAGTGTGAGAGGTAGATTGAGGAAGACAAAGAGGGGGGTAGATAGAGAGTCTGTGAGTCTGAGAGGGAAAGAGAGGAAGACAGAGAGGGGTGTAGAGAGAGTGTTTGTAAGCGTGTTATAGGGAGAGAGAGGAAGAAAAAGAGGGGGGGAGTGTGAGAGGAGAGGGAGGGAGACAAAGAAGGGGGGTAGAGAAAGAGAGAGTGATAGGAAATGGGGGGACAAAGAGGGAAGGGAGTTAGAGAGAGGTAAATAGAAAAAGGGGGGGAGAGTGGGACAGAGGGAGGGAGGGGAATACAAAGTGAGGGGAAGAGAGGGGTAGATGTAGGAGAGAGATAGAAGAGATATAGTGTTAGGGGTACGAAGAGGGGTAGAAACAAATAGGAAATAAGAGTGTGTGCACATCCCTGGGAATGTGTGCGCGCTATTTCTAATTCAATTTTTTTTACGGGAATGACAAATCTAGTGTATGTGTATGCTGAGTTGGTTTCCTCAAATTTAGGTTTGGGGTGATAAACCTAGTGGTTTGGTCTACAAATACATAAAAAACTTCATTTATGAATACCTCTGTATATCACTTTTTTCAAAGTTATTTTTCTATAGGCTAGATAAATCCATTATTGATGAAACTATAGACACCTATAGAGTTGGCTATGCAAATTCCAAACATATGATTTTTTTATTTTAATTAATATTTTTTATTATTTTTAATATATTCTTATTTGGTATATATCAAAATACTAAAACACATACCTCTTTTATTTTTTCTATAACTTTTTGTTAGTTTAACCATTTCTAAAATGAGTTATACCTCACACTAGAAGAGACTAATATCCATAATATAAAATAAAATAAATTTTTTTCATAATGTTAATACCCTTGTAGCCTACACTAACGAAAAACATTGCAATTTCAAGGATATATTGACTTTCATAATCAAACACACACACACACACATATTATAAATTTTGAAAAAAATACACTTTACTAGAACAATGTGTTCTCTCCAATTATACAAGTTTTTGGAAGGAAATTTCATCATTAAGGTACTCAACACGTGCACTAATAGAAACATATGTCTTATATTTTCCTAGAAAAATAACATACCATTGTTAGAAAAATTCAAATTTCACATAGTTATTCACAATTTCTATAATACAAGTTGTATATTCTAAAAGCTAATTCAATTTCCTACATTTCATTTGTTTACATCATATCAAATTCATTGTAAAAGTACCTTAAATAATCCCTTCAAGTTAACAAATTGGTAATGAGAGACCATGATTAACTTTTTTTTTCCAAGAAAATTTTTTCTCAAATTTATAAAGAGTATAAATTCCTTTACAAAACGCAGGTGCAAGATCTAGTCTAGACAGTCCAATGTCATGGAATAGATGGGGGAGGCTACAACAGTACTTCTTAAAAACTAGTCTAATAAAAATGAGATGCTTGATAGGAGAACAATAGTAAACTATACTAAGTGCAAACAAAATTGCACTCAATCACCTTCCCCTTCACATTTCAAAGATATTAATATAGGAGATTTGGCTTTCTTTCCCACTGTCCCAGTGGTAAACCGATAGTCTTCCTTCAACTTCATTTAGAGCCCTCTTTGAGAGTTCATCGGCCTCTTTATTGTGAACCCTATAAATATGTTGGAAGCTGATATCTTTGAAATTTTTTGCCAACTCCATCATTTTTTGTTTCCAACACTCAATATTAATTGCATGGAGGTTACTTTTACGGTTTGCGCAGTCAATGATAACTCTCGAATCACCAAGGATTTGTAATTGTTTAATCGACCAGAAAGTTGCCAGAGTGAGGGTAGCCCATAAACCCATAAGTTCATCTTTAATGTTAGAACCTGCTCCACAGTTGATGAACCATTTGGTGATCCTCAATGGATGTGTCTTGAAGATACCATCAGCTCCGTAGGATAAACCACTGGACTGTGCTACACCATCAAAGCAAGCTAAGGTGTAACCCTCAGTCTCGTTAATCTCACAAACTTTGATTAGGAAAGCTTTAATAGAAGACGACGACCAAGAGAAAGACGCCAAGATTTTGTGAACTACAGAGAGAAGGGAAGGGGAACGGTCATCAAAGATCACCTTATTTCTTTCGATCCAAAGCTGCCAGCAGGAATGAGCAACCAAGCTGATAGGGGCATATTTCTCCAATGACCACAACTTGAAATAGTCTACAACAGTGGAGCCATTCCACTGTAAATTAAGAGAAAAATGGGTGATCAGACGTTTCCAAACAACCCTCGTGAAATTGCAATGAATTAAGGTATGATGGATGTCTTCAGAGGAGCGATTATAGAGGTTACAAATCCCCAGGCCTTCCCAGCCTCTCTTCCGAAGCATCTCCCAAGTGAGAACTTTCACTTTTGCAGAGAGACAAATGAATAATTTGATCTTGAGTGGAATCAGCCACTTCCACAAATGATGAAACCATAGATTATCAATGCCAAAATCCAGCAGTTGTAGCAGGGCCGTGTATAAATTTTTAACAGTTTCTACCCCCGATGCGTCGCCTCCAGCCCAAAAAATTGAATCTGACTCAGAATTGAGGGAGGTACCAGCACTTCTCAATGCAGAGGTAAAGGTGTCCTAATCGATGGTAGCTTCATCGCTCAAATTTAGATGACCACTACTCAACCACTTATCCGGTAGGGGGAAGACACGATGCACATCTCTCGCTTGTGCCAGCCACAAAATTTTGATTGAAGCAAGGTGAGAACGCAACGATGTTGAGAGGATCGATCGGTCCTCCAAACCAAGGATCTTGTCCCTTCCAATTAAGATATCAGATCCTGACCTAGGCTTCCATCTAAGCCAATGAAAAACTACCAAGGAAGATAAAGTCAGACCCTTCCAGATAGATGACGCCCGCTGCTGAAGATAAGAAGGCTTTCTAATCCAGTCCAGAAGTGGCAGTTTCCCCAAATACTTGTCTGCTATAATCTGATGCCAAAAGTTGTCATACGTAAGCACTCTCCAGGAAGAATTTGCCAGAAGAACTGAGTTGAAAAGGGGAAGATTTTTTAGCCCCCAACCCCCAGCCCTTATGGGTCTTGATAAAATTTCCCAACTACACAGATGGAATCGGTGATTGTCGTTTTTCCGACTCCACAGAAAATTGAAAGAAAGCCTACACAGAATTGTCAGGATAGAGTAGGGAATCCTCTCCAAAGACATCGAGAAGACAAAGAGGCTTTGTAACACTGATTTAACCAGGACGTAACGCCCTCCTAGAGACAAACACTTGTTACACCAAAAACCATTTTTTCTTTCAAACTTAGCCACCAGCGAGCACCAATCTTCGGAATGTTTTGCACCAGGTTTTAACATATATCCAAGATACTTGAAACCTTGACTCAAATCAATGAAGGAAAAGGGGATGGATGCTTTTAGAGAACATATCTCATTTTCATTAAGCCCCCAATAATGTGTTGTGGATTTTGCAAAGTTAATGCAAAGACCTGAAGAAAAACAGAACACCTGAAGCAAGTCCAGGATCACTATCCACTCTGTATGATTATCCTTTGACATTAAGAGAATATCATCAACAAACATTAGATGAACGATATTTATAAACTTAGAAACCTTTATACCTAAGATATGATGATCAGAGATATTTTTTGATAGCAGCAAGTTGAGACCTTCCATTATCAAGATAAATAGGTACAGTGAGAGTGGGCATCCCTGGCGGAGTCCCCTCTCATTTTTGAAAAACTTTGTCGCTTCTCCATTTATCAACACTGCAAAATTTGCGCTAGTAACACAGACATGACCCAATCAGTTATCTTGACACCAAAGCCCACTGTAAGTAAGACCATCCTCAAGAAATCCTAGTCAATGGTGTCAAAAGCTTTTTTGAGATCCAGCTTCAAAATCAGGGCCTTAGTGTTTTTCTTTTTAATGCTGTGAAGGATTTCATGAGCCACACCAATAGTATCCTGGATTCTTCTGCCCTTCAGAAACCCCGGTTGTTCAGTAGATAGACATCTTTCTAAAATCGGTTTAATTCTATTAGAAAGAACTTTTGAAATAACCTTATAAATAAGGTTGCATAGGGAGATTGGATGGTAGTCGTTGAAAGAAACCGAGTTATTTTCCTTTGGGATCAATGCCAGGAATGTAGAATTTAAGCTTCCAAAGACTTTACCTTTTTTTCGTGAATCCTCCACCATCTGGAGTAGGTCATCTACTACACGATCAAAGAAGAAGATGAAGAATTCTGATGTCCATCCATCGGGTCCAAGGCTTCTCTCTTTTTTGAATTGATCCAGAATCCCTTTCAATTCCAACAGAGTGACAGGTTTATAGAGACCATGATTAACTTGCACCAACCCATATATACCATACCCTTCCTCATTTAAATCTATAACCTTAAGGGAAAAAACATATTCTTAACCCTTAAACCCACTCAAATTATACATACAACTAAATTCAAACATAAATACAAAAATAATAATTCTTCAAAAAATTATTATTATTAAATTGAAAATATATAAACATTATTTAGAAAATAATTTATTATTATTAAAGTAAAAATAATTTATTAACATTAAAGTAAATTAAACATTTCATAAAATATTATTCCAATTAAAATGTATTTATAATTATAACTGACTTATAGATTAAATACCCATAGATGGGGTATCATACATTTCAAATTAGTAGTGTGCTAAATTTGGGTGACCGAGGCACCTAGAATCACAGGCCTCGAGCCAAGTGTGGAAGCATGGTAAATCACACTCCGCCGGTTTGGAATATTAACAGAACTTGGTACCTGGGGCGCTTGAACCTTCATTGGGAGTCGTAGGACAACACGATTGATTCTCTGGTTATTAAATTTTGATACTTGTCCCTTAAGATGGTATTAACAGCCTTGTCCATTTCATGCGCAAATAATATAACAAACTTCTCCATTTCATGCGCAAATAATATAATGGAGAAATGCATATTAGGGGTTCTCAATTATATCTCCATACGAGTTTAGCATTTTCTTTCCAGCTACAGGTGTTGGAATAGGAATAAGGTTGTTTCATTATGGTTGGTGAAGGTTACAGGGTTCATTATATTAAATCAGAGAGGATGTTTGAAATGCGGTAGGGGTGACTACATTCTTGTTAGGTGCATTTTTTTTGGCAAGGATGATTTTAGGGGTTAAATTTCGCTCTTTGGTTAATTTTCCATGATTTTTCAAAAAATGAGATTCGCTATTTTAAAAATGATTAGCCCAAATTCTATAGGATAAAATTATTTTACCTTAAAAATTACCAAAATTTTATAAAAACTATATATAAAACATTTAGAAATTTGAATATTTTTATAAAGATATCGCCAAACATTTATAGTTGACATATGAAGGATTAGTAAGATTAGTCAAGGTTTCTACATTTTAAAATAAATTTCCATCCTTAAAATCATCCCTGCTTGGTGCGAGAAAACCTACCTTTGAAAACAACAAGCTTTAGTATGATAATTATTCTGCATGGAGCTCGACCTCTCTCTATAAGGTTGCAAAATTAAATGGTTTGATCGTCATAAAAATTTGTTGAGATTCACTCCAAGCTCTTTCTCGAGTTCATCATTTCCTGCTAATCCTCCACAGGTCTCTCCTCCCAAGAACTCCAGCGATGATTATGGGGCATTCACCTTTGGCTTTCCAATCTTTTCATTCGACGAGGACACTCAGCGCGTTTAAGACACCTTGGGCATACTCCAACAATTGATTTTTGGGCTATGTAATGAGGTAGCCAACCTCAAATTTCGTCATTAGCACATGGACCAACGAATCTCCACGTTAGTGGCCATGCAAGACAATCCCGATGTTTTTACACCCATGGATGTAACAGGCGTGCAAAGGCCTATTCTCCTACCCCATTACGACACATTTTTGTTGAAGGCCATGTTAAAAATTTTGATTACCAGTCTTTGTTTTAGCATAAGATTATCCTTTTAGTTTTGTTATATGGGACAATTCTCTAGTATAGATGCTACTATAAATTTTACTCTGTAGATAGACACATTGTACTAGACATTAAGCTAAAGCCAAGTTGGTTTCCACTTATAAAAGGTAATTTATAGAATATTTATTTTAAAAAAATTTATAAAGGAAATAAATACAAAATAAAATGAAACCAATAAATGAAAAAAATAATTTATCATTAATTGTGTCGTGTCTTACTAAAGATAATGGTGGGATAATTAAAAATTTAAAAATAAAATGTATTATAATATATTAAGTGTGAGGTATATAAAGGGAAAAATATAGTGAGCGTTACTCATTATTACAAAGCAATTATGATGAAGGGAAATAAGGAGTAAATTAATATGATTTTGTAGAAATTTATAATTTTATTTAATTAATAAAAAAATTATAAAAAAAATATTTAAATTATTCTAAAAAATATTTTTTTTTTTTTTTTTAATAAATTAAAAATAAAATAAAACACTTATTAAAAAAAAGTTAAATTTATATGTATTTTCCAAAAATCACCTTCATATCAAACACCATCATTTAAAATTAAATAAATCTGACTACACATCAAGAACAAAATTAATTTGATTAAATGACTCAGTTATTGAAAAGGACTGAATTACTAAAGCAACCACTACTTCATGCCATCCATCACTATAATTTAGATAGTGAGGATCTATATTCTTTATGTAATTTTATGTCAAAACAATTTCATGACTGGTCTTGCTTGATGCAGATGAAAGATATATATTATCCTATATTTCTGTTTTATAATGCGCTGAAAGCCCAAAAAAAAAAAAAAAATAGACTTAGATATGTCATCCGAAAAATTCTTTATCGTTTCCCCTGACCTGCTCGATTCTCTTCATCCAATATCCCCAAAAATATCGACAAGTGAAAATCCGCACTTCAAACGAATCCGACTTGTACCTTCCTTCTTATCTATTCAACATTCTCTTATCTTTGTTGTGTCCACGTATCTACTTTGTTTCACGCATTATCCACTGTTTTATTATCATAAAAGACAGTGTATGCAATCGTCCTTCCTCGTGCCTCAACCAAATTTGGCAGAAGATAGACTATGTCATCTGTGATTTCTTTGTGGAACGCAGAATTGAGAGAACAATAACGTTTCATCACTGTGGCCAAAGTGAATTGGTTTTTCTTAATTGAGATTTTCTTATTCGTGGCCGTAGCTATGATTGAGTACGTTATGTCAACACTTTGGATTGGCAGATTTGATCACCATTATTTGTGACAGCGATTAGAGCTTTGACAACGGGATTTAACTCACCAATTGTACGTATGATCCAATTAATAGTACAGTGTGTTAGGAGGAGATCTGTTCGCAATAAGGTTATCAACTGATACCGACTGATATCAATATGTCGTTCTGTGGGGAAAAAGTGAAATATATCAACTGAGACAAATCGATGGGAAGTGCGTCACAGTTCACATAGTGCTCTCCAAAAATCAAAATAAGATCATGACACAGAAGCTTCCTCCAACCACATAAGGTAACTATAGTTGGTTATGGTTCATCGTGCTTTACTATGATTGATTATCACTATAGTTGGTTATGGTACTTTACTATGATTGATTATGGTTGATTTTGACTATGGTTGATAATGGTTGACTGTGTTTAACCATTGTTAACGATGGTTGACTATGGCTAAAAATGGTTCACACCAATTGACCATGTTAACTTAGGTAGTTGTAAGTTACTATGGTTGATTAAGAGTGATTATGGTGAACTATGTTGGCTATAGTTGACCATTGTTGACTATGATTAATAATGGAAATGTTTTCCATGTTGACTATGGTTAATTATGGTTAATTTTGGTTGACCATGGTTGATGATGTTTACCTAAGTTAACCATGTTCAAATAAGATTTTCTATGATCAACTATAGTTTACCATGAGTGACATTTATACTAAAGATAGATATTGTTAACCATGGTTGATTATGATTCACAATAATTTACTATATTTAATCATAAGTGACTATATTCTACCATCTTAATCATGGCGAAGAAGGTTGACTATGTTTATCCATTGTAAATCATGGTTGACTATATTTATGGTAAGTTTGATCATAGTTACCAAAGTTTGTAGAATTGTCATAAACATTATGGAATTTGATTTGATGGGTCAATGTTTGATTCTATTTATTTTTTTAGAATCTCAAATGATATATAAATTTGAATATTTTTGGTTTTACTAATATTGTTTTCAATGTTATCATTTAAGTTATAATTTAATCTATTTGAGACTACCACAGGATTTATTTATACACTCTAGTTAAATAAGTGTTCGTTTGTTAGAATATAGTAATTAAAATATATGGAGAAAGAACCATGAACGTGGACCGCAGCACTGACAATTACAAAATATATGGAGAAAGAACCATGAACGTGGACCGCAGCACTGACAATTAAATAGATATAATAGCCGAATCATGGAGGAGATTTCGAAGGCCCTTTCGTGTCCACCACTAAATTCCTCTTAAGGTTACGTTAATCTTATTAAAGATTTAAGTTGCCGACTCGTGAAAGCACTGAATTTGTAAAGCAGCCACTACTTTTTGATATCCGTCATTATAATTTAGATGGTGCACGATGTATTTTATTTATGTAATTTTAGAGCTTAATGAGTACGCGTATCAAATTTCTCGATACAAATTTAAATGATATATATATATATATATATATATATATATATATATATCATTGATTCCACATTTCTCATTGGTTAAATTCCTGCTGTGTTTTATAATGCGTGGAAATGCACGAAAACGAGTCATTCAAAAGTCCAAAATATTGACGAGAAAAATTCTGCAAGATCCACGAATCTGCCTCATACCTTCCTACGGATTCATCATTCTTCGTCGCATTCTTACACTTCTCCCGTAGGCGTCAGCGCGACACATATCTTTGTTACGTTCACGTATTTACTTCGCTTGACGCATTATCCACTGCTTTATTATTATTAAAAACAATATTTGCCAACGTACTTCCTTCTTGCACGGAATTAAATATGACATCTGTGATTTGTTTGTGCAAAGCAGATCTGAGAGGACGACAACGTTTCATCACCGAGGCGAAAGTTGCCTCCTTCTGATTTTCTTATTCGTGGCCGTAGCTATTGCAATGACGATTAAGTTATGTCAATACTTTGGATCGGCAGATTCTATCAGCTTGCCTTTTTTTTCATCGATATTTGGGCAATTATTATGGCAATTACGGGATCAATTATTGTCTGAGAGCATCTATTTGGGCAGGTCTGGTTCTAAACTCATATCAATTCCTGAAAATGAAATCGAGGCTAAAGTTGCTGCAGATAGCATAATTTAAGGCACTAATTATACTTATGATCCACTGAATAATATATTGTGTTGGAAGGAGTTCTGATCGCATTAGGGCTATGTGCCGTTTTGTGAGTAAAAATGAAAGATTGCTAGATATCAACTGATACAAAGTGATCGGATGTGCTTCACAGTTCTCAGTTAATGCTCGCTAAAATTCAAAAGAAGGTGGATGCCACATAAGCTTTCTCCTACCAGCTAATGTTTAATGGGGCTCAACCTCATCAACGCAATATAAGGGATACTGCCATTTCGATCAGTGGAAACATTTTAATGACTATGGTTAAACAAATTTAAAACAAATTTACCAAGGTTAATTATAGTTGACCATGTTGACATGGCTCAATCTAATTAAGAAAGATTGATTAGGCATTTGAAAGAGTTAACTATGAATGATTATGATTGAGTATAGTTCACCATAATTGGTTATGATTTACCATGGCAATACTCACCCTCTTGATTATGGTTGATCATGGTTGATTATGGTTGAGCAAGTTAACTATAGTTAATTTTGGTTGATCATGATGGATGATGGTCAACTATGGTTAATCTTCGTCAACTATAGTTCACTATGAAATACATTAGTTGACTAAGACCATTGTCATTAACCATTGATTTATAAATTGTTGTGGATATTCCATCGAAACAGTTCATCACAACAAATCTTACAATTTTATGCAATATATTATTATGTAGTTGATTCAGATTGGATCATTATATTATTTGTCATCTATCTCAATGCTTTATGGGTGGAAATGCCCCAAGTGGATATCAATGGCCACCCACCTATTCCAATTGGCTCACATATAGATGTCATCTTAGTAGTTTTAGTTTTCATCTTGACAGTTTTTTTCTAGCTTTTCGGATCCTAAACTTTTGGGGCCGTTTTGAGGCCCTAAACAACAATTTTTGGGCCCGCCATAGTCTCTCTATAAATAAATTTAAAGTGTGATGGCATAATGTGTAGTCATTGGATAGACCTTTCCAACGGGCTATCGTGCACCTAAAATGAAGATCGTATGCAAAAGTTACGAGCTCGAGAAGTTGATGTACCAACTTGCCCCAACGGGGCCCGCATGACTTTTCGTGTTTTATCTCATAGGGTTATGTTTTTGGATGTCTAGGGTTTTGGCATTCATGTTTGATGTAAAAAGGTCTTTGGAACCTCATTGTACTCATCTTCTTGCGAATGAACGCAACTGTCACATCTCTTTTCAAAGATAAGCCGCCACCATTGTAGCAAGTTTGTTTCAGTGTGCATTTTATAGTTTCAACATATTTATTTATTGAATAGAAGCCAAATTTTACTGTATCTTTGTTATTGTTCATTATATCTCCGTGTTCATAATATAGTTCTGTATTCATTTCGTTCTGCTCATAAAATATGGATCAGTGGTATAAGAGTGGTTTTCTCATTGTCATTCTTAGCCCTTGTGCCCGAGGAGGTCAGGGTACAAAGAGTTGGGTCTCGAGATTGTTTCTATTGAGGACAAAATATCTCTCACGCCCAAGCGACCTTCCATGGTGGGAGAAAATAAAGACAACATGACAAGAGATCATTTCAAACTATTGCTCGAGGAAGCCCTTGACCAACATAGGAATGAGATGATGGATAGTTTTGCGCAAATCCTTCAATGAATACCAATAAGCAATGCATTTTACCCAAGCGGAGGAGATTCCCCCTTCAAGGTAGAGATGAACTTTGATATTCTTATATTTGAAGGTCGGATAAATGTAGATGTTGTAGACAAATGGTTGAATCTGCTAGAAGAGTATTTTTTTGTCCATAACTTTTTCAATAGACAAAAGATTACATTTTCACTCCTCAAAGCCATTTCTCATCTCAAAGATTGGTGGGAGATATTCTGTGAGCAAAAGGCAACAGAGGAACCCTCATTATTTACAATTGCACTCAACTGGGAGTCCTTCAGGAATGTTGTTTAAGAACAATACTACCATATTGGAAGTTATGACAACTTCTATACAAAATGGACCACACTGCAGTGGGAAATGGACCAAACAGTGTCATAATTCACAAATAGTTTCCATACCTTATGCACGAAGATGGGTATCAAAGATTATAAGTGACATATGGTGTTCAAGTACCGCAATGGTCTGCATTGATACATCTAGAAATAAATGGAATTTCTGGACATCTTGTCCTTATGCATGGCCTATCGATATGTCGTCAAAATCAAGCAAAAACTTAAACAAAAGACGTGACAATTTGGGTCTGGGAACCCCTCACAGCAGAAGCAGTGCAAGGGCAACCCCAACCTATAAAAAAAAGGGTAGAGCAAAGATGGATAGCCTTAGAACAACCAGTCTAAGCCATAAACAAAGATGGCATGAGTTTAACCCTTTTTTCGTTCAGTAGATTATAGTGGAAAAAGGTACGCCTCGAGAGATTCGTCTCGCCGAGAAAGTTCTCCTCAGTTACTTTTATACTTTTTTGGGCTAAGGAGACTAAACTCAGAAAAAGGCTGTGAATCCATAGTTAAACTTTTTTCAGACTCCTTAAAATTGAAAATATTGTCGAGTGATCTTGTCTTTTTCACACTCATTAAAACGGTTTTGAAAAGACGTATTTTCGGTGAAAGTTTAACCATTTTTCAAGCCGATTAGATTAACTACGAAAAAGGTACTCCCTAGAGTCTTATTTTGCGTTTTCTCAGACTCTCTAAACATGAAAAAACTATCGATCTTACATTCTTTGGGCTCATAAAAGTTTACATAGAAGGGGTCCTACTATGTCATGCTTAGTCACATTGTGGGTCTCATGTTTGCATCTTTGACCTAACTTCGGCTCCATGTTGCTCTCAACTGAAACTTTGAAGCATTCCTTATACGCAAGCCTTGCGACACTTTTTTCCTCTGCGATCTGACACCTTGACCCATGGAGGAATTTTCCTCGAGTGTCCTTATCCTTCACATATCTCCTTGCCTTGAGCATTAGTATATTCTATGCGCTTTGAACCATTTTTCTTGCTCGTGACACTTGTTCCTCCTTTGTAATGTAGCATTCTTTTATTCATTTTTCAAGCTCGTTTACAAATTGAAAAAGACAAAAAAATCAAATATCCCAAAAAGAGGGAACGAGAAATATACATTCTTTTTTTCAGCAGCCAAGATAGACTCCCTTGCAAAAAGCACATCCTTTCGTTTGTTCATCAAGCATTGAGCTCTAGTATGACCTTAGAAAGTTGTTCTCGCTACATAGAGTTGTCTCCTCTATTTGGTTACTCTTCCAAACATATGGAGAGTTTGTGGTGTCTCCTGCATCACAAACTTATGTCAATGTTATGCTTCCTAAGTCTGATCATATTTCATGCTTTTCTCCAAGGGAAGTTTTACCCAACCTGTGTCGGCCTTTCTGCAGTTTGTCTCTTGAATTTAATGATTCGGTCATCTCGAAAGTCCAGTTAGGTCCAGATTCAAAATCAACAAAGTTCTCTGCTTGATCATCGAGATCCTCCAGTCTTTTCCCGATGGTTTGTCGAAGACCTCAGAGTAGTGAGTCTTACACTCCCATTGTACTCCTACCTAAAAAATTTTGAAAATATTGAACTTGTTTCTCGAGCTATGAAGTTTTCATCTCCAATCCCAGGCGTTACTAGCTTCTTGAAGATGCAAATTGTACTTGTATATCTTCCACTGATTTTGAGATGTAGATACACTGTGTATTGCTCGCGACTACACTTTATATAGTTATATGACATGGATTTGCAATGTATTTGATTATAATTCATGATTTAGTTCATCCCAAGCATGGGTATGCCCACCTCGGAGAGATAATTGTTGTTTTGAAGATGGCACCTTCAGAACCTTGGTCCCAGGCTCACTCAACTTCATGCATTCTCATTGGTAAAGATATTGTAATGTATTTCGGCCATCAGTTACTCTTTTGACCTCATACATTAGGGAGCACTTGTTATAGCCCTAAAATGCTCTACTCATGCATACATGGCATTGGCCTTCCTATTTGCATAATTCTCCAAATCACTACTGATGACTTCTATTTAAAAAACCAAATTTTAGAGCATGTACGCGCCATGTTGCACTACTTCCCATGTACATATGCTTGCTTCATGCTAGGTAGCCCACGTACATATGTTTGTTTCACACTAAACATTCTGCATATACCTCCAAAAGTTGAAAAACTTAAAAGGTTGTAAGGAATTTGATGGAATTTACGTGCTATTAGTGGTTTCCCAACCAATTTGCATGCCATAGCCTGTCTCCCAACCGAATAACTATCATTTTTTCATATAAAAGAAGGTCTTGGGGTCTCATTCCACAATAAAGCATTATAACGGTGAAACTCCGTCCAAATTCTTTTTCCCTCCTTGATCAAGTATTTGAAGCCTTTTGTGATTTATTTCCTCAACATTCCCTCTCTAGCCCATTTTCTCCCATACAATTCATTCCATTCCTTTGAGGTGATCAATAGATTGTGAAAGAAGGCATTTAGAAGGTGCACTTGGAGCATTGTTAAGAGGAGCCCGGACCAGGTTCGCGGAGCGTCGACCTACAAAGGTTGTAAGTTCCAATCTTTGAGTATTGAATAAAAGAATCTTTTTTCCCTGTCACAAATGATGGTTTTTATGTCTTTTCTTTGATGTATACATAACAATTTATATCTAACCCTAATTGATGAATAAAAATATAGTGCTTGTAGTCTTGTTTTCCTAGTTGTGAATGCAGGTCAACTTTGGTAGGAGACTTGCAGCCTTGGGAGCTACAGATCTTGAGGAGATCAACACCAAATGTTGGATAAAAGGTATGGTTTCTGATTTACTCTTTCATTGCTTTTTGTTCATCTATTTTGGAATGTTTGGGGTAGTGTAGAAATTAGATTGACTTTTAGGGAGTCATTTTCTCTATCTATACTTAGAACGCTAGTATAGTTATAGGGGGATTTTATCGCTAGCAAGGGGTACAATGATTCATTTGGGCACATTGATCTGCAAAAGGGCGCGACACAACCAACTGATGCAACAGTTCGTAATTGTGACCTTTGGAATCCATATAAGAGAACAATAGTACACAACCAAGGATGAGAAATTTGAAGAACAAGGAGAGCAAGATCAATTTTGCGACTTTGAGGTAGTCTTGGATGAAGAGGGACTTTGAGGTAGTCTTGGACAAATTTTGGGTAACCTTCTTTTGGGATAATTTGGGGAAGTCTTGTCGCAGGTCATAATGGGGCATGCTAGGAGACATAATCGCAAGTTTGTGTAAAGTCTTACGACAAAGAAGAGATGGTGAATCTGTAGTGGATGCATGTTTGGGGTACTTTGTAGGAATTGTGAAAGATTTTACATGGACGAGTCTTGGTGTAACGAATTTGTATATGAGTACCTTGGTGAGGTGATCGTGTGACTCTACTAAGTTATAAACTGATCCGGTAATGCTCATATTGTAAGAGTTTTGCAATAATAAGACTGAGTTGGGTGTTAGGCATGATTTTTGTCACCTGCACTATATCTTTGTTTCTCTTGTTTGTTTTGCAAGTGTTCTCGTTGTTTCATGGATGCATGTTTATATATGATAAGTGTTAAATTGTTAACAAATTGTCTAAGTTTAAAAGAGTTGCACTAGAGTCGTCCATAACCTAGAATGGAGTATGGATATGCTCTAGGTGAAGGCATAGTGCGAACTAAGTATCCTTGGTGTTGCCAAGCAGCCAAGTGAGAAACATTGTGGTTCTGCATACACTCAAGTCGCAAGATTCGATTGAACACACCATGGGGATTCGGATAGGCACAACGTGGAGACGTGACAGTAATGATAATGACCATGTGAAGTGTCTTCCTGGTTACAAATTTAAATCATATATAATCCTAGTCCATCATACATTTCTAATTGACTAAATTTGTTGTTTTTTGTGGCACAAGGCATGTGGAAATGCTAAAAACACGTCCTCCAAAAGTAGATATGTTATCTATCAAATTCAGTAATTATAATGACGATGTGAAGTGAAGTGTCTTCCTTGTTACAAATTGAAATCATACATAATCCTAGTCCTTCCTACATTTCTCATTGATTAAATTTGTGGTTTTTGTGTCACAATTCGTGTGGAAATGCAAAAAACACGTCTTCCAAAAGTAGATATGTTATTTGTCAAATTCAGTGATGATAATGACGATGTGAAGTGTCTTGGTTGTTACAAATTTAAATCATATATAATCCTAGTCCTTCCTACATTTCTCATCGATTAAATTTGTGGTTTTTGTGGCACAATGCGTGTGGAAATGCTAAAAACACTAG
Source organism: Picea engelmannii (assembly GCA_009831015.1). Taxonomy (NCBI): domain Eukaryota; kingdom Viridiplantae; phylum Streptophyta; class Pinopsida; order Pinales; family Pinaceae; genus Picea; species Picea engelmannii. The sequence goes on from ML778622.1 coordinate 1,420,164, forward strand.
AAATGTCATATGTCAAATTCTTTCTGGTTCCCCATTTACACAAAACATTGCATGCGGGTCGTGGAATGGTCTATTTTCTGCATCCCATATCCTGAAAGACATTGACAGACACAAATTCCACATTTCCCACGAATCCCATTTGATCTCTTCCTTCCTATGAATTCATCATTGTCCCTCACATAACGACATTTCTCCTACCAACGTCACCGCGCACATTTCACGTATTTACTGTGCTCGACGCACTATCCACTGTTTTATTACTCTCAGTGTTTGTCGTCGTCCTTCGTTGTGCCTAAAGTAATTCCGCAGGAAATTAGATTTGTTTCTGGAAAGCAGATTTGAGAGAGAACAATAACATCGCTGTTCCATCTCTGAGCTGAAAATGAGTCCCTGTTTGTAAGCTGCCAGGATCGTCTTACTGAAAAATCCAGCTACTGTGAGCAAACTATTTATCAACGCTTGAAATTGAATCCGCGACGTCCGAAAACGCCAAAAGACAGGAGGAATGTAGCAAATTATATCCACAGAAGTACTTCAGAATTCTCAGGTAATGCTCCCTAAAAATCAAAATAAGGTGGATTACACACAAGCTTCCTCCAACCAGTAATGGCTAAGTGCCTCAACAGAATGCCGTCGGTGGAAACAACTGTCAAAGAATGTAAGCGCGTGGCGAACCATTTTCACGAAACAGCTCCGAGGGAGTACGTCGCCTTCTTTGGAATCATTATAGGTTTGAAACTATTTATAATGCCCATCATTATTATCCCTTCTTTGTAAAGCCCACTACACGGATATGGAACTTGCCCACGCACTGAAATATGCAACTTGGTCTCAAGTTGTGACCTACCACTAACGACATATAGAGCTTGAGGTTTTATGTCAATAGAGGTTGGGTTGTTTTGAACGTTAATGAAAAAAGGAAAAGGGTGTCGGACTTTTCCTTTTTTACTTTCACAAAATAAATGAGTGGGTGTCGTAGATCTTTCATATTCATAATATTCATTTTCAATTTAGTGGAGATAGTAGATTTTTCTTCTATATCAGTGAAGACAACACATATGGAAAAGTAAAGAACAAAAATGTAAAAATTTATATTCATTCTTTACATTAAAATTTTTAATATATGTTCAGAAATAGTCGGAAAATTTCCGACTATTTCTGAACTTAATTCTCACCACAGAAATTTAAATGAACATTTTTAATATATTTAAAGCTAAGGAGTATATATGTTCTTGTTTAAAATTATAATTATTTAAACCTTTGAATGTGACATCTCTTACAAGTTTAATGATACTCATAAATTTGATATATGAAAGGTATTGAAAATGAATTTCCTAAGAGTTTAAATATTATTTATGATTTGATATAATAAAAAATAAAAAGTTACAAAATAAATTAGATAGATAAATAAATTAAATAAATAATTAAGTGAGTTATAATTTTTTTATATTAACAAACTTAAAAAAAATGAATATTGTAAATTTTGGAGTTTCACTTAACTTTAAAAAAATGAATATGGTAGATTTTGGAGTTTTACTTAACTTAACAGGTAGTGTAGTTTTTTTATTTTCAATCTAATTTAATATGGAAAAAATGTTAATTTTTTTTGGAAATTATATTTAAAAAAAAAAAATACATTAAAAATTATTATATATTTAAATTTTTATAATAAACATTTATGAATTTTTCAAGAGTATATATATTTTTAATTTAAAATTGTAAATATTAAAAATTTAAAAAGTAACATCTTCTTATCTTTCTTATAAGTTTAATAATATTTATAAATTTAATATTTTAAAAATTATTAAAAATGAATTTTATAAAAATTTAACAATATATCTTCATGTGATATAATAAAAAGTAGTAAAAAATTGAATATTCATGAAATAAACAAAATAAAAAACAAACACAAATAAGTATTGTACATTTTCCACATTCACAAAATAAACAAGTATATGGATATTATAGATGTTCCATTTTCAATATGATGGACACGGTAAATTTTTTCCTTTCAATGTAAGTTAAGAGGAAAAATGTTAAAAAAAAAGACTAAGTACAAGAATGTAAAATGGATATTATAGATGTTCCATTTTCAATATGACAAATATTGTAGATTTTTTCATTTAATATAAGTTAATATGATAAATGTCAAAAAAATGCTAAGGACAAGAATGTAAAATCAAATTAAAGAACATGAAAATGAAAATTTTTACATTAAAATTTATAACATATTTTTAAATTGATAAAGTGTTGAAAAATATACATATTTTTTATTTAAAATTTATACTACATTTTTATTCAAATTCTAATAATATTTATAGACTTGATACATAAAAGGTTAGTGAAACTTAATTTTATAAAAGTTTAATAATATTTATTTATTTGATATAAGGGTGTGTGCACAAAGTTGGTGGATGAAAAAGTGGCAAAGGGGTTAGCACGAATGCCTTCACGTTTACATGCTATATGTTTAGCAAAGCCCAAACCTCCACTAAGATTTCCACGTAAGTTTGTCGGTAGGATATATTTAGCAAAGCCAAAACCTCTACTAAGCTTGCCATGTAAGTGTGTCATTAGGAACACATGCGCGTTATTAACATGTGGACGTTCTTAAGAATGCATGCACGTTCCTAAGAAGAATACTTGTGCATTCCTAAGAAGAACAAGCACACATTCCTATGATATAGCATTTTTAACGAGTCGTGAGCGTGATTTATGCCCATTTTCACACATGGTTCTCACGTTTTACCCTCATTGAGAAAACAAACAAGATATGCTTGATTTCTCTTATTTTCCTCCCAATTTAGTAATTTTTACTTTTATTCAATTAATTTAATATATTCTAAAATAATCTAAATTATAGAAATTTGTAATCTTATAGAGAAATATCAGAGTCACCTATTACATTGCGTAACATTTCCCCTTTAAAAGTAACTATAGAGAATTTACAAGAAATGTGATTATTTTATGGTTTTTTTTTCTTAAAATATATATTGATGTTTTTTGTAAATTTTTATTTTAATTTAAAAAATTGACCTAATTTACATGCCATGCCTTATTAAATTGTAGCATATATTATAAAATAGAACCTGGAGACAATGTAAACTGCAAACCATCAGATGAAGATGAGGAAAACCCCAACCCACCACAACCACCCAACATAAACACCCAAATTGATGAGAGGTTGGACACATTAAGAACACTTGTAAATCAATTAAGGGGAATGAGAGAACCAAGGAGAGAGTCATTTTCCAGTTCATTGGACATCATTGTGAAGTCCATTGCAAGTATCCAAGGGAAATTGACTTTTGTTTCTTAATATAGGGAAATAATGTTTGAGTATGACAACACTGGATTGGATAGAAAGAAAGTTGGAGACTTGGGTATATAAAAACAACAATTGATGTCTATTTTTATTGATCCTCGATTTGGACAACAACCACTCGTGACCAAGAAACAAATTTGCATTGATTGGTGCATCCACCGACAAATTAGTGAAAACTAGATGGATAGATGGTACATGGTATTTGATAAACCTCCCCGCAATAACAAGGAGGTTCCTTTTTTTTTTGAGAAAATTATGGGTTTAATTTATTTTGTGTCAGCATGTCAACTACTTCGACATCGGTGACTTCCAGGGGGTGGTTCAAGGGTCTGCACAATATCGAGAGCATTTTAAACATGATCCCATGTTAGTTCTTCATCCCCCTAGGCGAAGGCCTGACCCCCCGAGCCCCTGACCAACATACTCCTATTAGAAAGAGCATGTAGCAGGTGCATGTATCTATTCATCATGGACTCAGATCCTAGTGCAGCATGGAAACCTTGTTGCACTATCTTGACAAGAGATGCCTACCAGTGACATTGATAGAGGAGACAGAGATTCACCTCGTACAACATAGTACAGTGAGGAGAGGGCACATGGACATAGAATTCATCCATGTGAACCTCATAGATGCTAGAGTTGTGGGAAAACTTTTTATGGGCCTATTGAGGCTAGTGGAAAATAGAGATTTATGTTCTTCATTGTTATATATTTATATATTATTATGTGTATTTATATCGATATTTTATTTTATGTTGTTTTTCAGTTGCTACACCCATGTAGCAAACCCTCTACACCCATGGATGCATTAGTGTTTGTCTCCACCACTAATGCAATAATAGAGGCAACTTTCTCAATCATTCTACCCCATACACAGGTATGTGTCACATCTGATAAATTCACCATAATAATTTCTTTATTTTATGGCATCCTTTAATTTTTAATGTTCTTGTGTTTCTACACTTTATGGGAGCAAGCGATGTCAATCAATGTCCACCTGGGATGGAAAAGTCACCTGCATCACATGTATCATGTGTGGAGTTAAATATCATTTAAATCTCAAATTTGTTGTATTTATGTTGTTGAATTTTACTATTTTGTGCTAATAGTTCAATATTATTAATATGTATGCAGGCTTCTGATATTTTTTCTAGTTTTAGTACTAGTCCTTTCCCTAGGTACCTACCCACGACTTCTAAGTTACCTTACTCCAAACCTAGGTTTCTTCCATCACTTGTACATTCTGTGGGGGTCCATCGTTTCCCACCCCTAACATATATATTATTACATGCATCCTGAATAGACGCACCCATAGT
>ML778622.1:1458359-1473950 GCA_009831015.1 Picea engelmannii
GTAAAGGTATTCATGGGGTATAAACACAATTGAAAACAAAGACCTATGAATTAGGAAGATAATTAGGCTCCACAACCAACAATCTCCCACTTGGAGACTGATCTCAACAACTCCATTGTTGTTGTGTCTGTGAGACTATGATCCTTCTTAGACCTAGAAAATTTCTCATCTTTACCTTCATGATTGAAGACCAACTGAAACTGAGAAGGAACTCGGTTTCTCTCTGGTTACTCCCTTTGTTAACATGTTTGTAGGATTATGGCTAGTATGTATCTTTTCCAACTTCAAATGTCCATCTTCCAAGACTGATCGTATGAAATGATACATGAGCTATATATTCTTAGTATTCATATGGAAGGTTGAGTTCTTTGCAAGATTAATCACACTCTCACTGTCACAGTACAACCTTCTATTATCCTTCTTCTTTCCCAATTCCTCCATAAACTCGTGTAACCAAATCATTTATTTACTAGCCTCTATAGAAGCAACATACTTTGCTTATGTTGTTTAAAGTGAAACAAACTTTTGCAGTTTGGAAATCCAACTTACTATTTTTCCAACTATAGTAAAAACATACCCTATGGTGCTCCACATGGTATCTTTATCACCTACCATATCTGAATCAACATATCCCTATAGAACAATTTATGAACCTTCAAAACATAATGCATGAGTAGAAGTACCTCTCAAATACCTGAGAATCCATTTTACTACCTCCCAATGTTCTTTACCTGGATTTTTCATATACCTGATCAAAATTCCCACTGCATGTGCAATATATGGACTTGTGAAAACCCTTGCATACATCAATATGCCAACTGGTGATGAATAAGGGACCCTAGACATGTATTCTATCTCCTCCTGTGTCTTGGGACACATTTCCTTAGTTAATTTTAAATTGTTGGCCAAAGGTGTACTAAATGGTTTTGAATTCTGCATTCTAAACCTCTCCAACACCTTCTCTATGTACTCACCCTGAGACAATGTCAATTTGTGAATTTTCCTATCTCTTGTTATACTCATAGCAAGGATTTGATTTGAAGCACCCAAATCCTTCATCACAAATGAATTAACTAATTTCTTCTTGAGCACATTTGTCTCTTGCATATTAGAACCTGCAATAAGCATGCCATCTACATACAATAGCAAGATAATATAACTTCCATTTTCTAGCCTTTTAAAATAAACATAGTGATCAAAATGACATCTACTATAACCTTTTTCTATCATAAACCTCTCAAAATTCAAATACCACTACCTTAGAGATTTCTTTAGGCCATACAATATCTTCTTCAACTTACATACCAAATTCTCCTTCCCTTTGACCTCATACCCCTGTTGTTGTTGCATATAAATCTCTTCCTCCAAATCCCCATGGAGAAAACCTGTTTTCACATCTAACTGTTCAAGATGTAAATATTCTACTTCCACAAGACTTAAAATAGTGATAATTGAAGTCATTTTAACAACAGGATAAAATATTTCATCAAAATCTATACCTTTCTTTTGTGCAAACCCCTTTACAACAACTCTAGCCTTGTACCACTTTTTGCCTCCATCTTCTTCCTTCATCTTGTAAACCTATTTATTTTGAAATGCTCTTTTTCTTGCAGGTAACTGAACCAAATCCCAATTCTGGTTATTTACCAGGGAATCCATTTCCTCTTTCATGCCTTGCTCCCACTTCTTTTTAGTGTCAACCTGCATTGCCTCTTAATAACATTCTGGTTCACCAGAATCAGTCAACAATAAATAACAAAATGAAGGAGAGTATCGTTCAGGGGGTCTACTTAACCTGGTATAACTTATAACAACACTTGCAGGAATTTGACATGGTTGTTGCTCCTGTTGTTGTACATTTTGATTTTTTGATAACTTCGGAATTTCTTTTTCAGTGACCTCATCAAGCAATGTGTATTCTAGTTTTTTTTTTTCTTGTATCTTTCTCTACAACTAATCTTTGTACATGACTTTCTCATTGAATATGACATCTCTTCTCTTAATGATTTTTTGTTTTTCATAATCCCATAAGCGATAACCAAAATCATTAACATTGTATCCAATAAAGGTACACTTTCTGGATTTTTCCACAAGCTTTGTGCTATTTTATTTATCAATATGGACAAATGCATCACAACTAAAAGTCCTCAAAAAATAATAGTTTACCTTTTTACTTGTCCATGCCTCCTTTGGAATTCCACCATTAAAAGAGCTTGAAGTTCCCATGTTTATTAAGTAAACAAAAATATCTACAATGTCTTCCCAGAATTGTAAGGGAAAACTAGCATGCAATGTCATACTCCTTGCACCATCCATGATTGTCTTGTTCATCTTTTCTTACACACAATTTTATTGTGGTGTTCCTGGAACCGTCTTCTCTCTACGAATCCCATGGTATGAACAGTAATCATCAAACTCCTTGCTGCAATATTCACCCCCATTTTCTAATCTAAGACAGTTCAACCTTTTTCCTATTTCATTCTCAACCAAATCTTTCCATTTCTTAAAAGTATAAAAAACATACAAATTTTGTCCAATGCAATAAACCCATGTTTTTCTAGTTGCATCATCAATAAAAGTAGCATAATAATGACAGAAACCAAGAGATGATACCTAAGCTCGTCCCCATACATCTGTATGCACAAGCTCTAACCTTTCACTCTTCTTTTCTTTTCTAACTCTAATAAATCTGACTCTCTTATGTTTTCCATAAACACATTGCTCACAGAAATTCAAATCAAGTTTTTTAGGATCTGGAAACAAATTTATTTTGTGAATTATATGCATCCCCTTCTCACTCATGTGTGCAAGCCTATGATTCCACAGTATTGTATCCACTCCTGTAGAATCTAAGGAGATGGAAGAGTCAGTATTACCAGTACATAAATACAATGTACCTACCTTCTCTCCTTTTTCTATCACCAATGATCCTTTGGTGACCTTCCACGCCTTATTTGTAAATATGGATATACAACCTTCACTTTCCAACTTTCCTGTTGAAATTATATGTTTCCTTAGATCTAGAACATGTCTTACCTCTTTCAACAACCACTGGTTTCCATTTCTTTGTTTTATTTTTACCTTTCCCATTCCAACAATTTTTCATGGTGCATCATCACCCAAATGAACCTGTCAAAAATTACCTTGAACATAATCTATAAAATGTTTCCTATGGGGTATGGCATGAAATGAAGCCCATGAGTCTACTACCCAAGACTCATAAATATTATTTATAGAAATAATCAAAGCATATTGTAACACATCACTTGTCACATTTACTTCCTGATTTTTCTCCTGTTGTCCATCTCTTTGTTTCTTTGGAGCTCTACAGTCTTTCTTCATATGTCCTTTATTCCCACAATTCCATCCCTCTATCTTTCCCAGTATGGATTTAGATCTTCCCTTCTTAGAATTCTCACGGTTCCCTGAGCCATTTCCTTTATTCTTTCATCTTCCCCTATTCTCCATGTTTAATGCATTACCTGATGTATAACCTATTATTTTCCATTGCATTTCCTCTCTAAGGATAACACCAACAACATCATCAAATTTTAAAGTATTTGAAACAACGACAGTGTTACTTATAGCCATGAACAAGTCGTTCCACATTTCTGGCAATGAGCACAATATTAGAAGATCCCTGAACTCATCATCAAAGTCCACTTTTACATAACTTAGCTGATTAGTAATTGTATTAAATCTATTTAAATGATATGCAATAGACCCACCTTTTGACATCTTCATATTAAATAATATCTACATTACAAATACCTTATTGGATGTCGAGCGTTTTTCATACAGTTTAAGCAATGCACCCATAAACTCCTTCATTGTCTTTTCTTTTGAAATATTGAAAGCCATCGACGCTACCAGGATCAACTGTATCATTCCTAGTGCCTTTTTGTCAAGAAACTCTCATTATTCATCCTTCATGACCATCAACTTCTTTGTTATTCCACCCAATAGTAGGAATAGATCCTTCTTATATAAATAATCAGTCCATCTAGATATTCCATAACTAGTAGTTTTGGCCGTTAAATTTCTCAACCCTAAACTTTCCATCCTCCACCATTTCTCCCACTCGAACCAGGAAACCTCTTTTCCTATGAGTTACTTTTCGCTCTGACAATATTTGATATATAAATAGGATCATGGAGCAATAAAATAAAACAAATACAGAAATAAAATGAAAAAGATACACAATACAATAGAGAAACATATATACATGGTTCACCTATTGTGGGATACGTCCACAAGAGAAATTGCCAAGTCCTTCCTTTTTATTATCCAATAAAATGAAGGGATACAACCTACAACACACACTTTGTAACTTCCTCTTCTTTATATCACAACCTCCTCTCTTAGAATACAATATTCATAATTAATACATAGTCAAAATACAATTCCCTCATAAAAGAGGGTTTCCTTCTAGGGAACAAAACCCTAACATAACTTCTACCGTCATATCTATGAACTTATAATGAACGTTCCATATTTACTATGAAATTACAATATACATTTACAAGGGATTTTTTCCTTCAGAGGCTTCGCCCCCGAACTCCCATCAGAGAATTCTATCCCTCAATCCCCCGCTTTAGCTTGGACCCTCCAGCCAGGGGGATGAGCCCCCTACATCCTGCAAGGGGAGAAAGACCCCCCTACAACCCCCCTTCATGGAGTGGTGTACAATATTCATGGGGTATAAACACAGTTGAAAACAAATTCCTATGAATTATGAAGATAATCAGGCTCCACAACCAACAATCTCCCACTTGGAGACCGATCTCAATAATTCCATCGTTGTTGTATATGCTGGACTATGATCTTTATTGGAATTGGAAAATTTATCATCTTCACCTTCATGCTTGAAGACCAATTGAAACTAAGAAGGAACTCAGTTTCTCCTTGGTTACTCCCTTTGTTAACATGTCTACAATATTTTGGCTAGTATGTATCTTTTCCAACTTCAAATGTCCATCTTTCAAGACAAATCATATGAAATTATACCTGAGATGTATATTCTTAGTATTTGAATGGAAGGTTGAGTTATTTTCAATATGAATGGCTCTCTTGCTATCACAATACAACTTGTTATTCTCCTGATTCTTTCCCATTTCCTCCATAACCCTCTGTAACCAAATCATTTCTTTACTAGCCTCTATAGCAACAACATACTTTGCTTCTGGTCTTGAAAGTTCCACAACCTTTTTCAGTTTCAAAATCCAAATTACTTTCGTTTCACCTATAGTAAAAACACACCTTGTGGTGCTCTTCCTGCTACCTTGATCACTTTCCATATATGAATAAACATATCCATGTAGAACAATGTATGAAATTTCAAAACATAATTCATAAGTAGCAGTACCACTCAAATACCTGAGAATCCATTTTACTACCTCTCAATGTTCTTTACCTGGATTTTTCATATACCTTCTCACAACCCCCACTGCATGTGAAATATCTGGTCTTGTGAAAACCATCACATACATCAATATTCCAACTAATGATGAATAAGGGACCACATACATGGATTCTATCTCCTCTTCTGTCTTGGGACACATTTCCTTAGTTAATTTGAAATGGTTGGATAAAGGTGTACTAACTGGTTTTGCATTCTGCGTTCTAAACATATCTAACACCTCCTCTATGTACTCACCCTGAGACAATGTCAATTTGTGATTTTTCATGTCTCTTGTTATTCTCATACCAAGGATTTTCTTTACAACACTCAATTCCTTCATCACAAATGAATTAGCTAATTCCTTCTTTATCACATTTATATCCTGCATATTAGAACCTAAAACACGCATGTCATCTACATACAATAGCAAGATAATATAGCTTCCATTTGCTAGCCTTTTAAAATAAACACAGTGATCAAAATGACATCTACTATAACCCTGTTCTATCATAAACCTTTCAAACTTCAAATAGAATTACCTTGGAGCTTTATTTAGGCCATACAATCTTTTCTTCAACCTGCATACCAAATTCTCCTTCCTTTTTACCTCATACCCTCGTGGTTGCTGCATATACATCTCTTCCTCCAAATACCCATGAAGAAATTTTGTTTTTACATCTAACTGTTCAAGATGTAAATCTTCTACCGCCACAAGAATTAAAATAGTCCTAATTGAAGTCATTTTAACAACATGAGAAAATATTTCATCAAAATCTATACCTTTCTTTTGTTCAAACCACTTTACAACAACCTAGCATTGTACCTCTTTTTACCTCCATCTTCTTCCTTCAACCTATAAACCCATTTATTCTACAATGCTCTTTTTCCTACAAGAAAATAAACCAAATCCCAAGTTTGGTTATTTACCAGGGAATCCATTTACTCTTTCATGCCTTGCTCCCACTTCTTTTTAGTGTCTACCTTCATTGCCTCTTCATAACATTCTGGTTCACCAGAATCAATCAACAATAAATAAAACAATGAAGGAGAGTATCATTCAGGGGGTCTACTTAGCCTGGTAGATATTTTACCAACACTTGCAGGAGTTTGAGGTACCTGCTTCTCCTGTTGTTATACATTTTGATTTTATGGTACCTTTGGAATTTCACTTTCAGTGATCTCATCAAGCACTGTGTATTATGGTTTTTCTTTTTCTTATATCTTTCCCTGCAACTGATCTTTGTACATGATATTTGTTGGGGCTCAGAAATGTCCTATTCTCATCCACCTTTCCCTTCATCATTATCCACATTTCATCGCCCCATTAACCTTTCACGATATCATTTCCATAAATATACTTGGGTTTCACCTTATTATTCTTCACTTTATTCATTTTAGTATTTAAAATAATTTTGTGATTAAATGTTAGAAAATCGACATGTTTTCATATATATCTCAACTATGTGTGAGCTTTGTAATGTGTAGGAATATGAGAAGGATTAATTCAAAAGGACTTCTCGAATACTTCCTCCACCATTTCAAGATTTGATGAGATAATTCAATCCCATTCCAAGGAGAAGATCATGGATATTTGGTTGGAATATCTTATCCAAGATATATGAGAGATATGTGTGAGGATTTAAAGAGATTATATTTTGTAATAATGGGAAATAGGTTGAGAGAAAAGTGGATCTGTAATAATGAGATGGTTATCTTATCTTCAAGGCTCTCATGTATAAAAGAGAGTTCTCTCTCTTCATGAGAATTCAATTAGGAGCAATTAGAATTCAATCAGTTGTAAGTAGAGAATTAGAGTAGTCATTATGATTCAAAAGAGAAAGGGATTCTTAGCTCTGATTCATGGTTTTGGTTTTCATGCTTTTATTATTTTGTTATGAAGATTGATTTGGTTATTATAATAGAAGATTGCTTCAATGGCGTGAGCTCGCATATGTTGTTGTGTTATTTAACTCTTCACATGCTGTAGTTTCTTTTCCTTCATGTAGTTCTCCATTTCTAGATTAATTCTTTCATGCAATTTCTTATTCCTAGATTAATTTCATTTACGCAACTAGATTAATTCAATTCCAAGTCGTGTGTTAGATTAATGATTCTATTTCAGTCATGTGTTAGATTAATAATTATGTTTCAGTTGTAGCTTAAACATTATATTAGATTAGTCTCGCTTCAATCTTCCATATACTTTGCGTCTGCTTCGTCAGTTTATGAACCCCAGGTTGACAAATTAGATAAGTTGGGTAAATACTACAATGGAATTAATTCAACATTAGTTTGGCCCAATGTAACGACTGTTGTTCCTTTTGTTCCAATTGTTGTTCCTTTTGTAGGTCGTGTTGTTCCTTTGAATAGAACAACTATCATTCCATTTATGATTGTTGTTCCTTTACAAGTGTTGCATTTCTGGAGGCTGGGTATTGAAAACAAAAGGTAAGAACCTACATATGTGACAAGTAAAACGCTTATGCCAACGCCTACCTTTGGTTGATGCATAGAGGTTGTTTTTAGGACATATTTAGAGCCCAACATTTTGGTGCTATTGTCGGGGAAACATGATGGATTGGAGTTTAGATTTCTTTTTCATGCAACTGTGATTAGACATGCTCCTAACTCTGAGGTGACATATGGGTAAGGACATGTACAGTAGTGTAAATTTCAATTCTGCAAGTGTGGTAGTTTAAATTTATTTTTCATGCAAGTGTGATTAGACATGCTCCTAACTCTGAGGTGACATATGGGTAAGGACATGTAGGGTAGTGTAAATTTCAATTCCTGCAAGTGTGGTAGTTTAAATTTCTTTTTCATGCAAGTGTGATTAGACACGCTCCTAACTTTGAGGTGACATATGGGTAAGGACATGTAGGGTAGTGTAAATTTCAATTCCTACAAGTTAGTGTAAATTTCAATTCTGCAAGCGCGATCTACATGTGTTGGTTCTAAGGGTCATAGAGCTGCTTTAGTGTAGATTCCTCACTGTCCCTACCAACTATCAAGAAAGTTTTAATTTCCGCAACTGTGAAGAGTAATTATTTTCCATTTCAGTAAGAGTGCTTTTATTCAAGTTTTTTTTTTATTTTGGTTTTGGGTGCTGTAAGAATCCTTTTTTTAACATGGTTTAACAATGAGTTTAAGCTTGAAACAACTCACTCAGGTCCTAGCAAAAATTGGGATCTTCTCTTCTCTGGAAGAGATCTTGACAGTAGTTGGAAGCTTAATTACTCCTCCAGAGGTGAACAATGAATCAACATATGAAGAAACTTGCATGTTTAATGAAGAATCATTAGGTGCACAAGAGGGTGAGGAGGACAACGAGGAGCTGCAGCATGATCTGAGTAAGACAAATTACACCTACGAAAGCCTGATCAAACGTTGGTTTCAAGCAACTACTCGGTTAGATTCATTCAGTTTTTCTTTTTGTTTTTTTAATTTACAGCTTCAACCACTAATTTCACATGTGCATACATATTTTCGATTATCATTTTCAAAATTGAAAGACAACATATTTTTATTACTGTTGCATGAATGGCTCCACTGAAAGTTTAATTACACGTAACTAATTGTTAAATCTAATTAGCGTAGTGTAGGTAGGATTTTATTTTCAGTTTTGTTTTGTTTTAGAATAAGTATGCTCTCCTTCATGCTTCAAGTGATCACGCGGATCATAAAATAGGATAACTCTAACATTTTCAGGAATAATTTTAATTTTTATTGTTGACGATACAAACAATTTCCTAATCTATGTTTCGTATCCAATTTTTAAATGTGTTTACTTCATTTCCTAAAAATAAATAAAAAATGTGTTACATTTTTCAAGTTTTTGTTTTTGAAACAAATGTAAAAATTAGAAATAAATAATAAAAATATTTTCTTCATGTCTATCTTTCAATCTACAAACAAAACAATAAAACAAAAATTAAAAAGAATAAAACACAAATTATAAAGAAAAAAATGCAGAAAATAAACTAAATATATCTCACAAACTGGGATTTGGGTTCTTGTGATTTCTGGACTGGAAGTGCATGAAGTTATGATAAAAAAACCCAGTAAATTTCAGCCCAATATAGTACATGAGTTTCAAGAAAATCAAGATAGTCACCTTCAACCATTTTTCATTTTTCTCGAAAACTGTGATATGGGTATTGTTGATTTTCGGCGTGTAGAAGCATTCATAACATAGGAACATGCTTGCAAACTTTCAGCTCAATCTAGTTCTCTGTTTGTGAGAAAATCCATTTGACTTCCTGCAAACAACCCCCTTCCCAACGTCCTCTTCTGTCGAGAAATGGTAGACGTGGATGTAATCCCAATTCGTACTCGTCTACATCAAACAAATCTGATACAAATATAGTATGGGGAGAGGACCAAGTTCAACTTTCTTTGTCACTGTTTTCTGTTGAGTATTACAAAAGGTTTGGGTTTTTCAAAATCTCTTACAACCACCATATGAGTGACTACAATTACATGGCCGATAGGATCATGATAAAAACTGATGATAATGCTATGATAAGGGAATTGAAGAAGTAAACTAAATTTAAGCTTGTTTACGAGGTGAACGAAAATCTTGTTATGATTATGGATTCAATCATCAAAGAAATCAAATAAGTTGCTGACACCTTAAGTTTAAATCTGATTTGATTGATTTTCGACAATATTCTTCCATATTTAACGGTGATTGGCTAAACTGCCAGCCTCCATATCAGGTTTGTTGCACTCCCAAAAATAGAAAAAGATATGCTAACAACAAATTTTGAGTGTATTTCTAACGAAATGTAGGGGTTGCGATTGGAATGGGTTACGAGTTTTCCATGTTTAGTTTTCTAGCTACACCAGAAAAATTAATACAAATATTCGACTTTTGCAAGCATTGAAAGAGTATGGGGCTCGACACATATTTGAAGTTGTTGAATGGGTTAAAAGCAATAGTATTGATTTCAACAATAAAGTTTATGGTCCAGTTCTTGTTGAGGTCAATGTTTCTAACACAGTTCATGAAGCTCACTTGGAAGGCCATGTCCCAAATTTTATTTGGAAGTCGTTTATCACTCCAGATTTGTTTGATCGAGACTTGCTTGTTAAAAACATGAAACAATTTGATATTCATGTTCTAAATTATTATCATGGTATTAAACAGTTTGATTGGTCATCCTGTGCTGCTGACAGGAGAAAATGGAGCAACTCGTGCACCAATTTTAATTGATTTTCAATGAGACAGTTCAGTTAGAAGTAGGGCAATAATTCTAAAAATTGAAAACAAGTCTCAAATAGTTTCTACCAGTGCACTTCATCGCTCCCTCCAAGATAGGCTAAGTAAAGGGTCATGAAGAAGTCATGTGGATGAAATATATCTAAATATTTGCACAAGCACTTCTCCACCATTGACGCTGATTGATTTGCTTAGACTTGATCAATGGATAGTGTATAATTCAATGACGAGTGACTATGTAGAACACAGTGATGCAATTCTATTGGTAGTAGTGCATGCATCACGGGCACCAGAAATATCTTTGTCCAAGCTCTTAAACTGGCCCTTGAATTCGATGTTGATGGTACAAGGACTATTGGTGTTATCAGTAAGATAGATGAAGAAACCACTGACCAGAAAATCCTTGTTGTTATTCAAGAACTTTTGTTGGGACAGGCACCACACATGATCCCAAGATTGCACTACAGAGATACGACTAGTACTTATATGATGGCCTCCTTGGATTTGTCTGCAATTTTGGACTTCGTTGATTCCGACCATGATTTGATTCTTGTTGTAGACACCACCACCTCTAATCTCATTCGTAATATCACTGCTGACTGCGGGGTTGATTTTGATGAAGACCTAGGTGATTTGGTTATTGATCACACCAGCTATGTTGTTTTGAAAACTGACAGTGATCATACTTTATTGTGTGTGACTGTTCACAAGATCAAGTAATAGAAGTTCATTTTTCATTTTTATTTTAGTTCCTGTGGAAATTGCACTGGCTTGAATTCGAACATTGTCATCCCTTTCTCCCTTCAGTATTTTCACAGATTTCTGTAGTATTTTGGTTATGGTAATTGTTATCAAGGATGATTATTCTTCATTTCAAGGGCTGGACAAGGGTACGTTGCATATGGAAATGAAACCCAAGATATAGTGACTCTCAATTTTCCCAGTGATTGGTTTGTAGTAGCTGTGAAAGTTGGGCTTTGCACGTCCCTTCTCTTGACATTTCCTATTATGATGCATCCTATTCATGAAATGTTTGAGATAAAACCGATGGAAAGCTATTGGTTTCAAAAAAAAATCTCTTTTGCATTCCCATGGATGGAAATAGTATTATTCAAAATTCATCGTGCGGGTTTTGTTGTTATCCTTGCAGTATTGGCCTCATCCATGCCTGGATTTTGGGTATTTATCTCTTTTGTGGGAAGTACAGTCCGTGCATTTATTGCATTTGTTTTTCCAGCATTGTTTCCTCTTAGAGCTTTTAGAGGCTACCTACATTTTTCACAAAAATCCATTGATCTATCCATTTTAGTTTGCGGAATAGTTTTTTCCATTTATGGCACATATAGTACATGTGTTGATGTCTACATTAACCAATCTGTGACCCAAAGTGATTCAATCTAGTACAATGCAAGTTGCTTCTATGGAAAGCCAATTGAAACACTAGAGGATAAATGAAGTCAGAATTGGGCATTGGATCATAAATAAAGCAAGGCCTGGATCTTCTTGCAGGGTACAATTGTAATTATTGGTAGACCAAGACACACTGGCATCGTGGTTGGTATGGGGTAGAAGGATGCATATGTTGGAAGCTCAGCCAAAGTGTGGCATTCTATCTCTCAAATATCCAATCGTTGGGTGTGATCTAAAGGATTCATTGATGAAGATTCTTACTGAGCATGGGTACTCTTTTACGACGACTGTAGAATGTGAGATAGTACAAGATGAGAAGGACAAGGTCGGTGATGAGATACGTAGGAGGCAGAAGGAGGAGATACAAAATTGGAATAGGAAGACGTTGGAAATTCAGGAATTGACATCTAGATAGAGTGGCAAGAAGATTATGGAGAAAACCAAGGAAGTAGTGCACGATCTGAATCTGTCTCTCTTGGATGTTGTAATGGACAAAATAAAAATTGAATGATGGTTGTGACAAATACCATTTACTTTTTGGCATAATCACTCTTTTAATTGCCTCTACATGCATGCACAAAAACAACCGATCTGATCCAATCAAAGTTGTCTGATTTTAGGCTTATACCACCCTTGTGGGACCTATCTATTTCTAGGTCTATTGCCCAACTTTCAATGGAAGCCCCTGCGAGACCAGTGTTCCATTCATCGATCCCATGCATTGATCACTATGGACTATGATGCGAAACCATGAATCACGATCTCTAAATTAAAGCTCTGGATCACGATCTTGGTCACAAACTTCTCCTATCTAATGACACCATTCATGGCGGCCTGATGGTGCAGGTATATGAAGGTTTGATTGCACAATAAAAATTCCATTTTTTGTTGTTGTATATATATATATATATATATATATATATATATATATATATATATATTGGTTTTCTTGTTTTTTTATATATACAATAATAATATAAAATTTCATTTTTCTGTTTTATTACAAAACTATTCTAATAAACAAACAAACAAAACAAAAACATTATAAAAATTTGTATAGTAACAAACAAATTATTAAAAAAAAAAAAAAACTTATTTTCTTTGAAAATATACCAAAAAAATAAAAATAAAAATAATAATAATAAAAGAAAAAAAATCTTAAAATAAAAACAAATTATAAAAACAAAAAAACAAAAAAAAACAAATAGCATTGCAAACGATTTTTTTTATAAATTCCTGAAAACAAATGGCAACATGTTTTTGCGATTTTACTCTAAGCAAGCAATCAACGATGAAACAAGCGCGTGTGCACAACGCCCACGACAAGAGGTATAAAATGCATTTGATTTAATTCGTTGCATTTGTCCTTCTTTCTGCATGTTATGGTTTTGTTCGAACATCTCACAAGTTTTCATGCAGGATTTGTACTAAGTTTTTTTTCAAGTGCGCAACCGATCACATCTTTCTACTAAAGTGATTTTCAAAAATCACAAAAACTTTTGACAAAAACATGTCTTATTGACTGCTTGAAGGAATTGATTCTTGTCTTAAACATCATGGCGTTTTCTGTTACACAACAACCATTCATTAAACCCATTTGCATCATGAATGTCTTCCTCCATTTATCCTAAAAAGTAGACTGGTCATCCCTGTGTTGAAGCCCATCTTTCATTGCCTTATCTGTCATGACTTCGCATATGCCTATCTTTCTGAGTCGCATACATTTCTTTAGTTTTTTTTAGTTCAGTTTTCCTTGTCAATAAAACTATCCAGCTCCCTTTCCATGACTACATTGCCTTTCCATACACACTATTACTACTGGGATATTTTCATTTATAGTCCTACCGCTCTTTTTATCAGAACTCGTGTTGACTGATGTGGGATTCCTTAAGGCCCACCTTTCAACAAGTCTTTCCCCATTGACCTCAACACCTTATCTGGGATATAGACTAGATTCCATTTTGAGTACCTAGAGGCTTGCATGCCTTAATGGAAAGTTCTCTCGCTAACAATCATGGGAATACATCAATGTCCCTTGATTGCCATATCTTGCAAGTGGCTCGACATCAACTCATTCCATCAATGGTGATTTTTCTCGCATTGGTTAACGACATTCATCATTGGTTGGTAATCCAATGACTTATTTTCATGCTCGACATTGACACATTCATTCGCATGATTAGAATTGTACCATCAAGTTTAGCAACGGGTGAAGACTATACACTTTTCATGACTCTATCAGCAGTTACAATAGCATGACTTCAGCCATATGAGACTACCACAGTTCCACTTTCATACTTTCTCTTTTCCATGGTGCATTCAGCAACAGTTCATCTTCCTCCACTTCACATTCTCTAATCTAGCAGTCAGCATTCAAATCTACAGTAGCAGTCACTTTCCATATGATCCCGCGACAATGACATCTTCCATGATACAACAATTGCATTAGCCATATTCCTATTTCATATTTCATCAATATTTTGGGTAAGTGGAGGTATGTTATTTTCTAAACTTTAATCATGTCATTCCTCAACTGCTAGCAATGAATAATTTGAAAAATTCCCTCACCCAGTTCCCTTTCCTTTTCACTTCTACGACTTATGTGATGTTGCATGAGGACATGAAACAAGTTAAGTTGGGTGGTAGGGGACTTTATTCACTATCATCACTTCACTTTTCCACGACCATCATTCCATTTTTTCGTCTCATTTACCACTTATGAACATTTATTTTCCAACATTTATTTTCCATCGATACTCAGTTGCACATTGCTTCATAAGCATTGTTATACATATTGGCATGATTCACAGATATACAAAACACAAAAAGGGGATTTCTTATACTCAGTGATGTTTTCCTTATGCACATTGATAACATAAATTTTTCAGTAAGAATATGGGCAAATTATTATCATAACATCAAGAGAACAAATAACAAAATGAATGTTGTTAACATAAGAACCAACATTCTTTATATTCATGGTTGTCACACAAGAACCAACCATAAGAAAAATGTCAGTCGTTACTCATGTAAATCCCATCTTGGAAAAACTCATTATCATCACTCAAAGTCAACATTCAGATGCCAAAATTTCTTGAGAAGATCCATGCATGGTTGCATGAGGACATGAAACAAGTTAAGTTGGGGGGCATGTTGGGGCTCAGAAATCTCCTATTCTCATCCACCTTTCCCTTCATCATTCTCCACATTTCATCGCCCCATTAACCTTTCACGATATCATTTCCATAAATATACTTGGGTTTCACCTTATTATTCTCCACTTTATTCATTTTAGTATTTAAAAGGAATTTGTGATTAAATGTTAGAAAATTGACATGTTTTCATATATATCTCAAATATGTGTGAGCTTTGTAATGTGTAGGAATATGAAAAGGATTAATTCAAAAGGACTTCTTGAATACTTCCTCCACCATTTCAATATTTGAGGAGATAATTCAATCCCATTCCAAGGAGAAGATCATGGAGATTTGGTTGGAATATCTTATCCAAGATATATGAGAGATATGTGTGAGGATTTAAAGGGATTATATTTTGTAAT
>ML778622.1:1479609-1490328 GCA_009831015.1 Picea engelmannii
GAAACAACATGATGTATACTATCCATCCATGGGTGTTGTATCTACATGTGCATTTTCCTTCATGTCCAAATACCTTCATCAATCTTACGGTCCAAAACCCATGACTAGGGTTGACATCAATGATAACAACCAATCTTCCAACAAACATTTCCATAAAGAGGATCACGAAGAAATAAAATAAAATAAAAATGTGGAAATAAAACACAGAAGATACACAATACAATAGAGACACAGATATGCGTGGTTCACCTAGTGTGGGCTACGTCAACTAGAGAGATTGCTAGGTCCTTCCTTTTTATTATGCAGCAAAATGAAGGGATACAACCTACAACACACATGTTGTAACTTCATCTTCTTTCTCTCACAATATCCTCTCTCAGAATACAATATTCACAATTAATACACAGTCATAATACAATTTGTTCATAAAGGAGGGTTTCCTTCTAGGAAAAAAAAACACTCTAGCATAACTTCTATCGTCAGATATGTGACCTTATAATGAACGGTCCAGATTTACTATGAAATTACAATATACATTTACAAGGAAAATTTTCCTTCAGGGGCTTCACCCCTGAAACCCCATTGGGGGATGTTGTCCCTCAAACCCCCACCGGAGGCCCACTTGTCCCTGGACCCCCCCATCCAGGAGGATGATCCCCCTAGACCCCATGGGGGTAAATCTTCCCCTACTAACCCCCCCCCGTGTCGAGGGGTGTATAGTATTCATGGTGTGTAAATATTTCTGAAAACAAATACCTATGAGTTAGGAAGATAATCAGGCTCCACAACCAATAATATCCCACTTAGAGACTGGTCTGAAAAACTCCATCATTGTTGTATCTGCTAGACTATGATCCTTCTTGGACCTAGAAAATTCCTCATATTCACCTTCATGTTTTAATACCAACTGAAACTGAGCAGGAACTTAGATTCTCGTTGGTTACTCCCTTCGTTAACATGTCTGTAGGATTGTGACTAGTATGTATATTTTCCAACTTTAAATTTCCATCTTCCAAGATGGATCGTATGAAATGATACCTGAATCGTATACGCTTAGTCTTCGAATAAAATGCCTAGTTCTTTGAAAGATGAATACCACTCTTACTGTCACAATAGAACATATTATTCTCCTACTTCTTTCCCAATTCCTCCATAAAACTCTGTAACCAAATCATTTATTTACTAGCCTCTATAGCAACAACATACTCTACTTTTGTTGTAGGAAGTGAAACAACCTTTTCCATTTTTTAAATCCAACATACTATTGTTCCACCTACAGTAAAAACATACCCTGTGGTGCTCCTCTTGCTATCTTTATCACCTATCATATCTAAATCAACATATCCATGTAGATCAGTGTTTGA
The DNA here is from genome assembly GCA_009831015.1 of Picea engelmannii. Classification (NCBI taxonomy): domain Eukaryota; kingdom Viridiplantae; phylum Streptophyta; class Pinopsida; order Pinales; family Pinaceae; genus Picea; species Picea engelmannii. Next base: position 1,480,974 of record ML778622.1, read on the forward strand.
ACCTTCAAAACATAATGCATGAGTAGAAGTACCTCTCAAATACCCGAGAATCCATTTTACCGCCTCCCAATGTTTTGTACCTAGATTTTTCATATTCTGGCTCACAATTCCCACTGCATGTGCAATATCTGGTCTTGTGAAAAACATCGCATACATCAAGCTTCCAACCACTGATGAATAAGAGATCCTTGACTTTTATTCTATCTCCTCTTTTGTCTTGGGTAACATTTTCTTAGTTAATTTGAAATGGTTGGCCAAAGGTGTACTAACTTGTTTTTCATTATGCATTCTAAACCTCTCTAACACCTTCTCTATGAACTCACCCTGAAACAATGTCAATTTTTTATTTTCCCTGTCTCTTGTTATTCTCATACCAGGGATTTTCTTTGCAGCACCCAAATCCTTCATCACAAATGAATTAGATAATTTCTTCTTGAGCACATTTATATCCTACATATTAGAACCAACAACAAACATGTCATCTACATACAATAGAAAGACAATATAACTTCCATTTTGTAGACTTTTAAATAAATACATTGATCATAATGACATCTACTATAACCTTGTTCTGTCATAAACCTGTCAAAATTAAAATACCACTGCTTTGGATATTTCTTTAGGCCATACAATCTCTTATTCAACCTGCATACCAAATTCTCCTTCCCTTTGACCTCATTCCCCTATGGTTGCTGCATATAAATATCTTCCTCCAAATCCCCATGGAGAAAAATTGTTTTTACGTCTAATTGTTCAAGATGTAAATATTTTATTTCCGCAAGACTTAAAATAGTCCTAATTGAAGTCATTTTAACAATAGGAGAAAATGTTTCATCAAAATCTATACCTTTCTTTTGAGAAAACCCATTTACAACAACTCTAGCTTTGTAACACTTTTTGCCTCTATCTTCTTCCTTCATCTTGTAAACCCATTTATTCTACAATGCTCTTTTTCCTGTAGGAAACTAAAACAAATCCTAAATCTAGTTATTTACCAGGGAATCCATTTCCTCTTTCATGCCTTGCTCCCACTTATTTTTAGTGTCTACCTGCATTGGCTCTGCATAAAATTCCGGTTTACCAAAATCAGTCAACAATAAATAATACAATGAAGGAGAGTATTTTTCAATGAGTCTACTTAACCTCGTAGATATTATAATAACACTTGCAGGAGTTTGAGGTGCCCGTTTCCCCTGTTGTTGTACATTTTAATTTTTTGGTACCTTCAGAATTTATTTTTAAGTGATCTCATCAAGCACTGTGTATTATGGTTTTTCTTTTTATTGTATATTTCCCTGCAATCGATCTTTGTACATGACCTTCTCATTGAATATGAAATCTCTACTCCTAATGATTTTTTTATTTTCATAATCCCATAAGTGATAATGAAAATCATTAACACCATATCCAATAAAGGTACACTTCTTGGATTTTTCCTAAAGCTTTGTTCTATTTTCTTTCTCAATATGGACAAATGATTCACAACTGAAAGTCTTCAAAAAAGAATAGTTTACCTTTTTACCTATCCACACCTCCTCTGGAATTCCACCATACAAAGAGCTTGAAGTTCCTATGTTTATTAAGTAAATAGTAGTATCTACAACATCTATCCAAAACTGTAAGGGAAAACCAACATGCAATCTCATACTCCTTGCACACTCCATGATTGTCATGTTCATCCTTTCTGACACACCATTTTCTTGTGGTGTTCCTGGAACTGTCTTCTCTCTATGAATACCGTGGTATGAACAATAATCATCAAAATCCTCGTTGCAATATTCACCTCCATTTTCTGATATAAGACACTTCAACCCTTTTCCTGTCTCATTCTCAACCAAATCTTTCCATTTCTTAAAAGTATCAAAAACATCGTATTTTTGTTGAATGCAATAAACCCAAGTTTTTCTAGTTGCATCATCAATAAAAGTAACATAAAAATGAGAGACATCAAGAGATAATAACTGAGTTGGTCCCCATACTTATGTATGCACATGATCTAAGATTTCACTCTTCTTTTCTTTTCCGACTATGAGAAATATGACTCTCTTTTGTTTTCCATAAACACAATGCTCACAGAACTCCAAATCAATTTTTTTAAGATCTCGCAACAAATTTCTTTTGTTAAGTATCCGCATCCCCTTCTCACTCATGTATCCAAGCCTATGATGCCACAATGTTGTATCCAATCCTGTAGAATCTAAGGAGATAGAAGAGTGAGTATTACTAGTACATAAATACAATGTACCTACCTTCTCTCCTTTTGCTATCACCAGTGATCGTTTGGTGACCTTCCACACCTTATCTATAAATATGGATATAAAACCTTCACTTTCCATCTACCTTGTTGAAATCAGATTTTTCCTTAGATCTGGAACATATCTTACCTCATTCAACAACCACAGGTTTCCATTCCTTTTCTTTTTTTTTACCTTTCCCATTTTGTGATTTTGCATGGTGCATCATCACCCAAATTAACCTGTCTAAAATCACCTTGAACATAATCTATAAAAATTTTCCTATGGGGTGTGGCATGAAATGAAGCCTATAAACCTACTACCCAAGACTCAGAATCCATTTCCTAAAATTTATCTTGATCTAGAGATCTATCCACCGAGCGTAAGACAAATCAGTCCTTTTAGTGACTGATTTGAAAGAGAGATCCCTCTCTGGAGTTGGAAGGGCTAGCTTCCATCATGTAAGTTGGTTTGTGGTTACCTCTGTAGTTTTTCTCCGATAGCCAAGGGAAATTATGGAGTGATAACAAGGTCTTCTTTTTTTTATAAAAGGAATACCATTGAATGTAAGAAGGGACTTTTTCCCATTGTATAGAAGGATAATATTCATATTTCCATACATATAAAGAGAAGAAGAAATTTTAGATCATAACAATTATCAAATGTGTTACGGACTTCTCTACTGATATGTTTGTTGTAGGTTTTTCTGAATTCTTTTCATATGAATTATTTCTATATGTTGTGTTTGGGATTACTCATACTATTATAATTTCTGATGAATATAGAGATGGAGTTACAAATATTGTCTACAATTTCATTTTTTAATACATTGTTGATTGACATGAATTAATTCCGCTATCAATAATCTTATCTCATATTGTATTAATTCAATTAGTTTTTCTCTTGCAGGATAGGTTATAATTAGTTAGATTAGTTAAATTTTTCTTTCATTTTATATTAGATTTAGAGTTAATTAGAATTCTTTGGGGGGACAATGTGTTTTCTTTCCATTTTTATTATTTTAATTCTTAGTAGCGACCAAGCCCACATATTGGTCAGAAACACTACCCCAAATGAGAGTAGGTCTGATTTGAGAAGTGGAATTGGGCATTATCCCTTACCTTCTTGATAAGCCATTTGGGCTCGTCAACAATTAGTTTTATTTTCTTTATTTTTTTCTTATCATGATTTAGGCCTATTTAGAAGATGTCGATGGATCCATCGGTGTTCATAGGATTTGTTGATGGTGCTAGTTGTCACCCTCGAAACCTTTCTTCTATTGCTTGGGTGATTTATTCACCCATGGGCCAACTAGTTTCTTCAATAGGTGTTTGTCTCGGGCCCGCAACCAATAATGTGGCCAAGTATATTGTCATAATATAACTCCCCGTGGAAGAAAATTCTCATGGAATTCAATATTTATAAGTTAGTATGGATTCATAGTTGGTAGTGTATCCGTTGAATGGAGAGTATAGTGTCTGCAAATCTACTCTTCTTCAACAATTCATATGAGTATGAATTATAGAATTTTTGTTTGAATTCATTACTTACATACATGTTTCTCAAAGTTATAATATCGTTACTGATGATTTAGGTAATTACGTATTGGATTGGAAATTTTTTCATTTATGAGTTAGAATCATGTGTGTAAATAAAATCAATTCAAGAACATTCACATATATAATTAAAATATGATAAAACTTTGTATATATTACTTCAATTCCATCAATTACAAGAAATGTGATCAATAACATACAAAAATGGGCTCCATGCCCCCGATATACATATAACAAGATATAAATACAAAAATACATATGGAAATATAGGTCGAAGTCCCTTCCCTTAAATGGGTCTCGTGATAAAAAACTATGTAATTCACTAGACGTTGGAAGAGTCAAACCCATGCCTGGGGTACCCCTACTACCTACTACTACATCCACTCTAGTAGGTCCTCGATATGTGCCATAAACACTTAGTGAGTGAGTCCTTCTAAGTTCCTTGTCACATTTTTCATAATTGTATTTAAATCCCTCCTAGGATGGTCTTTGTCTCATCCTAAATTGTTATGTCTAGGGTAACCCTCCAGTTGAACTGGTCCAACATATGTACATTTATAATGTTTTTTTAGATGTGGTCCATGCCAAAAATAATTTTTTGGTTGTCTCTTGATTTTTCTTAAAGTAAAAGAATATAGAAATTAAATAACATAAAATAAAAATACATACCTATATCACCCCAGAAAACATCAAGAGGTAGGGGTAGATATTCATATATCTAGAAGTTCATTCCTTTGTATGGATATTCATCAATGGAAATGATTTTCTAGGACCAATAGTAAAGGAAATCATCATTAAAATTATTGGTGGCATGCCCACCTTCCAATATATACATAAAGTCAGACTAGCATATCATCTGAGGGTATTAGATATGCACTAGGTGTAGTGACACCCATGGAGTTAGTGCTAGAATGCACTGAAAGTAAGAGGACCAAAATATGCTCCCATTATCAAATATCTTCATTTTTCCCATCTTACAATTTTTCAGTTGTGTTTTCATTAAGGCCAATCAATCATAGTTGGTCATAATAATTATACTTCGTAAAACATATACAAATGTGTTTCCTAATGAAAACATAGTGTTGTGCACCAATCAATCATAGTTGGTCATAATAATTATACTTCGTAAAACATATACAAATGTGTTTCCTAATGAAAACATGTTGAATCAACCACCTAAACTATGATAAATAGTATGATGTTTATTCTAATTATTTAATATTTTTATAAGTGTTTGGGTACCAAATTTCTGAGTACCCACAACATAGTAGGTGACGATGTACTCATCTATGGTCATCCCTCTTCTTCCTTTACTTTTCATGTTCACCATCTCACCATGTAGGAATAGACCTTTTATGAATTAAATATCCTCAACCTCTATATTTAGAGGTTGGACATCCAACATGAAAGCATCATGATATGGACTCCAATAGCTGACCAACATCTAAAGGATTTTCTTTTTCACCTTTATATTTAGAGCTTGGAAAATTTTCAATAGATTGCACCTTCAAAGTGAATTGATTTCCTCCAAGTATTCAATCAATTGGTTTTTTATCTCTTCATGTTATCTTTCTCTCTAAATTATCACCATCCTTTATCAGAACACCAAAATTTGATGTTAGAATTAATTGTTTGCAACCTCATGGGTGTATATGCAACCTAGATTGAGGATATGTGTGTGTGTGTGTGTGTGTGTGTGTGTGTGTGTGTGTGTGTGTGTGTGTGTGTGTATCCTCAAGCACAAGGACATATATGACATGTCATACATGCCCCATGAGTGGGAAATGTGCATATGTGTAGCCCGTGTATTTAGAAGAGATTTCCAAACTCATATTTTGACCAAAATAAAAATAAAAATGAATGGTTGAAATTCAAGAGAAAGACACAAGTTCTTACCTAATACAAATGGCACGTAATTTTGATAGGTGATGCTCCGGCAATCCTTCATCGAAGTTTGAGGATTTTTTCTTCACAAAATGCACAATTTGGGTAAAATTTCAAATGGAATGGTAAAAAGTTGTTTTTTAGCATTTTAATCCTTGTGTTTACCAACTTTTCTACAATTTAAGACTTCATTATCATGTCTTACCTAATGTACTAATATCTAACTATTAGATTAGAAACATATGCAACAAAATAAAACAAGAACATAACCAGTCTAATATTCTATGCAAATCATAAGATAAATCAATAAATCAAAATGCAAGAAACAAGAGAGACAAGAGTTTATGTGGTAAAACACCAATGTGGGGAAAAATCCACAAAATTTGATCTTCTATTCTCCAAACAAACTCTCCAATATAACAATGCTTGGGAATCACCACATATGCATTACCTCACACTACATTTCCCCTCTTTCCCACCTAAAGGGACTCCTTCACCTTGATTATATATGAAAGAGTGAAAGGAGAAAAACTCCCATGATGGATGTGGGATAAATGTTTTTTACAAGACATATAGTGTTGGATTATTGAGAGGGGGGGTGAATTAGTAACAGAGGAATATAATCCTTTTTAACCATAAAATGCAAGTTTTATATCAATGTAGCATTACCATCCAATAGTTGCAGAATAAATAAACAATGCACAAATGAGAAATCATACACATACACAGTACACCAATGTTTTTACATGGAAACCCAAAGAGGGAGAAAACCACATAATTATTTTTCTTATATGTCTTTAAGAATTACATTCATTGGAAGAACCAAATTCCTTTGTTTTCCAATTGCAACTAGAAGGAGGCTCCAACCCCTAGTTTCTTGGGATACAACCTGAGGGGAGATCCAAATCCCCAATTCTCTAGATACAACTAGAAGGAGGATACAACCCCCTATGTTCTCTGGTTACAACCGGAAGGTGGATACAACCACCTGTCCTTTCCCCATCCAACCACCATGATGTAGACGTATAATGCTGGAACCACTATCACACTATCATTGTGAGATATACCACTGTAATAACATGTACCATTGACCTACAACCAACCTGTAATATTGTTGTGTAATCAATTTGTACCTGAACTGAACATGTATCAAACAAATATTACATATACACGACCTGTAGTTCTGCAACATGTGTATGTATGCACACTATTTATACAACAACATGCATATGTACGTGACCTATCTGTTATGCATCCTGTGTATACCTTTTGAAAACTAGGGTTTTCTTTCTTCTGAAAACTTCTAACCCTATGCAACTTCTTTCACATAGATCTGTAAGCTATCACTGTATCCAGATTGTAATTGTACCCTATGCATGCATCGTCATACATAATCTTTAACCCAAAGTATCTATATCACTCTAGTCATGTGACATACAAGTGTGTGTAATCATAAAAAGGTCTAATCACTATCACATGATCTAGACATCAAACCCTTTATGATATTCAACCTCTCATTACATTAACCACTTCACAAATACAAGCTCTCAACCATGTACCACAAAAACCCTTATACATATGCCAAGAAATACAAGATGTGCCTCAACTCTAACAAGAAGTATCAATGATAAACATTGATTATATCAACATTGTATTTTTGTAGATATGACTTTTACAGAAGATCCCATGCATCCACTAGTCTCTCTAGGGAGAATCCTCAAATCTCCATAACCATTTCTCATGCATACATAAAAATCAAACTACTCATAGAACTAAGAAATACCTTTTGAACCAGTGGATAGATCTGGCATATCTTATCACTGTAGACCTTCCTAGGAACTTGCTCTCATAATCTAAAGACTTGACATCTTCATATTCTCAAGTTTCTATGGATTTACCCTCATGTACGCACCCTAATACACTGTAAGACTGCATGTGTATGCACCTTGTTTCATTCTTAGCCCATGTACACCTAAGAACTTAGCGTTTTTAGTATTCTCTATAATTCTGAAACTTTCGTTGTAAACCCTTTGTGCTAACTCAAACTTTCGCAACTTCAGATATATCAATGAGTACTTGCAATAAGCCTTACACAATAATAGATATTCAATATGTTCAAGTGTGATTAAATGAGAGACCTTTTCCTCTTATTTATATTTTCATGTAGCTTCCTCAATGGGTTACTTTCTAACCATCTTAACACACTTTCCTTATTTTAGGGTTAACCCAATTCTAACCACTTTTCCACTTAACTTAACCACTTTCCATAATTAGTAAGTTATCCATTACCTTTATTATTTAAGTAATTTCTTTTGCATCCACTTTGACTTACTTCACTTTACTGTTTAAATAATTTCTTCTTTGCAACCACTTTGACTACTTTGACCTTTTGGGGCTTCTAGATGAGTCGTGAGGGTTCTCCAACTTCACATGTCCATAACTCTCTAACCGTGAGGATTTATGTGACATTCCACATACCACCGGAAATGGAATTACATGTACTATCCATATAGAATAGTATTACCTACAAATATATCAAAGTTCATATTTTTATCCATCAAACAAAATTATTTCCATTACTCAAACCTTTGTGATACCAAAATTTGCCACCAAACTTTCTTCAAGGGTTGACATCAATGACAACCAACCCAATTAATCAACAATATCCCCCTTTGGCATTGATGGAAACACTATGATGAAATACTGAAGTCATATCACTCATGCTCCGTCTGTGACCATCACTCCCCCTGGAACCATGCCTATGTTCTCTTTATCCAAGAATTTCTATCATGCATTTGATAAATATCTCCCCTTTGTCATCAATGGAAAAGGTATCTTTCCATCCGAGGTTGCTCCCCCTAACTGAACTATCCTTTGGGATACTCCCCCTAACTGAACTCTTCCTAAAATTGATCTCCCAACCTGAACTGTCCTCTTTATGGTGCTTCCTCGAGTAAATCTAAGACATATAAGATAATCATTCAAACACATTCATTTTGGAGTATAAATTACTCCAAGTCTCTAGCAAAGATACTCAAAGGCTTCCCATGGAACCAGTTTTGTAAATATGTTTTCCACTTGTTCTTCTGTGCCGACATATTCAACTTTGATGTTCTTCTCTCCAACCTGTTCCCGTAGAAAGTGATACTTGATTGGAATGTTCTTCTTCTTGGAGTGCATCACCGGGTTCTTTGAGATACTGATGGCACTTGTATTATCAAAATATATTGGAATGGGCTCATCATACTCAACCTGTATATTTGTCACATTTTTTTGCATCCATAGAACCTGTGTACAACATCCTTTTGTTGCAATATACTCTACTTTGGTTGTAGATAAAGATATTGATGATTGTTTTTTACTTAGCCAAGATACTAAACACTCACCCAAGTAGAACGTTGATCCATTGGTGCTTTGTTGCTCATCAATACAACCTACCCAATCTGCTTCTATGTAGGAAATAAGTTATAAATCCTTTCCTTTTGGATACCATAATCCAAACTCTTTTGTTCCTTTGAGATATCTGAAAATCCTCTTCACTTTGTTAAGAACCAAACATCAATATAGCATAGAAAAACCTCAAGAAAAGTACTCAACGCCTTGAAAAAGAGATAATATCAGATAATAAGCCTCTTCGAGGGGGCAACCTCCTTTTACCCCACTTAAATGTTCAAGTACAAG
>ML778622.1:1496090-1517727 GCA_009831015.1 Picea engelmannii
TGGCCTAAAGCCGACATAAATAAAATAACATTACTAATCTAAATCACAACTAATGGCCTAAATCCGACATAAATAAAATAACATTACTAATCTAATATGCCCCAATTAAGTGGTAATGAGCCAATATTAGGGCTTAACACACTTCTAAGACATGTGATTCCTTTGGTGTTGCTTGAAATAGTGCCACCTGTCCAACTTCATGCATTACATCTAGTCTGGATGTTGTCACATATAGTAAGCTACCAATCATTGACCTTTATTGCCTCTAGTCTGTAGACTTTGAATCATCATTTTTTCTCAACTTGCAATTGATTTGCATAGGAGTGCTAATTGGTTTGGAATCTTCCATTCTGAACTTCTTTAGCATTTCTTTGATATACTTATTTTGGGAAATAAAAATTCCTTGGTTTCTTTGACATATCTATGTTCTCTAACAACTGAAATCCTTCTGGTTGTTCAATGTAGACTTATTCTTCAAGTTCCCCGTTCATAAAAGTTGATTTTGCGTCCATTTTATACACTTTAATATTCTTGGAGCATGCATAAGCTAAGAGCAATCAGATTGCTTCCATTCTAGTAACAAGGGAAAATGTCTCTTCAGATTCTATTCCTTCAACCGATGTGTATCCTTTACATACCAATCTAGATTTTTTATTTGTAACATGTGCATGTTCATTCAATTTATTTTTGAAAACCCACTTTGTGCCAATCACATTCTTATTCTTTGGTATTGGAACAAAATCCCAAGTTTCATTCTTCTCTATTTTATCCAATTCTTAATCCGTGGAATTATTCCAGAATTCATCCTTGTTGGCCTCTTCAAAACTATTTGGTTCAATCGTAGATAAGAGTGTTATGTGAATTTGTTTTTGTGAATGGATTATTCTTCTATTCTCAACTCCTGCATCTTTGTTTCCGATAATCTAATCTGAAGGATGATTCTTCTGTACCATTTTTCTAGGTTTCTTTGGAAGCACTTGTTGAACTTCCTCTTCTACTTATGTCTGATCTTCTTCATATTCCCCTTCTACTTCTTCTTCATATTTTGCTTCTTCTTAATAAAGTTGTTCCATTGATTCATTTTCTTCTTCCTTTAATTCTCGTCCCCCTGTTTCATCAATTGTTACATTGATGATTTCCACAAATTTTTTCAACCTCATATTGTAACACTTGTATTTTTTCCTTGTACTTGAGTAACCAACAAGTACTCATTTTTCCACACGAGAGTCAAACTTTCCCATTCTGCCATCTTCTCTTTTGATGTAGCATTTGCTTCCAAATACTATGAAATGCTTCACATTTGTTGGTCTTCCTTTCCATAGCTTGTAGGGATTTTTGTCATTATTGTTTCTTAGCATTAATTTGTTTTGAATGTGAACTGTTGTATGCACTGCATGTGTCCAAAAAATATATGTCAATTTGGAATCCATTAGAATTGTTCAAGCCATTTCCTATGTAATTATCATCCATTATGATAATGTTCCTTTGTCTATGAACCACTCTATGAACCAATCTATGAATTCATGCTCTCGTCCACTGTCATATAGTTGTCCAAACCTTCTAAGTGTTCTTATGAATCCATATATTTTCATACTGTCCAAGACTCTAGCGCACAACTATCCATAATGATGACCCATTTATCACTATACTATCATGAATTCTTCACTACTATGACTGATTAATATATCAAACTGTAATTATGCTAACTAATTGTCAAACTCTGAAATCTTCTCAAAGGATGGTTCTTTGGTCTGTCACAACTATCGCATAGACTCCCCCTGTCTAATATTCATATTACCTGGGAGTCTCTAAGTCAGATGGCTCAGAACAATTTCTACTCTGATGTGTATTCATCATCATCTTCATTGGTAGATTCATCATCTTTCTGAGCTCTGAATTCTTTATTTCTATATGTGGATTCATATTTCACTACAATGCCTGAAAGTACAATCTCTTGAACTTGTTCCTTATTTACCTGTCCTTATTTTATTTCAATTATTTTCCAAACCTTTATGTATCTGAAATCTTTCTTTTTCTCTGTAGAATTTTCTTCATCTCGTTTTATTTCCAATCTTGCGATCTCTGGGACTTGGTATTTGTTCACCCGTTCTTCGTGTTTTCCTATCCATACTTTCTTATATTTGATATCAATGTTCTCTTTCATGGAAGTATCGATCATGCTTCTACAATCGCTAGCTATGTGTCAATGGTTATGACATTTGTAACATTCAATGTTACATGGGACCACATAGGCATTTCTTTCTTGAACATTTTTGTTATAATCCCTGCAATTTGCAACCTTATGTCCAAAATTAGTATAATAAAAACAATGTCCATAAAAGAAATTTGCATACTTGGGAGTGAATGATCTTCTTTGTGGTGTAGTCCTTTTGAATTTATGCCTTGAATGATGATGATGATGATTGAAGCTTCTTTTTGGCTTGAACATGGATGGTCTTCTTGAAGATGTATCTTCAATAGTTTTCTTAGATTATGGTTTACCATGATTCCTTCCTTTGAGTATTTCTACATAACTCTTTCTATTTTCTCCATTCTTATTTTCTAGCAACCTAGAGTTATTCTCTTCATTCTCTATAACTGATGTGGATGTTTCTGTCTCTTCAAATTTCTTGTTGAGCTTGACAATTTTACTTCTCAATGTGAAAACTTCTTCTTAAAGCTTCTCAACCTCATCTTCTTTCTTCATTACCTGAGACTTCATAACTTCTTCTGTTCTTTTCTCTTCTTCAAGATGGATTTTTAATGTCATCATTTCTTCTTTAAGTCCTTTATCTTCTTGAGAAAACTATGCCTCAAGTGGGTTTATATCGTTAGTTCTCTCCTTAATATGATCTGTCAATATCTTATTTCTCATTTCTTCTTCTTCTTTCTGTCCTGCTATGTTGGCTTCCAAATACTACTTTTGATATTCAAGATTTTCTTCGATATTTCTTTCTTCTTCTAGTTGATTTCTTAAGTTCTCGATGACCTATTGGGATTCTTAAAAAATGTGAACACTTTCCATTTGTTTCATCAATTATTTCTTGAATGCCTTGTTTTCTTCTCTTTCTTTTCTTAGTTCATCTAAAGCACTAATCAATTCTTCTTCATAATTGTCTTCTTTTTCAATTAGTTTTTATGTCAAATTTCCTTCATGGCATTCTATTTCAATATGTCTGTGTTTTTCACAATTAAAGCAAAACAACATACCTCTATTGATTATGTACTCTTCATCTTCTGAATTTGTTTGATATGGTGAACATATTTCTTCTTGATATGTACCTGCATCTTCTCTGGCATTTTCTGAATCTATGATGGGTGAAGAATATATGTCATGTAACTTATCCCAAAGTTCTTTGGTTGATGAACATTTACCAACCTTTTCTCTTACCAGATTAGGTAATCCTTCCTAGTTGAAATCCATTGCTATTTTTTTATTCTTCTTCAATTCCTTCTTGGATGCAGTCTTTTTCCCTTTTTGAACTATCATATCCTGTAACAACTGATAGCCAAATATAATTCTCTTGTTCTTGTAAAAATACTTTCGTGCTTCTACTCCATATATCATACTTTAAACCATTCTAACCATTAAACAATGGTACTCCATTCTCATATTAATCCATGATCTCCTTCCAGTGGTTAAATCGATTTTTGAAGGAACCACTCTGATACCAATTGTTGGATTACTGAGAGGGGGGGTGAATCAGTAATAGAGAAATCTAATAATTTTTAACCATAAAATGCAAGTGTTATATCAATGTAGCATTATCATCCAATATTTGTAGAATAAATAAACAATGAACAAATGAGAAATCATACACATACACAATACACCAATGTTTTTACGTGGAAACCCAAAGCAATAGAAAACCACGGAATAATTTTTCTTATATGTCTTTAAGAATTACATTCATTGGAAGCACCAAATTCCTTTTTTTTTCCAGATGCATCTGGAAGAAGGCTCCAACCCCCTAGTTTCTCATTATACAACCTGAGGGAAGCTCCAACCCCCGAAGTCTCTGACTACAACCAAAAGGAGGATACAACCCCCTATGTTCTCCGATGACAACCAAAATGTGGCTACAACCACCTATCCTTGCCCCATCCAACCGCCCTGACATAGAAGTAGAATGATGGAACCACTATCACACTATCACTGTGAGATATACCACTGTAATAACTTGTACCACTAACCTGCATCCAACCTGTACTACTACCCTGTAATCAATCTGTACCTGAACTGAACATGTATCAAACAAATATAATAGATACGCGACCTGTTGTTATACAACATGAATATGTACATGCCTTATCTATACAACAGCGTCCGTGTGTACGCGGACTATTTGTTATGCATCCTGTGTATACCTTCTAAAAACTAGGGTTTTCTTTCTTTTGAAAAATTCTGACCCTCTGCAACTTCTTTCACATACATCTGTAACCTGTCACTATTTCCAGACTGTAAATGTACCCTATGCATGCATCTTCATACATAATATTTACTCCAAAACATCTATATTACTCTAGTCTTGTGCCATACAAGTGTTTGTAATCATAAACAAGTATAATCACCCTCACATGTTTTATACATCAAACCCTTTCTGATATTCAGCCTCTCAATACATCAACCACTTCATAAATACAAGCTCTCAACCATGTACCACAAAAACCCTTAGCCATATTCCAAGAAATACAAGATGTGCCTCAACTCTAACAAGAAGTATCAATGATAAATATTGATTATACCAGCACTGTATTTATGTAGATATGACTTATACAGAAGATCCCATGCAGGCACTAGTCTCCCTAGGGAGAATACTCAAATCTCCATAACCATTTCTCATGCATACATCAAAATACAAATACTCATAGAAATAAGACATACCTTTTGAACCAGTGGATATATCTGATGTATCTGATCATTATAGACCTTCCTGGGAATTTGGTCTCGAAATCTAAAGACTTGGCATCTTCATCTTCTCAAGTTTTTATGGCTTTACCCTCATGTATGAATCCTAATACACTGCCAACCCGCGTATGTATGCATCCTGTTGCAATGTTAGCCTGCGTACACCTCATGACTTAGGTTTTTTTAGTATTCTCTATAATTCCAAAACTTTTACTGTCAACCCTTCGTGCTACCTCAGGCTTTCGCAACTTCAGATATATCAATGAGTACCTGCAATAATCATTACACAATAATAGATATTAAATATGTTCAAGTGTGATTAAATGAGAGACCTTTGTCTCTTATTTATACTTTCATGTAGCTTCCTCAAGGGGTTACCTTCTAACCATCTTAATCCACTTTCCTTATTTTCGGGTTAACCCACGTCTAACCACTTGTCCACTTAACTTAACCACTTTCCATATTTAGTAAGTTCTACATTAACTTTATTATTTAAATAATTTCTTTTTCATCCACTTTGACTTATAGTACACTCATCACTTCACTTTATTATTTAAAGAATTTCTTCTTTGAAACCAATTTTACTACTTTGATATTTTGGGGCTTTTAGATGACTCATGAGGGTTCTCCAACTTCACATGGACATAACTCTCTAATTGTGAGGAGTTATGTGATGTTTCACATACCACCATAAATGGCATGACATGTACTATCCATATAGAATAATATTACCTACAAATATATAAAAACTCATACCATTATACATCAAACAAAATTGGGTCCATTACCCAAACCTTTGTGCTACTAGAATTTTCTACCGTACTTTCTTCAAGGTTTGGCATCAATGACAACCAACCCAATTAATCAACAGATATTTATTTAAGAATAACTTTACAAAATACCATAGGCATGTACATGATACCATTAAGCAATCATTAACACATCCTAACATTCCCTCTTAATGATGAATAGAGGGATAGAACCACAGTTGGAGGAAGAAGAATATTATGCCAATATGATATTTCACAAGTCTAACTATGCCTCATTATGTGTAAAAATGCCTCAAAATGATGTTCTCCCAATAATCATAATGATAAGATATAGAACAATAAATGTGGCCATGTTGATGTGTTTTCATGCATCCAATAGAGACCAAGAGTTTTTTTTCAAACTTGAAAAGTTCTAAAGAATATTTAACTGTTGATCGTGAAGACCCAACAAATTTTCAATCGGCTTAGTTTCTCCAGTTCCTCATAATGAAAGGCTAAAAAATATGGTTTGTTTTTAAAAAAAAAGATAAGGAAAGGAAATGATAGTAAAATGAAGTAAAATATATATGCCAATATTCTCACTAAATAGCCCTATGTCTCAGCTCTGTTCGACACTTTATGGAATTTAAAATAGATCTCATATACCCAAGATATGTCATTTTTCTCCCACATTTTGCTTCTCCATACTTAGCCATTTTCCCTTCTTTCCACTCTATTCTCCTTTCTCACCATTCTTCATACTTAACCATTTCCACATTTAACCATTTCCATACTTAACCCATTTTCATTTTCAGCCTCTCGTTACATCAACCACTTCACAAATACAAGCTCTCAACCATGTACCACAAAAACCCTTATCCATATGCCAAGAAATACAATATGTGCCTCAACTCTAACAAGAAGTATCAATGATAAACATTGATTATACCAACATTGTATTTTTGTAGATATGACTTGTACATAAGATCCCATGTAGCCACTAGTCTCTCTAGGGAGAATCCTCATATCTCCATAACCATTTCTCATGCATACATCAAAATCAAACTACTCATAGAAATAAGACATACCTTTTGAACTAGTGGATAGATATGATGTATCTGATCACTGTAGACCTTCCTGGGAACTTTCTCTCAAAATATAAAGACTTGACATCTTCATATTCTCAAGTTTCTATGGATTTACCCTCATGTACGCACCCTAATACACTGTCAGATTGCGTATGTACACACCTTGTTGAATTGTTAGCCTGCGTACACCTAAGAACTTAGGTTTTTTAGTATTCTCTATAATTTTGAAACTTTCGCTTTCAACCCTTTGTGCTACCTCAGACTTTCGCAACTTCAGATATATCAATGAGTACTTGCAATAAGCCTTACACAATAATAGATATTCAATATGTTCAAGTGTGATTAAATGAGAGACCTTTGCCTCTTATTTATACTTTCATGTAGCTTCCTCAAGGGGTTACCTTCTAACCATATTAATCCACTCTCCTCATTTTAGGGTTAACCCACTTCTAACCACTTGTTCACTTAACTTAACCACTTTCCATAGTTAGTAAGTTCTACATTAACTTTATTATTTAAATAATTTCTTTTGCATCCACTTTAACTTATAGTACACTCATCACTTCACTTTATTATTTAAATAATTTCTTCTTTGAAACCACTTTTACTACTTTGACCTTTTGGGGCTTCTAGATGACTCATGAGGTTTCTCCAACTTCACATGGCCATAACTCTCTAACCGTGAGGAGTTATGTGATGTTCCACATACCACCAGAAATGACATGACATGTACTATCCATCTAGAATAGTATTACCTACAAATATATCAAAACTCATACCATTATCCATCAAACAAAATTGGGTCCATTACCCAAACCTTTGTGCTACTGGAATTCGCTACGAGAATTTCTTCAAGGGTTGACATCAATGACAACCAACCCAATTAATCAACAAATAGTTATTTAAGAATAACTTTACAAAATACCATAGGTATGTACATGATACCATTAGGAAATCATTAAAACATCCTAACATTCCTTCTTAATGATGACTAGGGGGATATAACCACAGTTGGAGGAACAAGAATATTATGCCAATATGATATCTCACAAGTCTAACGATGCCTCATTGTGTGTAAAAATGCCTCAAAATGATGTTCTCCCAATAATCATAATGATAGGATATACAACAACAAATGTGGCCATGTTGATGTGTTTCATGCATCCAATAGAGACCAAGATTTTTTTTTCAAACTTGAAAAGTTCTAAAGAAAATTTAACTGTCCATTTTCCCATAATTCATTTCCATTTCTAGTTCATTTTCACAATTCATTTCCATTTTTTATTTCATTTTCATATTTCATTTACATTTTCCTTTTTCCATTTTTCCATTCTCCTTTTCCCATATTTCATATTTCATTTCCATTTTCTTATTTTCACGTAACTCTATGACTCATGTAACCCTACTACTTACCTCCCCAACACTTAGTCATTTTTTATGACTTACCATGATTTTCTCTTCTTACACTAGTCATTTTTTCCAAACGATGTGGGAGTAATAATATGGGAGTACATTTCCCAAACTTGCATGTCCCTAGGTCCATAGACCCGCAACTGCACTACCCACAAATTGCACCTCTTACCTTTGCTTCCTCCAAAATGCACTTTTTACCTTTTCATACTTAGTTTTTTTTTTATTATTATTAAATGTGGATGCGAGATGACTGACTATCCCATTTACCTTTTTGCCCATGTCTTCACTCCTACATGTCCACATACCCACAATCCCACCTTCACCATATTTCACTCTCCATTCCCACTTTTTCACCTCATAATTAGTCATTTTTACCAATTTGTATCCCCTAACCTACCTCCTTTACCTCCGCATTATCGTAACTCCACAATCCCTACATTTAATTTTTTAATAGTATTTCCTATCCTAAGTTTATTCCCCCTTTTTTTGGACTTATCATATTGGTACATGTGGCAGTGACATGGACATATCTCTGGGTGACATGTGGTAGTGACATAGACATATATCTTGCTGACATGTGGTAGTAAGGTGGACCTAACCCGGGTGACACATGAATGTGACATGTAAAACATTCATAGGTTGACTAGGTGATGATTGGGTAGTGACTGGGTGACCAAAATATTATCGAGATATTAATTTTTCTAGGGCATGAAGAGCTAGACTAAGAACTCCATAATATCCTTTACTTCACATGAATGATATGGAAAGGATTTACATTATAAACAATAAATTATCTACCACCACAATTCATGTGGGACTAAATAGGGAGGACTTGAATCGAAGGCTAAGATTGATCCATGAACTAGATCGACGGATGTTAAGAGGTGATCTTCCAGAGCTTATAACGCATGATCCAGACATCTGTATGGGGAAAATGATACCTCGTTGGAAAGATAATTTGACAAGGAAGACAATGGGATAGGTGTTAATGGATAAATTTGGTCATAATTCTCCCATAAATTAAAATATCAGTCAACTTTGTTTTCACGACTTGTTGATAAAAAAAATTGGAACTTCGACTTCCCAAGGATATAACTTGAGATCCAAAACACCAATTGTTTTCTCAAGAATACTTGTTATAAATATGGAATGATGAATATTGTTTCTAGAATGGTTTACATGGATGATAATGCACTTATAATGATAACAACTTTAAAACATGGTCCACAGTTTTTTAAACGACCAATTATAAATTTTGGAGATAAAAGTTTATTAAATAACTTTATTAAATGAATAAGTGGGTCCCATATGGAGGAAAGAATTCCAATTACCTAATTTAATTGATTATAATTTAATAAATCATTAATTAAAAAAATAAGTATCATGTGGAAACTTCTAGAAGAATGAAAACCCTAACTACTTCAAGAAGCATTGAGGGCATATTTTAAAACAAATTAGAGCACCATCAAAGAAAGGGTTAGAATTTTAGATCATTAAGAGAGGTTATATCATCAAGGTAGCAATGTTCATCATTTAATACACCACCAACTTTTCATATACAAATATAGATCTCCATTTTCTTGGTTCTTCTTCTTCTACACAACTAAAGTCTCTAATATTTATGTTTGTATATCACATATCAAGCATAAGCCTGAGTTTTTGAGTCTTATTTATTTTATTCTTCCAATTCTTTTCCTAAAAATATCAATAGGAGTATTTTACAGACATATATGTGGCTAGTAATGTAAGTGAGGATTTTCTAAATGATTCATAGAGGTTTATTCCTTATATTTGGAAAACTTCATTTATAAGCATTAGTCAATTGGTTTACTTAAATGTTGTTTAATATCTATATGTATTAAACTCCATAGAGAACTACTTTTGGGTATAACTTTATTGAATTCACAGACTTTGGGATTTATGAGTTTGATATTTTTAGAGTATGCCCATCAAATTCTTTTTATTTTTGAATGCAATACTCATTTAAAGTTCTCTGAAATGATCAACACCATTTCAGTCTTTTTCTTGTGAGAAAATATGGATGCATCTTCTAATTGAATTTGTTTTAGAGGGATGTTGTTGTAGTCTCAGAAATTAGGGAAGACATTCAAGAGAGACACATTAAGCACATCAAGACACACACATTATCCCAATAAATAAGGAGATAAATGTGGAGAAGGATATCCAACCACTTTCTCATTCCTCCTTTAGGGTTATTTATACAATAGGTAAATGGTTGGAGTGATTGCACCCGCTCAAACTAATCATTCTTTAGTTTTTTTATCCTTTATTACACACACACACATGCACACACACACACACACACACACACACACACACACACACACACACACACACACACACACACATACTCGACTTTATCCACTCTATGTCTAATTTCTAATAATACATGTATGTGATGACTATTAGGGCCTAAGAGCTCCCCTCAACATCTCCCCCACA
Organism: Picea engelmannii; assembly: GCA_009831015.1. Classification (NCBI taxonomy): domain Eukaryota; kingdom Viridiplantae; phylum Streptophyta; class Pinopsida; order Pinales; family Pinaceae; genus Picea; species Picea engelmannii. The sequence continues at coordinate 1,506,713 of ML778622.1, forward strand.
CTCAAATCATTGATCATCCTGAGAAAGTGTGCATATAACTAATGACCTATTACTCTTTGGCCTTTGTCTTCAATCTGGTAGTGACATGTGCATTCAATGAATCTCACAACTCTTTTCTCCCACCCAACAATGGTCCTATTGATCCTATTGCTACACCTTTCTTTCTAGTGCCATCAGAGTGTTTAGTGGCTCATAATGGTCTCATCTCGCACTTGCACAACACTTGTAGAAGGATGGATCATATTCCCATGTGAGCATCTTACTCTGTGCTCTAGCAATCTACCATTTCTCTTCCTTCTGGATTTTGAGGTCACAACTTAGGAACTATTATAAAAATTTTGTATCATGGGGTTTAATCAATCCAGTCATTATTTTGTCATCATATTTGATTTTCAACACTCATGTGTGTTTCTCATCATTTGATGTCTCTTTCTTGAATTCCTTTATCAACTGCTAGAATGCTCATCATCGATGTTTAATATTTTACTACTCTTCTCTACTGCTCGTCAAACTTAGATGTTATTATTTATGCTTTCAGGTCTCTGGAATTATATGGAGTCTACATTTTCATTACATGAAGGAGGAATTTTCTCCAACTTAAGACTCTACTTGATTGATCCAGAATTGGATCTCGAGACCAAAATGGGTCTAGGAAGGCCTAAAAATAAAAGTTTTCAGAATGGCTTCAAAATGGACATGTGTGTAGGCCTCATCAATACGAACCCAATGCAACTTGAACGAGATCAAATAGACATCATATGACCAAGATATCACGGTCTGTTCATTTGGTTAAACAAGCAAAAAAAATGTTGACTGTACAGTCCGTATAGTGCCATGTGGCAGTTGACTATACAGGTCGTACGTCTGTACAAATTACGTGGAAAGGTATAGTGGATGTTGACGAGGATAGGTATAGGTGGACCAATCAGGGAGTGACATGTGTCTCCATTACAAGGGTGACACATGGTATGTTCGTACGACATGTGGAAAACGTGGCACGTACAATGGCATGTGACGTGGCAAACACGTGGTTAGAAGATGTGCACAAATCGAGCACTGACACGTGGAAGTATTGCTGGTGTAGGGTACAGTTCCACATGGCCCAGTCCTAGGCTTCCACGTGGTACCCATTCATTGGTTAATGTTATGGGAAAAAAATTTTGGACTCCACCGGAGTCGATCGCATGACCTCCGGTGTGGGGGAATGTCTTGGGCGTAGGCTAGGATACCAACTCGCCTACCTAGTGGGTCTTAACCTATATCGAAATAGTTTATATTTATGCTTGTATATTTCATTGGGTGGAATAAGGGTTGGGGCCTATCCCTAGCCCTGATGTAAAGCATACGACCACCGTAATATAACCAAGGCCCAAGCCTTAACAAATGGTGTGAATTTGTTAAAGCTACAAGCCCTTGGATCGACAGTCACATGTGACTACACTATATGACTGTTGGTTTTGTGTTGGAATGAATATATGGAGCTAGCCCCCGGTTCTTGTTACATTTCATATGACCTGGATCTAACATATGGTGTGAATATATGTGTAACTTCCAACTGTTAGCACTTAAAGGGTTTAGCACTCGGTCGGTCGGGCTAGACCACTGACTAGGGAGATAGACTGTGGGACAAAATATTGGGGCTACAACAGAATTTGGGGCTTGTGTATACTATCCCGAGGTCCTATGGATGCACCACACGACCAGGAGCAGAGTAGTTAGCGGGCCAATGCACCAAGACTTAGCCCGAGACCACATGGAGCACACCATGTGACTAGGATCCAACGAGAAAGGGGGTTGCACCCTGATATTTCTCAATTTGGGGTTATTTAACTTTATTATAAATATTTTTAATGATTTATTCAACAATTTTATGGGATTTCGGTCACTTTTGGGGGATATTGGGCCCTTTTTGAGGCCAGATCTTGGGGGAAAGTTGGGAGATGTTTACAAACTTCAGGCCTATAAAAACCATAGGTTCTTAAAGCCATGGAAAGAGGTTCAAAACATGTTTATGCTGAAGGAATTTTGAGACAAATCCATTTTTATGCAGGGAAGTCATCAAGGAGAGCACCTTTGCGGGCCATTTCTGGAATCTCTGTTCATCCTGTTATCACATGAGGTTGTCAAGGGTCGTATGTGATTTTTGTTAATACCTATGTTTGTACCCTCATCTCATCTCTCTCTCTCTTCACCACCACCAAATCCTAGGATCTTTCCCTCTACCTGATAAAGTCATTTCCCCCTTTGTTGACTACCTAGTTTCCCTTGGTGTCTTGCCCGACCAAGTCCCAACTCGATGATTTTCTATTTTTATTTAAGAAGGATGAGAAATCATCATCATTTTGTCTTGAATTACTAGTCATTTTGTTTCCTGAGCCCACATCAAGTCATCCAAGTCCTTATTTACACATGAAGCAGCAATGGGCACAAGGTGCAGCACTCAAAGCAGTCTATTGCGGGCTCGAAACAAGCAAGCAAGCAGTTTCAATTTTCAACGACGAAGATCCCAGGAGCATTGCAAATCAACGAATCTCACTCTTTTGGAGCATCAAAGTTGCACGAGGTTTAAAGACTAGGTGGAAGCCCCAAAGTTCTAGATCAAGTGCCATGTGTCCTTCCTAATCGGACAGTCATGATTTACTTTGAGAGTTTAGGCTTCGGGAGTTTTGACTTCCCCACTCCCAATTTCCTCCGAAGTGCTTTTGCCCAAAGTCACAGATCAAGAAACACATGTCCTTTAAGATCAGACGATCATGATTTACTTCGATAGTTCAGGCTTCGGGAGTTTAGGCTTCCCCACTCCCAATTTCCTCCAAAGTGATTTTGCTCGAAGTCACAGATCAAGCTCCATGCTCCTTTCATATCGAACGGTCGTGATTTACTTCGAGAGTTCAGGCTTCGAGAGTTTCAACTTCCCCACTCCCAATTTCCTTCGAAGTTCTTTTTCCCGAAGTCACAGATCAAGCACCATGTGTCCTTTTAGATCGGATGGTCCTGATTTACTTTGGTTGTTTGAGCTTCGGGAGTTCTGGCTTCCCCACTCCCAATTTTCCTTTGAAGTGATTTTGCCTGAAGTTGTAGATCATGCGATACGTTTCCTTCTCCATTAGATGGTTAATATTTACTTTGGGAATCTGGACTTTGGGAGTTTTATCTCCTCCCCTCTCACTTTCATCTGGAGAATTTTCTCTCGAATTCCACAGATTGTTGTCGCATGTCCATCCAAATCTAATGGTGGTAGTTTGCTTCAGGACTCCTGGCTTCAGGAGTTTCATCCTCATTGCTTCTGTTTTCATCTAGAATGTTTTCTCCCAGAGTTAAAAAATCCCTTCTGCATGTCCTTCACCCCCGAGCTATGAAGTGCCAAAGTACGTGGAAGTCATCAATTTAGATATGTGGTTCTCTCGTCATTCATGACACCTGGCATCAATCTAGTGATGACACGTGGCACTCAGTCCAATCACCTTTCGACATATCATTTGCTTGTTTCCAAGTAACACATGTCACCTCTCTTTTCATGACACATCAGCATAGTGACATCAGACCACCACGTCATATCATCCTTCGGGAAGTCTTCTTGTTCAGTGCCATAAGTAGTGACATCTCCAAGCGCGGTTAGAATAACCCTAAAGTTGGTAGGAGGATAAACCTTAATGGTTTTGCTAATGTATCAGGTGTGTTGAGATCACAAATCGCGAACAAATCAACGACCATGTTTTATTGCAGGGACGCAACATGCCTGAATGATAAAATTATTGAGTGGTCCTACAATTAAAACCATGGTATAGTAAAAGAGCTATGTGGTGGAAGGTGGTGAATTGTGGGCTCAAATGAGGTGTGAATCCAAACCGCCTTTGAAGGCCCTGCAATCACATTCTTATATAGCATCAAATACGAGAGCAATGCGTGGAATCCCCCTAGGCATTAAGCCTCATCCCGATATCGATGAAGGATCAGTTAATGAAAAAGGAGTGGTGGTTGAAACTTTGACTCACTCCATAAATAGAAGGTGTGGAGGGTCTAGCCATTGAGACATAACTGTTAGCCCGAGGTACCATAGTGGATGAGTTTTCCTACAGGCCCATGCTGAGATAAATATGCATCTGACAGGAGGATACACGTACATTCTGTGTAACACGCCCACCCTTCTAAAGGAGTTTCTATAGTGTAAACCCGCTAAATTTTCATTTTTTTTTTGTTCTCCTTCAACTATCTCATCTCAAATCATCTCTCCAAAATGAGCCTCATCCTTAAACGTATCTCTAGTATTTTAGCGACTACAGTCAGATGCTAAACCGACCCTTGGTTTATATCTCGCAACCTCCTGAATCCTTCGGTATGCTCTAACTGAGAACCGCGCATCATCTACACAGATTCATCTTGGTTTTACCATCCCTATGTTACACTCCTGGAATTAAGATCCAGTCATCATCCTTTCCACCATATGGCATAACTCTCATTTAACTCACGAGCTAGCGGGGATTTCAAATTTCTCTTTGTGAATTGGCATGTCAGACATTTTCATGCAAGCCAACCTTGGTTCCCCCGACTCCCAAAATTACAAACTTTTGAACTAGAGCCTAGTGCGGGCTAGCTCCTCCCTTAATCCTCATTAATGTGACCCCTCGCTATCACCTGGGGGGCAATATTTTGAGCTTTTCAGGACTTCACGTATTGCAAAGATCGAAATTAGTCCATCTCCCTTCCTCTGATTCCCGAAACTCCGCTTGCGTCAGATCGATGACCACAAATCCTCTCATGATCTGGTGGTTGAGATCAACTCATGAGTTCGAACCTCGCGAGTTCTCACAACTCCACCTTTGACCTTCTCGATTTGTGAGTCAGTGAAATGTTGATCTCCCTCCATGTGTCCTATCTCAATGGATGGCTAGGATTGTTGCGGCTCCCAGCTCCTTGGAAATATTCCAAGGTATGAATCCTCAAACTCCCGGATCTGCTGCCACCTATCCTCGGATGATGGACGGTTTCGATTAACTTAGGAACTTTGGGAATTCACAAAAGTCCACTCCCTTGTGGACTTTCAAAGGGTTAGACCTCGTGAACTTTCCTCGGGATCTCACGACGATGGTCCTCCGCACATAGATCTGAAGAACGATATATATTCTCTCCCTGTGCGTGAACTCTGAACTCATAGATCCAATGACCAAGGTGGGTCCCGAAGGATCCATAGATCAATGACCCATGTTACTTCATGATTTCAAGTTTTGAAGGTTTTGGGTTACATCAACCCATAATCCTCCTGATACGCGAACTCCAAACTCGCGGATCTGAGGGGATGGAGGGGTTTAATCCAACGCTCTTTCCCATAGACAACGAAAATGAAAACCCTTGTCTCCTTCTGAACGGATCTCATCTATCCATCCTTCGGACAAGGAAAATATTTCCCTTTCGGTATTTTCATATCTCTATTTTCCTGAGATTTCACCCTGAACGAGTTAGGTACTTGGGTCTGGAAATTCACACGGCAAGGGGTGTTAGGGGAAAGTGTTCTCTTCATACAGATGGTTTCAAATATACACGATCTTTCCTATCTCGACCATTTTACGACTTATGCCTGGGAAGTCCTCTAGAGTGAATATGGGCATACAGTTTATCAGTGGGAAGTTTGAGTTCCCAAGGAGATGGAAGCATACGCATAACATAGCCATTTCACACATATATTTTCATATATATATATATATATATATATATATAGATAGATAGATAGATAGATAGATAGATAGATAGATAGATAGATAGATAGATAGATGTGTAAAAACCAAGAAATCATTCATCATTATAACTCAACAATTAAAGTCGAGAAAAGACTTATCAGAATCAGACAATGTGAAGTGACTACTGAAAGGGGTGCTCGTTTCCACCCAACCATAGGCTCAGTCACTCCAAATAGATTTACCACTAGCCACCCCTGAGATAGACCATGATGCTCTGCAACACAACCTTTTCTTCTCACTCAGCCACAATAGGGACAGAGGTTACTCTCCTCTTCCCGCAGGATCCTAGCAATGGTTTACATGATACCAAGCAAGGAGGACTAGCCTCGTTTATGAGCTTGTATCATAACCTTTTCTACCATTTCCTGCGTCTAGAACACTTAGTTTTCCTTTCTTCCTTGAATCGCTAAGATTCATTTCCCCTCTATCCACTCTTCGCGGGCACGTTCTTTTCCCCTCTCTCCACCACACCTTCCCTCCTCACCACTTTCAGCAGGGTCACGTGTGGCCTGAATTCCCAATCAGTGGTCAAGTATGGAAGCCTTATAGATGAGTACTTACACACCCCATCCCTCATTAACTCTTGAGGAGGTCTTCCTTACCCACTAGCCTGACTGTAATTCATTTTTGGGTCAGAGGATGGCTTTGGTCCTGAGTAATTAAATTTAGTAAGAACTGGTTTGGTGAAGGTTAATTCAACCATTCTTGGTCCCCTTCACCCTTTCTTCATATAGCATTCATGGTGTTTCTAAGTACACCCCCCTTCCATTAGTCATGCAACCCTTGTCCATTTTCTTAGTAAATAATTAGGTTCACATTCGTTTACCTTTCAAACAAAGTTCCATAGAATCAATATTCACACATATAAAATTTTCCATAGTCTTTTGTCCATTTATAGTTATATTTACAAACTAGGGGAAACAAGCTATCACAATTCCCTCCCCCTTCAAGGAACATTGTCCTTGATGTTCTATATATTAACGTGTCATGTATGTATAGAAGTGAACAAAAATAGGTATGCCTGCCTCATGGAATCCTCAATTTCCCATGTGGCCTCATTGGGGCCAAAGTGTTTCCACTGCATCTTGACTTGTGCAATGGTTCAGTTCCTGAGTGGGGTTTCCTTCCGGTCTAGTATGCATTGAGGTTCTGGAAGGAATTCTCCCTCCGGTTCCAACTAGATCACAGACCAGTCAATTATATGATTAGAATCACGTACATATTTCTTTAGCAATGAAACATGGAAAACATTATGTTCTTTTACTATTGGAGGAAGTGCTAGCCTATAGGCTACAGGTCTCACTCTATATAGAACTTCAAAAGGTCCACAATACCGAGGTGCCAACTTGGCACAAGCTCCCATCCTTAGGGAACTCTTCATGGGCCTAACTCTGAGATAGACATGGTCTGTCGTCTTGAATTCTCTGGGGGTTCTCTTCCTGTCGGCATAACTTTTCTGTCTATTCTGAGCAATTTTTAGATTTTTCTTTATCTGAATTACTTTTTGTTCCATTTATTTCAACATGTTAGGTCCAATCATAATTCTATTCACGGGATTACTCCAAATGACTGGAGCGTTGCACGACCTACCATAGAGGACCTCGAAATGGCTCATCTTTAGTGATTCTTGGTAGTCGTTGTTGTAGGCAAATTCCACTAGTGGCAGGTATTCTTCCCACTTTTTAGGTTGATGCATTACATGAATCCTTAGCATGTCTTCTAATATTTGGTTCACTCTTTCCATGTGTCCATCAGTTTGAGGATGATAGGTTGTGCTAAACAATAATTTGGTCTCGAGACCATCCATCAAGCATTTCCAAAAGTTTGAGGTAAATTTTGTGTCTCTGTTAGACACGATCTCCTTAGGCATGCCATGTAGTCTAAATATCTCCTTCATGAATATGTTGGAAATATCTATTGCCTTGCAAGTCGATTTGACGGGAATAAAATGAGCGGACTTGCTTAATTTATCCACCACTACCATGATGGCCTCATTCTTCCTGGCCGATGTTTGTAATCCGGTGATGAAATCCATGGAGATGGTCTCCCATTTCCATTTTGAGATTGGTAGAGGTTGTAATAATCCTACTGGGTGGTGGTTTTATGCTTTAACTTGCTGGCATTCTAGACATTTAGTTAAATACTCAACTATGTATTTCTTTAATCTAGGCCAATAGAATTTTTTCCTGGTGGACATGACCATCTTCTGATAGCCTGGATGGCCGATGTATGGTCTCTTGTGCAATTCGTCCATTATGAACCTCTTCAAGTCATCACAACTTGGAATATATAGCCTATTTTGGTAAGTCAACAGACCTCCATCTAGCATATTGTAGCCTTCATACTTTAGCCTTGCGCGTTCTTATACGAGGTCATGGTCTGGAAGAATGCATATGTTTCTTGTGCATTCCTGACTCTTTCTCTGACATTCTTCTCGCATGTGCTCACTGCTTCCAAGTGAATTGTTTTCATACTTATGCTAAGGGCATAAACCACCTTATTTTCCTTTCCTTTGATATGTTTGATTTCGAAATCAAACTCACTAAGGAGGGACATCCACCTAGCTTGTCTAGCATTGAGTTTTGGTTGGTCAAACAAATGCCACAATCCATGGTGGTCTATCATAAGTACAAATTTCCTACCCAAGAGGTAATGCCTCCACATTTTCAAAGTGTGTACAATGGCAGCCAACTCTAGATCTATGGGTCCAATAGTTGAATTCATGCTCATTCAATTTTCGAGATTCGTAGAAAACTATGCTTCCTTATTGCATAAGGACTCCTCTGAGTCCTTCCTTGCAGGCATCTGTGCACACGAGGAATTCATTATTGGGATCGATGATCTTCAGAACGGGCGCATGGGTCAGAAGGTGTTTTAGCGACTAAAACCTTTCTTCACATTCCGGTGTCCAAAGGAATTTAACCCCCTTCCTCTGGAGGGCAGTGATTGGACAACCAATCTTGGAAAACCCTTTTATAAACCTCCTATAGTATCCTATTAAACCCATAAAGGATATGATATCTGAAACATCCTTTGGGGTAGGCCATTCCATGATGTATCTGATCTTGTCAGGGTCTACTGCTACCCCTTCTTTAGATATGACATGGCCCAAGTAATGTATTTGCTTTCGGAAAAAGTCACACTTGCTAAATTTGGCATAGAGATGATGATCTCTTATCACTTGAAGTAAAAGTATAATATGTTCCTCATGTTCTTCTCTATTCTTGGAGTAGATTAAGATATCACCAATAAAAACCAATATGAACTTGTCTAGGAATTTGCTGAGTACTGATCCAGGGGATCAAATTTTGCTCAAAAATTCAAAGTGCTCAGAATCGCTTCAAAACAAATGAGAGAATAGGCCTTGTTTTTACGAACCCAACACAACTTGTTTGGGTTCAAACGGACGTCAGGAGCAAGAGATATCACGTTTTGTTCAAAATGACAAATAGGCAAAAAAAGGGATGTTGACTGTACAGTCCATACAATCCGTACGGCTGCTGATGTGGAAATCCGTACGACATGTGGAAGACAGTTGTGTGGATAGTTGGCATGTGATGTGGCATGTTTGCAGTGAACAGGATGGTGACACATGGCCTAGTCAATGGCCACCACGTGTCATATATACATTGGTTTAAAATTATGTTGTTGGACGGAGCCGACCACGCGACCTTCGGGCAGGGGGAAGAGACTTGGGAAGGGCCGCCAACCGACATGCCACTATTTGGTCCTTGTTATATACATGGCAATATATTTATATATGTTTTCATATGTGGATAGTTGGGGCGCGACCAGGCTAGGGCTTAGCCCCAGCCCTTGGTCGCATATTGCGTTAACATATGACCCATTGCTATACCGTTTGGTGTGCGCGCGGTTGCATTTTGATTTGGTTTCAATAGTTATACAAACGACCCACCACTTGTCCTTTAACCATTGGCTTGTGGAAACGGGGGCCTATGTTTGCACTTGCGCGCGGTCATATGGGTCATATGACCTTTCCCTTGACGGCTAAGGGCTAGGTGCACCTGTAACCGTCCTACAGTTTGCACGGTATGTGCAGTTGCGTCTGGTGCTAAGTTTTAACGCTTAAATATGCGTGTGGGCTAGGTTGAGCCAACAAGGGTGCGTTTTGTAGATGTAGAGACAACAAGTTTGAAGGGGGACTTCCAGGAAGCCTATCTTCTTTAATTTTTGGCCAAACAAGGTGTCGAAAAAGCCCAGCTAGGGGTTTTTGGATGTTCTAAATCCATTGGAGCAGTCTATTTGGAATTTTGAGCATTTTAAAGAACATTTTTTAGCACTTTGAGAAAATAATACAAATGATCCATTGGAAGCTAGACCAGGAGATGTAGCCCAAGAGAGGGGTGAACTCCTTTATCATTTGTTGTGTTATGTGTTTTATGTTCACTATTATTGCTGCTATTTATATGCATCTTAAATGAGCAAATTCTATTAAAGTTGTGTTGCAAAGTTGATCCATTTTCATTTTAACACATAAATCTTACTTGCAAATATTTTCAAAGATACAAGTCTTCTTTATTTTTAGATCAAGTTGGTATCAGAGCATAGGTTTTTGAAGACTTGATTATTTGCAAGTGTTTTGTTTTCTTATGCTCACAAGGTTGAAACTCACAAGAGGAGAAGGTCAAATTGTAGAGCTAAGTTCTCATCCTTCAAGGAGGAAGCTTATATCATCACCGCAAGTTTCAAGGAGGCATTCACCAAGTATGGCTCATGAAGAGAGTCATGAACATGTTCCTACAGAAGATGAAGATCTTAGAAAGGTTGTCATGGAAATGAGAGAGATGATGAAAATCTTGATGGAAAGGAATACAAGGTCAGAAGGTGAAGGCTCCAACCCTTCAAAGCACAAGGGAGACAGTGGTGATAAAACTCCAAATGGAAATGGAGGGAATGGTGCTTCTCCACCACCCTCTCCTCCATCTTCTTCTTCTTCTTCTACCAATTCGAGACCTCTTCTGAACTCTCCAAAAGGACATGGTAAAACTCCTTCACAAATTCCTTCGTTAAAGCTTGATATTAAATTCGAATTGCCATTGTACAATGGAGAAGTAAATGCTGAGAAATTAGATAATTGGATTCGTCAGATTGAGGTGTATTATAGGATACAAAAAAATCAAGATGATGAAACTAAGATTCATCTTGCTTCTTTAATATTGGATAGTGCAACACTCATTTGGTGGGAATCCAAGACTCAGGAGGACATGAAGAAACATGGTAAAATTTTAACCTCTTGGAATGATTTTATTGTTGCAATTA
>ML778622.1:1521144-1541137 GCA_009831015.1 Picea engelmannii
GATTTGCCTCCTTATATGCAAATGTATGCAGTTGTTAATGTTGAGAATTTGAAATTGTATGAGCCTCCTTTGATTGATGATCAAGGAGAGCATGTTCAGATTCCTTCTATAGATGATTTTTCCCCAGAATATCTTATAGAACTACATGAAGACACAATCCTTGACAGGAGAATATGAACTTCAAAACAAGGAAATGTGGAGTATCTTCGAGATGGTCTTAAAGGTACAAATCCAAGCAAAGCCAAATGGATTGAGGTTGGAAAGGTGAGGGAACTATACCCCCATCTTCAAATAGACTGAAAATAGTCTTTTGGAGGTCCAAAAGCTTTCCAATGGGGAGGTGTGATCCAGGGGATCAAATTTTGCTCAAAAATTCAAAGTGCTCAGAATTACGTCAAAACGAATGAGAGCATAGGCTTCATCATTACGAACCAAATGCAACTCATTTGGGTTCAAACGAACATCGGGAGCGAGAGATATTGCGTTTTGTTCAAAATGACAAACAGGCAAAAAAATGGATGCTGACTATACAGTCCGTATGACTGCTGACATGGCAGTCCGTACGACACATGGTAGACAGTTGTGTGGACAGTTGGCATGTGACGTGGCATGTTTTCAGTGAATGAAATGGTGACACGTGTCCCAGTCAATGGCCACCACATGTCATATATACATTGGTTTAAAATTATGTTGTTGGCCGGAGTCAACCCCGCGACCTCCGGGCAGGGGGAAGAGACTTGGGAAGGGCCCCCAACTGACGTGCCACTGTTTGGTCCTTGTTATATATATGGAAATATATTTATATATGTTTTCATATGTGGATAGTTGGGGTGCGACCGGGTTGGGGCATAGCCCTAGCCCTTGGTCGCATATTGCGTTAACATATGACCCATTGCTATACCGTTTGGAACGCACGCGGTTGCGTTTTGATTTAGTTTCAATGGTTATACAAACGACCCACCACTTTTCCTTTAACCATTGGCTTGTGGAAACGGGGGCCTATGTTTGCACTTGCGCGCGGTCATATGGGTCATACGACCTTGCCCTTGACGGTTAAGGGCTAGGTGCACCCGTAACCATCCTACAGTTTGCACGGTTTGTGCGGTTGCATCCGGTGCTAAGTTTTAACACTTAAATATGCATGTGGGCTAGGTTGAGCCAACAAGGGTGCGTTTTGTAGATGCAAAGACAACAAGTTTGAAGGGGGACTTCCAGGAAGCCTATCTTCTTCAATTTTTGGCCAAACGAGGTGCTGAAAAATCCCAGCTAGGGGTTTTTGGACATTCTAAAGCCATTGGAGCAGTCTATTTGGAATTTTGAGCATTGTAAAGAACATTTTTTAGCACTTTGAGAAAATAATACAAATGATCCATTGGAAGCTGGACCAGGAGATGTAGCCCAAGAGAGGGGTGAACTTCTTTATCATTTGTTGTGTTATGTGTTTTCTGTTCACTGTTATTGATGTTATTTATATGCATATTAAATGAGAAAATTCTATTAAATTTGTGTTGCAAAGTCGATCCATTTGCATTTTAACACATAATTTTTACTTGCAAATATTTTCAAAGATACAAGTCTTCTTCATTTTTAGATCAAGTACATTGTTCATCAAGCACATAAAGGTGGCAGGGGCATTGGTTAATCCAAATGGTACTACCACAAATTCATAGTGACCATATCTTGTCCTAAAGGCGGTTTTGTGGATGTCTTCATCCTTGATTCAGACTTGATGGTATCCAGATCTCAAGTCAATCATTGATAAAATGGACACACCCCCCAATTGATCGAACAAGTCATTGATTCTTGGTAAGGGGTATTTGTTCTTTATGGTTACCTTATTGAGTTGTCTATAATCTATGCACAGTCGGAATGTACCAACTTTCTTCTTCACAAATAGGACTGGTGCTCCCCATGGAGACACGCTAGGCCGAATGTAGCTGTTGTCCATCATTTCCTTTAGTTGTAGTTTGAGTTCAACTGGCTCGGGTGTACTCATCCTATAGGGGGTCCTAGATACTGGTACCACCCCAGGGGAAAATTCTATTGAGAAATCAATGTCCCTTCTCAAAGGTAGACCTGCTACCTCTTTTGGAAACACATCTCTATACTCTCTTAGTATGGGGTGGTATTCTAGGCTTGGTCTGTCATCCTTAACATACTCCAACACCTGTATTTCATATATAGGACATCCCTTTCTACAATACCTTTTCATTTGAAGGGCTGATACTCGTCTCACTGAGAAAATATTATAAATCCCTTGGAGGGTTATCTTTATTCCTTATTCATTTACACATTCTAAGGTTTTGTGGTAAGAGTCCAACTTAGTTTTATATGAAGCTATCCAGTCCATACCAATTAGCAGGTCATACGATCCTAGGGGAAGTATGTTAAGGTTAGATTGGGTGGGGAATCCATCCATAGTGAATTGGCAGGCTAGTATGACTTCCTCTATTTTTCTTTTGGTGCTAGTGGCTAACTGTACCAACCATGGCTTAACATGTTTATGTGTCTATAATTTAAACTTATCAACGACCTGAGGGACCACATAACTCAAATTTGAACCAGGTTCAATTAAAGTAGATACTATATGGTTGGCGATCATACCTTCCATATCCACCACTGAAGCTTGGTGGTTGGTTTGTTTATTATCCACGACTACATAAATTTGTGGCATACTCTTGGCCACGTCATTGACGTTGGTAGCTTCTTGGATGTTGTAAATTCTCCTACTGTTCTGCTATCTGTGAGGATAGTCCCTCAGTAGATGTTCTTCTCCACAACCCCAACATTTGAAGGGTTCTTTTTTTGGGTTATTAGACTTTCCTAAGGTTGATCCAAAAGGTTTATTTCTTCTCTGGGAGGGGAAATTTTGTTGGCGTACACTTTGGGTAGGAAAGATCATCCTTGAATCCTTCTTATAGTTTTTAAATATTAGGGGTTTAAACCCCTTTTTCTGGAACCCTAAACTATTCTTCTCCTTCCATCCTTCATGAGGTTTTGTCTGAAGCCCAAGTTGTTCATAACAATATCTTGCCTTCTGGATAGTGTCTTCTAGGGTCTTTGGCTCGTCAAACTCAATTTTCTTCTGATAGTCCTTAGGTAACCCACTAATAAATTGTTGCACCATTGTCTTTACCACTTTTATGTAGGGTACATACCTTAGCAACTCAAGGAATATGCTGACATATTCCTCTATGGTGAGATGTCCCAGCTTGAGTTCATAGAACTCTTTAGTATTTTCGTTGAAATATATTTCCGACAGATACTTCTTCCTGAAATATTTCTCAAACAATTCCCAAGATAGGTCCTCTTCATGAATCCCTTTTACATTCTTAAGGTCTTCCCACCAAATGGAAACCATTCCATTCAGGTTGAAAGTAGCTACTTGGAACTTCAAGTTTTCAGAGAAGTCATGGACTCTGAAAGACTTCTTTAGTCCAAGCAGCCAGGCCTACGCCTCCTCTCCTTTCTTAATCTCACCGTCGAAAGAGGGTGGTTTGGCCTTCCTAAATTCTTCGAGATTATGACTTTTGGAATGCTTTCACTTATTCTGTTTTCCTTGAGATTGCGAACTAATTCTAATACTAGAAGATCCCTTTGATTCACCAGTTGACTTTCCAGAGGATTCGTCTGACGCTTGTCCCCTGTCTCCAGGTTGGACCTTTCTTGAGGTACTCCTCCCAGTGTGGCCACTTAAAGGGCCACGTTTCCATATCTCAGGTGGACTTTGACTCATCTTTTTCTATCATTAGTCCACATGATTGGTGTCAGGTCCATGTTGCAGTTGTCTTTTTATGTCGGATAAACTCTGCAGCAAGACTGCATTGATTTCTATTTGCTTCTCTTTCTCTTTTATCAATCTCTCATTGTCGGCCTTGCAGCTTTGTAATTCGACCATGAGACTCCTCACAGTCTCAACCAGATCTGGAGGGGTCTCTACTGCTCTCCTCTCGTCAGAATCTACATCTCTATTATGGGATCCATCCCCCACTTCATGGATCATCACCATTCTATATGATTGCAGTTTCTCGTGGTTGATCGACATCTTGAGTGTAGACAAAACATTTTTTGTTAGCTAAAATTATATTATTTCTTAACCAACACACAATTCACATTTCTTAAATACATACACACACAATATTAAGTTGTCATTATTTTCTATAATAAGGGTTTAACCAGACTTTTTAGGAAGGGAGTAAGGTAGGATATCGCCCTTTAAACCCCTTAATGTGGTATTTATGCAACTCCTCCATGAGCCCAAATAGGCCAAGTGTTGTAACCATGCTTTGATACCAATTTGTAACACACCCACCCTTCTGAAGGAGTTTCTATAGTGTAAAGCTGCTAAATTTTCATTTTCTTTTTTTCTCCTTCAACTATCTCATCTCGAATCATCTCTCTAAAACAAGCCTCCTCCTTAAACTTATATGTAGTATTCTAGCGACTACGATCAGATGCTAAACCGACCCTTGGTTTATATATCGCGACCTCTCGAATCCTTCAGTATGCTCTAACTGATAACCACGCGTCATCTACGCATATTCATCTCGATTGTACCATCCCTAGGTTCTACTTCGGGGAGTAATATCCAATCATCATCCTTTACACCATCTGGGGTAACTCTCGTCTAACTCATGGTCTAGCGGGGATTTTGTCTTTCGCTTCGTGACTTCACATGTCGGACATTTGCATGCGAGCCAATCTTGGTTCCCTCGACTCTTGAACTTCCGAACTAGAGCCTAGCACGGGCTAGCTCCTCCCTTAATCCTCATCAATGTGACCCCTCTCTATGACCTAGGGGCCAAGATTATGATGTTTTCGGGACTTCACATATCGCGAAGATGGAAATTAGTCCATCTCCCTTCCTCTGATTCCCGAAACTCCACTTGTGTTAGATCGATGACCATGACTCCTCTCACATTATGATGGTTCAGATCAACTCGTGAGTTCTCACAACTCCACCTTTGACCTTCCTGATTTGTGAGTCAGAAAAATGTTGATCTTCCTCCACGTATCCTGTCTCAATGGACAGTTAGGATTGTTGCGGCTTCCAACTCCTTGAAAATCTTTCGAGGTATGAATCCTCGAACTCCTGGATCTGCTACCACCTGTCCTCAGACGATGGATGGTTCTGATTAACTTTGAAACTTTGGGACTTCACAAAATTCCACTCCCTTGTGAACTTTCAAAGGGATAGACCTCGTGCACTTTCCTTGGGATCTCACGGCTATGGTCCTCCATGCATAGATCCAAGGAACAAGATGTGTTCTCTCCCTATGCACGAAATACAAACTCCCAGATCCAATGGTCAAGGTGGGTCCTGAAGGATCCATAGATCAATGGCCCACGTTACTTCGTGATTTTGAGTTTCAGAGGTTTTGGGTCGCACCAACCCATAATCCTCCCGATACACTAACTCCAAACTCGTGGATCTGAGGGGCTAGAGGGGTTAACTCTCGCACTGTTTCCTATAGCCAATGACCATGATATCCCTTGGCTCCTTCCGAATGGATCTCATCTGTCCATCCTTCGGACAAGGAAAATATTTCCCTTTCGATATTTTCATATCGCTATTTTCCTAAGATCTCACCGCAAACAGGTTAGGGACTTGGGTCTAGAAATTCACATGGCAAGGGGGGTCAGGGGAAAGTATTCTCTTCAGATGGATGGTTTCAAATCTACAATATCTTTCCTATCTCGACCATGTTACAACTTACGCCTGGGAAGTCCTCCGAAGTGAAGTTGGGCATACATTTTATCGGTGGGAAGTGTGAGTTCCCAAGGATATGGAAGCATATGCATAACATAGCCATTTCACATAGAGATGTTCATATATATATATATATATATATATATATATATATATATATATATATATGTGTTTAAAAACCAAGAAATCATTCATCATTCTAACTCAACAATTAAATCTGAGAAAAGACTTATCAGAATTAGACAATGTGAAGTGACTAATGGAAGGGGTGCCCGTTTCCACCCAACCGTAGGCTCAGTCACTCCAAACGGATTTACCACTAGTCACCCCTGAGCTAGACCACGATGTTATGCAATACCAACTTTTCTTCTCACTCAGCCACAATAGGGATAGAGGTTACTCTCCTCTTCCAACAGGATCCTGGCAATGGTTTACACGATACCAAGCAAGGAGGACTAGCCTTGTTTATGAGCTTGTATCATAACCTTCTCTGCCATTTCCTGTGTCCAGAACGCTTAGTTTTCCATTCTTCCTTGAATCCTTGAGATTCATTCCCCCTCTCTCCACTCTTCGCAGGCATGTTCTTTTCCCCTCTCTCCACCACACCTTCCCTCATCATCTCTTTCAGCAGGGTCACGTGTGGCCCGAATTCCCAGTCAGCGGTCAAGTCTGGAAGCCTTACAGATGAGTGCTTACACACCCCATCCCTCATTAACTCTTGAGTAGGTCTTCCTTACCCACCAACCTGACTGTAATTCATTTCTGGGTCAAAGGACAGTTCTGGTCCTCAGCAATTAAATTCAGTAAGAATTGGTTTGGTGAAGCTTAATGCAGCCATTCATGGCCCCCTTCACCCTTTCTTCATATAACATTCATGGTCTTTCTAAGTACACCCCCCTTCAATTAGTCATGAAACACTTGTCCATTTTCTTAGTAAATAATTAGGTTCACATCCGTTTACCTTTCAAACAAAGTTCCATCGAATCAATATTCACACATATAAAATTTTCCATAGTCTTTTGGCCATTTATAGTTATATTTACAAACTGGGGGAAACAAGGTGTCACAGTCTGACAAAAGAAGGTGCAGATGAAAGGCTTTGAATGGAATAGACAGATTACACCCCTAGTAGTTGTGGACTAATATGAGTATAAATAGACCAGTTCAATATTTTTTTAAGTTCATCAACTAGTTGAGCAGAGCTCCCTACTGTGTAATTTTGATGCCAGAACTATTCTTTGGTTATGTATTAAATTTGAGACTTTATCATTAATAGAAGTCATCTTCTTTCATCTCTTTGTTTAAACTAGGTTGAAACACTCGGGCATGGAGGATCCAGTCGAGGGTTGTGGTTCTATTGTAATGTAGGTTTGATTACAGTATTATTGTGACCAATGTTTGTTAGCTTCTTTGTTATCTTATTTCCCCTTATGCTAAAAGACTCGGACATGGAGGATCCAGTTGAGTTTTTGTAGTTGCATGGTAATTTAGGTTTGATTATTATGCTACTATGACATATTTCAACATCTGAAATTTAAGTTCAAGAGTTCTCTTGAGCCTGATTTTTTCTTCACCAAGCTACTTGAAAGTCGGATGCTCATAGCAGTCTTGTTCACCTCTCTCACCAAGTCTTCCTTCTGCTCAAACTTAAACTCAAATCACTGAATGAAGTTAATGAGGACCTCACTTCCTTGTGCATTGCTTTTCTAGTTTATGTGTTAAAATGATTCTTGCACTGAGTTTCGTCCATTTGATCTCCACTCATAAAACCAACATCCACCAAACATTATGATGGGTACTGGGCTTATCCTCTTATAGTCCGAGGATGACTCTCAGTGCTAACACATCTGATTTCAGTGTCGTATGTTTTTTTGGGTTCTAGAGATCTAGTAGAACAAGACCAGATCAGTTTGTAACCTTTTTGGAACGGTTATGATGTACATTTAAAGCTTTGAACATAAATAAGAAAGCCCCACCAACTGAGATGAAGGCCCGGAGACATAGGCGAGATTGTCAAACTCCGTTATCACATTGTTGTTTTATGGTTTGTTGTTCTTCATGTTTATTTCCATATCTGTATATTGCTTTATGGCTTTTATGTTTCCTCATTATTTATTCCTCTTTCATTAGTTCCCAAATGGTAATTTAACACATGCAACATAACTCAACCATTGTTGTTTAAAATATCATTTCGGATCAAGTGGTATTAGATCTAGTTGACGTTTGGTTTATGAGTTTACATGATTACTAGTGAAAAGTTGAATCATGGTGAAGGCAAGCTTGTTGAAGATAATTCATTGATTGGATAGAGAAATATAACTTCTCAAAGTGAGAAGATGGCATCGGAAGAGGGACTTTCTCAGGATGAGAAAGAGTTTCGAAAAACTTTCTTCGCCATGTCGGAGATGATGAAGGTTTTGTATGAGGATTACATGGAACGGAAGAGACCGAATATGGGTGAATATTCAAAGGGGAAAAGTGAAGAAGGAGAGGATCGTCCTCAAATTCCTCCTTCACCTCCTTCTTCTCCTTCCTATTCAAGTTCAAGTTCTAAATCCACTGCAAGAAAAAATGTCCATAAACATAAACAAGAAATGTATTTACTAAAACTTGATGTGAAATTTGAATTACCCATGTATGATGGTAAAGTCAATGTAGAGAGACTTGATAATTGGGTGAGACAGATGGAGGTTTATTGCAGTGTGCAACAAATAAAGGATGAGGAAACTCAAATCAAGTTGGCATCGCTTAGACTTCCATGCATGACACTCATCTGGTGGCAAAGCAAGTTGCAAAATGGCACACAACAAGTGGGTAATGTATTTCCATCATGGAAAGGTTTTATATCTGCACTTAGAAAGCAATTATTCCTTTGGGTTATAAAAAGAAATATTTAATTGAATGGAAATCTCTTAAACTAAGAAAAGTACAAACAGTGCAAGAATACATAGATGGTTTTCGTAAAATGGCATTGATGTTAGATATTCCTTTACATACCCAAGAAAATATTATCAAGTATATAGGAGGTTTACCTGCACATATTCGAAACATTGTATTCATGTTTGGATCTACTAATATTGATGAGGTTTATGTTCAAGATACATATATTGAAGCAGGAAAAACAAGGGTTGGTTTATCAGGAGAATCGTCTTCAAGGAAAGAGGACAAAAGGAAGTGGAATAGCAAAAAGGAAAATTCAGTCGCAAGAAAGGAAGAGAATCCCTCTCGAAATAATTGCAAGAAATAAGGGCATGATGAGGACCATTGCTGGCAATTACATCCTGATAGGAGACCAATGTGGTTAAAAGAAAGAAAAGGGATTGAAACAATTACAGCACCAACATGACCAACAGACTTGGGATCGGATTCGAGTGATGAATCTAAAGTCTCCTTAGTTGGTTTGGCAGGTAAAATTGGTGATGGATTTGATTCTAGAAATAAATTGTTTCACATAAGGGTCATAATGAGGCACTCTAAGGTTGACACATTGATAAATAGTGGATCTCAATCTAACTTAATTTCAGAGGAATTGGTTAAACAGTTGGGATTAAACACTCATATGCATCATAAGACTTACACACTTAAATGGATAAACAATAATCAACAATTTCACATAACAAAGCAATGCACATTAAATTTTTCAATTTCATCAAAGTTTTTGGACGAGGTAACCTGTGATGTGGTTCCACTCAATGAATGTGGAATGGTCTTAGGGAGTCCTTACTTATATGATCGTAAATAAATCTTCTACAGGGAAAATAATCAATATCACTTAACCAAAGTAGGTCAAGGATATGTTGTTCATGCTCATCATTTAAAAACAAATAAATCTCTTCAAACAATGGAGCAATTAAGAAAGGTGGCTCATGCAAGAAACACACCTATAATTTTTTCAAAACAAGTAATCGATCTTAAGAAAGAACATGAGATGATTGTAGAATGGAAGATCAATCACACTTTGCTTCAATATAAGCTAATGTCGTGCAAATATTACAAACACATTATCTCATTTGTAGTCATATTGTTGATGTTATCATTTTAATTTTGTCAACATGGACGATAGTGGCTTCAGTAAGATGTGACAGGGTACAAATGGATAACAATATGCTATCAGTTATCATGATTGTTTTACAGTTGATCTTGATGAGACAGGTGAACATGATAGAGTTTAAAGACGGAGAACAAGTGGGGTGGCCTATCCCAAACTTGATGACTATTCAGTAACCTTTTGAGTACCAAAAGGTATTTAGTGGGGAGGTGTAATCCATAATTGGATCTCGAGAGAAAAATGGATCCAGGAAGGCCTAAAAATAAAAGTTCTCATAATGGATTTAAAACAGATGTCTGTGCTTTCCTTGTCAATACAAATCCAACACAACTTGAATGGGCTCAAATAGGCATCATATGACCAAGATATCATAGGTTGTTCATTTGGCCAAATAGGCAAAACAAATGTTTCTTGTACAGTCTGTACAGTGCCACGTGGTAGCTGACTGTATAGGCTGCATAGTCGTACGAATGATGTGGAAAGGTACAATGGATGTTGATGATGATAGGTATAGGTGGAACAATCATGGAGTGACATGTGTCACCACTGCAAGGGTGACACGTGGCACAACCATACGACATGTGGCACATTTGTATGACATGTGGAATACGTGGCAGGTACAGTGGCATGTGACATGGCAGACACATGGCTGGAAGATGTGGATGAATCAAGCGTTGACATTTGGCAGCACTATTGGTGTATGGTACGATTCCATGTGGCCCAGTCTTGGGCTGCCATGTGGCACCCATTCATTGGTTAATGTTATGGGAAACATTTATTGGACTCCACCGGAGTCGACCACGTGACCTCCGGCATGGAGGAACATCTTGGGCATAGGTCGGGCTACCAGCCCGCCTACCTAGTGGGTCTTAACCTATATCAATGTCGTTTATATTTATGTTTGTACATTCCGTTGGGTGGTGTAAGGGTTGGGGCCTAGCCCTAGCCCCGATGTATAACATACAACCACTATAATATAACCAAGTCCCAATCCTTAACATATGGTGCAGATTTTTTAAAGCTCCAAGCCCTCAGATCGGTGGTCAAATGTTACTATGCTATATGACTGTTGGTTTTTTGTTGGTGCGAATATATGGAGCTAGCCCCCAGTTCTCGTTACATTGCAAATGACCTGGATCTAACATATGGCGTGAATATATGTGTAACTTCCAACTGTTAGCGCTTAAAGGGGTTCATGCCTGGTCAGTCGGGCTAGCCCACCAACTAGGACGCTAGAATGTGGGCCAAAATGCCGGGGCTACAACATAATTTGGGGCACGTGTATACTAGTTCGAGGTACTATGGATGCACCACATGACCAAGAGCAGAGAAGTTAGGGGGCAAGCGCACCAGGACTTAGCCCGAGGCCACATGGAACACGCCATGTGACCAGGAGACAGAAATAGAGGGGGTTTCCCCCTAATATTTTTCAATTGTAGGTTATTTAACTTTATTATAAAGATTTTTAATGATTTATTCAACAATTTTATGGGATTTTGGTCATTTTGGGGGGATATTGGGCCCTTTTTGAGGCCAAATCTTGGGGGGAAGTTGGGAGATGGTTACCAAATTCAGGCCTATAAAAACCATAGGTTCTTGAAGCCATGGAAAGAGGTTCATAAAAGTTTTATGCTGAATGAATGTTGATCCAAAACCATTTTTATGCAGGGAAGCCATCGAGGAGAGCACCTTTGTGGGCCATTTCTGGAAGCTCCGTTCATCTGATTTAAGTGTCGTCTATTTTGTTGGTTTCTAGAGATTTGCTAGAACAAGACCAGATCAATTTGTAACCTTTTTGGCACTTTTTTAATGTACATTTAAATCTTTGAACATAATAAAAAATCCTCACCCACTGAGACAAAGGCCCGGAGACGTAGGCGAGATTGTTGAACTCCGTTATCAAATTGTTGTTTTATGGTTTGTTGTTCTTCATGTTTATTTCCAAATCTGTATATTGCTTTATGGCTGTTATGTTTCCTCATTATTTCTTCCTCTTTCATTAGTTTCCCAAATGGTAATTTAACACATGCAAGATAACTCAACCATTGTTGTTTAAAAGATCATTTCGGATCATTGATCATGACTTGACTCAATGTAGAAATAAAGAAACCTTTGTTGGTGGAAGGTTTGTATAACTCAATAAAATGTTGTCAACTAGATATCGATTGTCAGTAAGGAAATGATCTCATCATCTAAAGACCGACTTACTTTACATAGGTGGAGGGGATCGTCTTCCTTTGAAAGATGCATGTTTAACCCCTTCCTTTATTCTTCAACTCAAATTTTTCAATACATCTTGAAATTGACGCAATCAACAACATAATGTTTTTTTTTTCGATTAACTAAATTTCATAATCGACTTGACTCCAAACTTGACTTGACTCGTTTAACTATAAACTTGAATATGTCCTTCATGTAACGTATATTTTATACCCCATTAAAAAACTTCATAGAAACCATTTTACAAAACTTGATTGAAAACGTTTGCATTTTGAATACCACAAAATCAACAGCTAAAGTATGAGGAGAATCTATTTTTTCCAGTGCCAAGTCGAATGGTAAGTAACTTGACTTGACTCGTTTAACTATAAACTTGAATATGTCCTTCATGTAACGTATATTTTATACCCCATTAAAAAACTTCATAGAAACCATTTTACAAAACTTGATTGAAAACGTTTGCATTTTGAATACCACAAAATCAACAGCTAAAGTATGAGGAGAATCTATTTTTTCCAGTGCCAAGTCGAATGGTAAGTTACATGACTTTATTTCTATCACATAGAGAGTTATTATTCATGATTTTGGAGCTTGAAAATGAGCATTCAAACATGGGGTCACCATAAGTAATAAAAAATTATACACTTCTTGGCTTCCAAATATTGTGAACCTCCTAGAGATTTTAACAACATTTTGTTGCATGTTAGATCTATGCATAGGGGAATCCAACATTCCTTTGTCGACTACACTATCACATGAAATTTTTCAAAGGTTGACATATCTAAGACATCCATTTTTCATATTTGAATGATACATCAACATTGACAATTTCTTGGCAACCCCAGCATCACGACCAATTATGATAATAAGAGGGCGTTTTCCAATCTATATATGTAAGAGTGGGCTTCTTGCTCAAATTTCACATTTTCCATCGACACCCAACCAGCCAAGTCTCAACGGATGCATAATTAGAAAAAAAATATCAAGTCAGTGGCAGCAGTCAGTTCCTGAATTTGAATCGCTAGAGAGGAAGGAAATCGACCTCTCTGAGACTTGACTTTGACTAAGAACTTGATGGTTTTGATCTCGACTAATACCGTCTCAACCAGGACTACACTTTGTGATTTCCTATCGATGCTTGCAACATGTCAAATTGAATACTCATGGTATGTAAAATTAGAGGTTACATATGTGCTCTTTGTGTCTCCTCAAAAGAATGAATGGTGAGACAACAACCTGCTAGTGAAAAGAGACTGTTGGTTATAGTAGAAGAGAGGAGCGTTAAAAATGGAGAGCTTATGGATGATATTCGACCTCTCTTTAGTCGACGCACATTTGTACGCAGCAAATAGATAGTCACTCTCATCATTGGTGATCCCAAGTCCTTTTCAATGGGACATGTTCAGTGAACTGCTTCAATATGTAAAATCAATAGGCCTCACCTTTCACGGTACCAGAATGTTCATGATTTACAATTTTTAAAAGTCAAATTAGCCATTGTGCGCATGCCAAAAATTCTCACCAAATGTTAAAATTTCTGGAGGGTGCAATTATGCTCGCTGGTAAATAACATATCTACCATACTTTATGGGGGAGTACCAACTTACAATATCCACGTAAAAAATTCCCAATGCATATGTATTCTAATGGAGTGACCTATTTTAACATGTTCATCCTCAAAAACAGTGTCATCGGCACCAACTCGTTTCAATTTTGAAGCATGGAGATTTTCCATTTCCTTCTCATGCATCCTATTCACACCACATATTTTGACACCATTGCATGAACAGTTAATGAAAATATTAAATAATAAGAAAGATACGAGTCAATGATATGAGTGATAATTCTGCCAACAATCTATAACGCACTGGAAAAATGGCTCAGCCACTCCATTTCAATGGAGAATTGCAAGGAGTCCATATGGATAGGCTATGTCATGGTGAGTGCAGATAAGAAGGAGGTGAAGCTCACATAAAGAGGTGAATCATGGGGAACAACCCTAAATAGAAAAACACTTTATATTTTGGTACACCATATTGTCTCGATCCATGCTCCACAACTATAACAAGTAAACTTCATTAATTAGTCCAAGGAATTGGTCCACTGTTTCTATCCGATATGCTTATCTTGGTGATATACCCAATAAATTTGTTCCTAGCCACATACACACCTTACTTCTGACAATGGATGTTGCATCTCTCCAATCTACCTCTCGTTCTTTTTGTAACCAATGGATGACCAAGATGTCTTCCACCAGTACACATAGTGAAAAATGTGAAGTCATGATTGTTGACAGTATCGCCATGAACATATTTATATTCTTCCTTCTGTCGAATCAATTTATAGTGACGATAAATAGTCTATCCGCTTCTCATCATTGACCCCATCAATTTTTAAGTACTCGGGAATGAAGGTGGAATATTGATCATGACAAAATCGAGGGCCCTGTTGGCCAACTCGTAGGCCTACTTCTTGAGTGTTAAGAATTCCATGACAAACCTTTGTTTTTTCTCATGGGCCTTTATAATATTTCACAATAAATCAAACAAATATCTTCTTCGGTCGACTGGTTGTTCTCTTCGTTACATGGCATCTATGTATCCACTTGGGTCTATTCATGGATCAATTATATATTCTGGGATTAAAACTTTCGACTTGCAAATATTTTCACAAAATCAAGGGCATGAAAAACATTCAATGATTTTTTTTTGTTTTTTCGGAGATTTTCTTAGCAACGTCCATGAGCAGTCTTCATAAATTTCTATACCAACAACCATTTCGCAAGCAAACTTCAAACGCCAAATGACATACACGAGAAACTTCAAGCACCAGGTAGCATCCACGATTTTCACAACATCAACATTCCATGATCAAGATCATCTTCAATATTACTTTCATCCATGAATAGTCTTGATTCAAGTCACATGAAACAAAACCAAAATGTTGTAGTCTCAATAATTAGGTCAGACATTCAATAATTAGGTCAGACATTCAAGAGAGACACATTAATCACATAAAGACACACACATAATCTCACATAATCTCAAGAAACAAGGATATAAATGTGGGGAAGGATATCCAAAGCTTTCTTATTTCTCCTTTAGGATTATTTATACAATAGGTAAATGGTTGGAGCCATTGCACTGCTCTAACTAATCATTTGTTAGGTTATTTTTATCCTTTATTTCATACATGCATATATATTTACTTGACTTTATTCACTCTATTTATAATGTCTAATAATACATGTATGTGATGACTATTAAGGCCTAAAAGACCCCCTCAAGAGATGTTATAATGAAGTTAAGTACATAATTATTTTGATATTGAAGTCTTTCATTATCCTTTTATTGTAAAGAAAGTTGTTTGGTCCATTTCCAAGTAAATGTTGTACTCAAAGAGAAATCTAATTATCTATAGCCATTTGACATACAAACTAAAACAATTAATATTTAGGGTTTGTTGTTTAGCATTCTCCCATTTAACAACCCAATCCAAGAACATCAAGCTACATATTTCAGATTATGACATAGGATTACCACCTTTGGGGATTTTATCCTCATGAGGTTGTTGTTTGGATCTTGACCAATCTGAATATCAAAAATACCACCATACCGGGGATGATTTATTCTCAAGGTATATGAGACTTTGTTTCAAATTTGATTGAAGATTCAGAGTCTCCATGTTTTAATGTTTCTAAAAGAATATTCAAGCAAAATAATACATGTTCTATATGCATGGGTGTTATAAAAAGCTTATTCAGAGATATTTGAATGACCTCAAAGATAATGTTGTTGGATATTTGGGCACAATTCAAATACTAGAATATTTGAAGAACCAAGAACCATCAAAATATCAAGAGGATGAACTCCCTAGTGACTCCATTGAAAGAAATTTTGAATGCCCTAGTAACTCCATTGGAAAGATTCCAAAAACTCAAGAAAATCGTCATGGTGACTCCACCAAATAATTTATTTCATGACGTGATGATCATTTTCGTTCTCCACCAATCCCATCAATGGATTTTCAAGATGGAGAAAAAAGGAGATGTACCCAAAGAAAGAAGCGACTACATAGAAGCGCTTTAAATTTGCAAGAAATAGATTTTCAAATGATTGGCATTCCTATTGAAACAATTTTCACATTCTTTGGGAATACTTCAAAGGATGTAGAGAAGCATTTGTTTAATTTCAAAAGTACATGTTTTTTTTCTAATATCTGTGAAGATAATATTACATGTCAATTATTTGTACAAACTCTACATAAGAAAGCTCGTGAATGGTTTTTTTCATTGATGATTGGGACCATTACCAATTGGGATGTGATGGAAACTTAATTTGATAAAAAGTACATCTCAAGAGTTCACCCATATTCCCTTTCTGGTGTTTTCAATGTTGTTTTCCACCTGCCCTCTCCAAATTGGACACAAGACAATGAAGTGAGTGATTTGGAAGAAAAATCTAATCAAAGATTGCAAAATTTTGCTGAATCAAATCAAATTGTTGAAACTGAAAATGAGAATTCCAATTTTCAAGTGCAATATTTCAGCCTTTCTTATACTCTATATGAGGATATTTCGAACAACAAGTTTAGGAATGAGATTGAGGAGTCTCCACCAAATGAATAAAAATATTTCATCCAACATGATCATGTGGAAAATGTTTCAAAAAGTTTACAATGGACGCATATTGATGATGAAAAGTCACAAGAACATTGGCAGCAGGAAGAATTGGAGGAAGAAATTAATCTTGAGAATAATCCTAGGAAAGATTGTCATGTCATGAAGGAAGAATTATTTCAAGACATTTCCAGTGAATCAATAATATCATAAGTGGTTGTGGATAAGAAAAAAGATGAAAATATTTTCAAACGGGAAACTTCTTATCAAACAAAAGACCACAACACTCATGAGCAATCGAGAGTTGATTTTATTGAATCATGGTTCCAAATAATTATTGTCCAAGAAATGCAATTATATTTTGTGTACATTCAGCTCAGTTTTACTTTAGTACACATTGATCATTCTCTTGACTTCTTGATAGCAACCCTTATATGTTCCCCAATTCTAGAATTCATTCCATGGATTAGTTGGATGCTTGAATGAATCCATCGGAAATATACTTACACTTGAAAAGTGTCTCATTCCTCCAAGAAGGTTAGGGTAGGTAGATATTATTTGTACATAGTTTGTTTCTTCATTCAAAGTTTTGCATAATAAATAAGTTTCTAGATCGAGATAATTTTTTAAGATGACCCCATATCTCAATGGAGAAGGTAGTTAGGCTAGGATTCTGGATTCTAAACAACCCAACGGGGCTTATTGTCCCACAGTTGGAGCTAGATGTTGATGTGTTTTCATGCATAAAATAGAGACCATTTTTTTCTAACTTGAAAATTTCTAAAGAATCTTTAACTGTTGATCATGAAGACCCAACAAATTTCCAATCAGCTTCAGCTCTCCAGTTCCTCATAATGAAAGGATAACAGATATGGTTTCTTTTTTAAACAAAGAGTAGGAAAGGAAATGATCCTCATAATGAAAGGATAACATATATGGTTTCTTTTTTTTAAAAAGAGTAGGAAAGGAAATGATAGTAAAAATAAGGAAAACACTTATTCCAAGATTCTCACTAAATATCCCTATGTCTCAACTCTGTTTGGCACTTTATGGAATTTAAAACAGAGCTCATATGCCAAAGTTATGTCATTTTTCTCCCACATTCTTCTTCTCCATAATTAGCATTTTTTCCCTATTTCCACTCTGATGTCTTTCCTCACTATTCTCCATACTTAACCATTTCCAAATTTAACCATTTCTATAACTAACACATTTTCATTTCTATTATCCACTTAGTACATTCATTTTCATAATTCATTTCCATTTTCCATGTCCACTTGTTCATTTTCATTATTATTTTCATAATTCATTTTCCATTTTCCATTTATCTTTTTACTTTTCCTATTTCCATTTTCCATTTTTAATATTTCTATTTTCCATTTTTTATATTCTCATTTTCTATATTTTCAAAATTTCTATGTTCATTTTCATAATTCATTTCCATTTTCTAGTTCATTTTTGTAATTCATTTTCCTTTTCCTTTTTTCATTTTACTTTTCTTATATTTCATATTTCATTTCCAATTTCTTATTTTCACGTAACTCTATAACTCATGTAACCCTACTACTTACCTCCCCAACAATTAGACATTTTTTATGGCTTACCAAATTTTACTCTTCTTAGATTAAGTCATTTTTCCAAGTGATGTGGGAGTACAACATTACCCAGACTCGCATGTCCCTAGGTCCACAGACCCACAATTGTGCTACCCACAAATTTCCCCTCTTACCTCTACATCCTCCAAAATGCACTTTTTACCTTTTCGTACTTGGTCATTTTTTACGGACTATTCCATTTACCTTTTTCCTCGTGTATTCAATCGTGCATGACCAAAATACTGCCTTCACCATAATGCACTCTCCATTCCATTTTTTTCACATCATATTGTTGATGGGCCAGAATGACCTGTTCAATCAGATGAGGGAAAACACCCAATGGCAGGTCCCAATCAGACCCACTCTCGTTTGGGTAGCATTTCCCATGAGTTTATGGGCCTCGTTGAGGCTCGGAATTAAAAGAATAAAAAGGGGAAAGATAGCGAAGTTCCCCCCAAAGAGTTCTAACTAATTCTATGTCTAAACTAACTAAAATCTAACTAATCTAATATAAACTAATTCTAACCTCTCATGGGAGAAAAACTAATAGAATGAGTATAGAGAAAGATAACCATCAGAACCAGAAATAATTCATGTATTATAATGGTAAATGAAATAAATAATGTTATAGATGTATAAACAAATAGTTTCACAATGCATTTATAACATAATTTATGTACCCATGAAGAAACATGTGATAGTCTAAGTAAACAATACAGAGTGCATAAAAAATGCATACAACAAAATCCTATCTACTTAAGAAAAAAATAAATGCATCAAGAGTAGTCTCTACTACATACATCAAAGCCATAAATTTATGAAATACCTCCTTATCTTTATTCCTTAAAATTAATAGTACCATCCTTTTGTTACAAAGGAAAAAAGTCACCTCTCTATGCCATGAGTTCTCTTTTATAAGACAAGAGAGAGACTCTTCAATTTTCATCATTGTTCGTTTCATTTTCCTTCCATTTATTTTCTCTCATTTCAAAAATGGACACATGTAAGTATTACACAAAGAAACTAAATGGACTCATAAGTCATTATTTTCTTCCCCAGATAGTTTATAAATGATATATGTTTAAAAATACTCACTATCGTTCTCCATTTGTGTTATCTTTTATTTTCCGTAAGTTTATGGGTGTTTCTGGCTTCGACCTGCAAAATGTGATCATTATGTATTATTCTCCTCTGTATTATTTTTATGTTGATATATTATTGGCTCAATTTCATTGCTTGTAGCTCAAAATATGACGATTTGAAGTCATCATACCCAGTTTTTTATTTGAATTTAGGTTTCTCCTATGTTTTGTGTTTTAGGGCCATTTTTTCCTTTAATATGATCGTAATTCCTATCCCATCCTTTTATTAATTCTTATATATTTCCATCAATCCCTCATGTGCCTTATTTCGTTGCCCGTAGCTTCAGATATGGCTTCCTGCAGTTGGTATGGCCAATTTCCCCCCAAAATCCATGGGTGTCTATTTTCTTCATATTATGTCATCCTATGTCAACCTTCTAGCCTAGAAACCTACACAAATGTGTTCCTATATCCAATACCTTTCCAACAAGGTATCACGAGCCTCATTCTAACACCTGTAGAAAAAGTTATGGTCGTTTGAGAATTGTCACTCAGCAACCATTGATTTAGCTTGCGGGTGAATTTGAATCATTGATCTTGTTCATGAAAATACATTCTTTAAATGCTTAGTTGTTTAAAAGGTTCAGGCCTTATGGATAGTGTGGATAGAACATGGGCGAGCATGGGACCTGTGACTTGTAGAACATTTTTTTCCAACCC
>ML778622.1:1560994-1601976 GCA_009831015.1 Picea engelmannii
TTGTCTAAATAACATTGTTGAGCTAGATAATAGTAATTAAAGGATTTCGCAAACATTTGATTGGTTTATTGTCTTTTATAAAATGAATAGTCTTGTTGAATGGATTGGATTCATGAAGAAATTACTATAGAGATGATAGTTATCGATATTAGTACATGAACAAGACTTGTATGTACTAGCTACACATGCATTTCTTGCGCATGTACACTAGTACGAATGAGTTTCTTGGCTTACTTACTAATAATGATGATTATTTGTTATGAATGTGTGAACCATGTTTCTTGTCCCTTGTATCATAAAATACCTTAACTTCGGGACGAAGTTTCCTAAAGGGTGGGTGTATGTAACAACCCTAGTTAAATAGTTGCATAGGGTTTATCAAGTATAGTTAATTAAATAATTAAGTGTCCTAATATATTTTAGTTAAACAATGATTATTTATTAATAATATTAATTAATTAATTATTAATTGTTTATATCTATTGATTGATTAATTAATTAATTGACTCATTAAAGGTTTGGGTAATGAATTAAAGGGCTTAATAAATTTAATTTATTTATTATAAGACTTTATGTATGACCGGGGATAGAGCATTGAGTGGAGGGATAAGGTAATAAATGGAAGGATAAGGTAATAAATGGAGGGATAAGGTGGGTGGCCTTAAATGAAGGACGAGGTGGTGAATGGGGGGATATGACTGGGCTGAGGCCTTCGGGAATAATTATGAAAATTTGGGAGAGGAGCATTATTGGAGGGGAGGACTTTATTTTCTGGGGGATATTTTCTGGTTTGGAGTTTGGGTGAACTGTTGCAGGGGGTACCAAGTTGCTGGGAGTTTTGGGCTCGGGGGACAAGAATCCTCATGGAATCCTGGAGCTAGGGTGTCAGATAGGCTTCTCCTAGCGGGTTGGGTGGTTAGTCGGTTTTGGGCAAGGTTTGGTCAGAGCATCAAGCAGAGTTTTGGGAAAAGCAGCAGAGAGGACAGCCAGATATTGGGAAAATAGCATCAGCCAGAGGTATCTATATTATGAATTTGTTGGGTTATATGGTTGTTATGTAATTTATTAGATTGTTGTTCATAAATTTAAATTTATGTTTCTTATATGTTGAATATTGAAATTTCTTATTGCTTATACGTCGAAATGTTGAATGAAACTGCTTATTTCTTATGCTAAATAATCTTAATGTTTAAATTTACAAATTTTTTGGGGCTTTGTTAAACTAGGTTCTTACAACAACCCCATAAAATATGTCTAGTTTCATCAGTTATGACTACTGAAAGAGCAGAAAAATACCAAAAATAGAAGATAAGTTATCCCAAAAGACAACTAGTATAGGCTAAAGAACAATGTGGGGCCCTCATTTCCACCTTCCCAATGATTGAAATCTATCTTTCCTTCTTTCATTTGAAGAGCATGCTTGGATAAAAAATATGCCTCCTTAT
Organism: Picea engelmannii; assembly: GCA_009831015.1. NCBI lineage: Eukaryota > Viridiplantae > Streptophyta > Pinopsida > Pinales > Pinaceae > Picea > Picea engelmannii. The sequence continues at coordinate 1,562,440 of ML778622.1, forward strand.
TATTGTCTTTGTAAATATCAGAAAAAATGATTGAGCTAAAAGATTTGTTAAGGTCTCTAATTCGTTCCTTCCAGCAGTCCAGAGAAATAACCTGCAGATTCCCTTTGTTGTTTAACCAGTCTATGACTATTCTTGAGTCTCCAAAAACTTGTATTGTTGTGATGTATAGTTGATATTCCAGAGTTAAAGTTTCTCAAACACCCAAAAGTTTTCCCCTAGTGTTTGAACCTAGCCCACAATTAAAAGTCCATTTGTATGTTGTATGATCATTTATCCTTAGAACCCCTCCAGCACCACTTTGTTGGCCATTTAATTGAGTTTCTCCATTGAACCATAATGTTTTCATGTAGTATTTGAGTAGGGGCTTTAAGGATCTGATAGCTTGTACTTTCACCTTTTCAATGTGACTTCCAACTCCTCCAAGAGATCTACAGACAATCAATTAAATAGTAGGACTTCCATTTTCAAATATGACATTGTTGCGTTCCAACCAAACGTACCAACTAATATAGGCGGGTAGACAAGGATACATGGAATATTGTTTATTCCATATTTCAAAACAATCTATCACTGTGGATCCCTCCCAAACAGAAGTAAAATTTAGAGCTCTTTTAACCCTTTCCCACACTTTTTTAGTAAAAGAGAATTTTACCATCAAGTGTTTTACAGTGTCCCACTTCTTTAGGCACAAATGACAGATATTGGGCCTAGCCCAACCTTTGCATTGAATATTATCCCAAGTAAGAATTTTATTTTCCATGGATAACCATATGAAGAATTTTATTTTGAGGGCACAATCCCGAGTCCACAATTTCTTTCACCAACCGCTAATAGATTTGTGCCAAAGTTTTGAGGCGAAGGCACAATAGAAATTTTTAACAGTTAGCGTGCCCGAATTGTCACCCCTAGTCCATTTGAACTCGTATGGTTTGTCTTGTAATTGAACACCCGAGCCAATCAAGGACCCTCGAAATAATTCCCATTCTACAACTTGATCTCCCACAATACCAAGTTCATCACTTTCTAACCAGGAGGAGAAAATCATTCTGGATCGAATAGCTCTGTTAGCCTAGTAAAGATAGTGTGTGTTTCTTTTATTTAGTGAGGCTAAGAGTGCTTTTGAAACAAAGGAGGCTTTAGCCATACCCAGAATGAAATCCTTTCCTATTAAAATCGAATGACCAGAACCAGGACTCTAGCTTAACCAATGTATCACAATATGTAAAGACTTGAGACTATTTCTCTAGGTCTTAGAATCCAAATTCGTTTTTTTTGTAGCCAATCCAAGCCAGGTAGTCATCGAGCAAAAGGGGAGATATTTATCTTTGATAACCCGATGCCAAATTACATCCTTCATCAGAACTCTCCAGATATTTTTTTCCGACAAAAACCTATTGAATAGGTGGATGTTCCTTAAACCCCAACCTCTGAATTGTTTGGGTTTTGTAATAGTCTCCCAAATGTAGAGATGAAAGTGTTGTTTTTCTCTACTACTCGACCAGAGGAAAGAGAAGACTAGTTGTCTGATCCGGTTGAGAACATATGTCGAGATACTTTCCAAGGCCATATAATAAACAGGCTATCTCTCAAGGATAGATTTAATGAGAACATAATGACCACCTAGGGAGAGCCAGCGATTACACCAAAGATTAAATATTTTTTCAAATTTTGAAATTAGCCAATGCCAATCTTCAGCCTTGTAGTTATCAAACTTTAGGAAGTATCCAAGGTATCTAAACCTTTATGAAAGGTCTATGAAGTTGTAAGGTAATATAACCTTAAAAGAGTCTATAACCTCTTGTTGAATCCCAAAATAGTGAAAGGTAGACTTTTGTAGATTTACCACCAGACTCTTCGCTATGCAAAATACATTTAGAATTTCATCAATCGCCTTCCACTCTTCAATCGATGCCTTAGACATTATGAGGACTTTTTCCATGAAAATAAGATGGAGAATCTTGATTAGTCTAGAAACCTTGACCCCAATCAACTTCCCTTCGGCTTGACCTTTCTTTAGTGATAAGTTGAGTCCTTCCATCACTAGAATAAACAATAGAAGTGAAAGTGGACAAACTTTTCTTAAGCCTCTACCACTCTGGAAGAAGTGATTAGACTTTCCATTTATCAAAACTACATAAGTAGATGTGTTCACACAACTCAAGATCCAGTTGGTGGTCAAGATACCAATACTCGTTTGCAATAAATTCAATCTTAAAAAATCCAAGTTTATGCAGTCATATGCCTTCTTTAGATCAAGCTTCAATATCAATGCTTTTAATTTTTTTGTCTTGATACTATGTAAACATTCATGTGCAGTACCAATTGAAACTAGAATCTATCTTCCCTTTATGAAACCCAAATGCTCACCAGATAAAGGCCGAGAGAGAATAGGTCTAATCCTATTAGCAATGATTTTAGCAATAATTTTATAACATAGATTACACAGAGCTATAGGTCTATATTCGCCAAAAGTGGTGGGCTTATTGACTTTCAGAATTAAAGCAAGGAACGTTGAATTTAGATATCTAACCACCTCACCTCTTTGCCTAGATTTCTCAACTGCTTCTAGCAGATCCTTCCCGGCCAATTCGAGGAACTAAATGAAGAATTCGACCATCCAATCATCTGGCCTGAGACTCGTATCCTTGACAAAACCTTTTAGGACCTCGTGAATTTCCTCTTTGGTGCATGGTTTTTCAAGAGAAAGTACATCCTTCTCTTCAACTAGGTGTGGAAAGAGCCTGATTGTGGAGACTTGTTCAATAATGGTGTTATGTCCCAGGTCCTCAAAGAAACTTTTGTAATGTCTGGTAGCTTCTTTTTCCAGTGCCTCCTGTCCTAAATGTACCATATCATTTTCCTCTAGAATCTCCCAAATATGCTTGTTTTTCCTTATGTGGCTTGCAAACTGATGAAAACAATTTGTATTCTTGTCACCACTTTTAATCCAAATTTCCCTGCTCCTTTATCTCCATAGTTCCTCTTCATCATGGAGATGCTTGATGCGCTCTTCCTTTAAAGACTTTAGAAGAAGGTCTGATTCATTTCTCATCATTCCCTTTGATTTCTGCTGATAATAAAACTCAATATCCTCCTCGAGCTTATGAAAGATTAAATGGTTTTGTAATCTCTTTTCTTTGGCCCACTCCTTTACTCGAAGTTTAAGTTGTTTTAACTTCCACACTAATCTCCTATGTTCCCCAGATTCCTGGAAAAAAATATGATCATTCCAAACTTCTTGGACAATCATTGAATCATCACTCAGCCACATCGATTTTAATTTGAAAGGATGAGCTGTAGAATTTGAGTTATTTTCTAGTTGTAGAAGAACAAGTGCATGATAAAAAATGAAAGGATAGGAAACCCATGACCTATGTCTGCCAACAGTGGATATGAGGTCCTCAGATATAAAAACCCGATCTGGTCTTTTAGATATTTCTTCCTGATCGTTCCTATAATTTTTCCACGTAGGAACCACGTCAACAAGTAGAATGTCAGCAAGTCGATTTTTCAAGAAGATGCCTTTAAAATAAGTCGTCAGTGGATCTAGATGTGTTGAGTCACCCCATACCTCTCCATCATTGACCGTAAAATTTATGTCCCCAACTACAATCAAATTTTTGTGTGATTTCATGCCCCTACTATCCACCTTGTCCCAAAAAAATTTTATCTCTGTGCAAGGTCCATAGACATTTAAAACAGAAAGCTATTTTTATCTTCTAATCATGTACCTATCAAAAAAATGTCACCATAGATTAAGTAAGAAGTAAAATCAAAATTTTTTGGATCCCATGTCACCATAAGTCCCCCAAACTTCCATACTAAACTGACAGTACAAATCAACCAATCAGGATGAAGAGAATTCATGAAGAGTCTATCCTTTTCCTTAGCTACCAACGTTTCTTGCAGGAAAACAATATCCAGGAGCATTCTAGAAATAAATCTACAGAGGGAGTTTGTTTTTAGGGACCATCCTACCCCTCTGATATTTAAGGAGAGAAGTATCATGATTCTCCCTAGATAGGGCTTTCATGCCTCTAAGTGTCCCAATTTCAGTGTTGTTAGAAATTTGTTGTGCAGAAAAAATAGTGTTGGTCCCTGATTTTTTACATGCACTCCTAGTTTTAATAGGTGAAAAATCATACCCCAGTCCTCTAGACCAAGCATAATCCATTCCAGTATCCTCCCCACCCCCTATCATCAAATCAGGATCATTGTTAGGCTTGTCTCTGCAAATACCATTCCTCCCCTGAAAAGTAGGAAGGGGAATAGGGGCTTGTAGGCTCTCTGTATGAGGGAACTAGAGTATTAAGAACCTAATCTAGGGAGCTTTCTCCGTAATCCAGTTCCTTATATCCAGGAACAAAACATCTTTCCTCAAAAGGCTCATAGGAGTGTTGTGGGTGGGAATCCCTCCTACGGACTTAGAATTTAAGGGCTCTAATCATGCATGCAGAAAATGACCATTTCAAAGGCTTCTACTCTTTCCTATTCTCCCAACACAAAACCCCACATTCATGCAATAAAAAGGTGTAAATGAGATTCGGTAACTCTACCTTAAGTCCTTCGTTTGATGTTGATCCCTTTGCTTTCACTCGCTCTTTGATTGCAATCCTCCTCCCAAAGCTGACCTGCATTCACACATGAACAAACAAAAAGCTGCGAACATGTATTTCATATACTAATTGTTGGGTTAGTTGTGAAAATATCATAAAATAAACATTCAACTCGAACACATGATATGGCAGGACGGGAAAAGTATTCCTTTTTGTATTAATCTTCACAAGAGTAAACTTACAATATGTGGTTGGCACTGCTCCTCGAAACTAGTCCTAGGCTCCTCTTCAACTGTCCTCCAACTGCTTTGCTCTATATTTCTCTTTGCACAAGGAAGGCTAAGGGTTGGGATGAGGGGAGTGCTCAATTGGGTATAGTTTCTTTACTATGATTTTCCTCCTTTCAAATGGGAACCTTACCCCTTCTTTTATAGGCTAGAAGGAGATAGGTATTTGGCTGAATGACCGACCACGCATGGCCAAAAGGTTTAGTTAACTTACCCAAAGTTGTGTGTTCCATCAGCAACTTTCCTTTTTTCATGCTTTTTTAGGTACACGTGGGTTGTAGTGATCCAGCTAGCGTGTACACGCATGCAGTAGTGGAATAGAGTGCATGGGCCTTTTTAAAAAAGGTATTTTTAAGAAGAGTTGTTCAATAGTGTTTTGGCAAAGAAGTAATATGAGATGGAATGATGCCAGGTAAGCATGTCTCATGCAAATTAGGGTTTAACAGATGCCCCCTAATGTTTGAGTTCATAAGAGCATATGATGTCTGAAATACATTATAAATCTTCATCAATGTTCCAAACAAGTGAGCCCAGATACCAGAAATCGGGAGGTGCCTATTAACGCTCTGTAAATTCCCAAAGGTTGTCAAGGTAGAAGAAATTTACAAGGGGTAACTTTATCCAACCACTTCAAAATTGAAATCTATCCCTACCAGCTTCAGAGAGGGATATCTCTGTATGATTTAGCTATGTTTAACTTTAAGATATTAGGCTAGTTAAATAAAATAACATTGGAAAGGTTTGTTGTTGTTTTTGTTAAGTTGGCTGAAAAGAGTTTACGCCTTCGTTGGGCTATGGGGTCTATATTATAAAGATAGAGGTCTAAACAGAAATTAAAAGATTCTTTTCACAGGGAAAGATAATGCATTCATTGGGTTCTTTAGCAATAAAGTGATGAATAGCAGAAAACATGAGAATATCAATTAAAGTAAAGAAGCATTTAAGAATTTATTCATTGTAATATCAGAAAGATAAACATTAAGATCTTTCAAAGTCAGAAACAGGGTATACAAAGATAAATCATGCAACATGCGCTACTTTAAAAGATTAGATTAGAAAACAATATGACAACTGAGAGAGAAGCACATTTAACATAGAAAAGAATAACATCACCAATGAACAACATGCGAGAATCATGTGAAACGTCCCTTTGTATTACTGGAAGATCTCTTGACAAAAATTACAGTCTTTCTAGCTTACAGGGTGTAAAGATCAACCCTCAGTACTTCAAAGTTTGAAGTATTTATAATAAAAAATTACATACGATCCTGTCATTAAAGATCAGGAAATGGCAGTTATAAATTTAGCTAACTAACTCAACAAAATACAAAAATTCAAGAACTGTTTGATGATGTGTTGAAACTTCATGCTGATTTCTGGGGTAAATCGTTGGTGAGGTTTCTGCATGACCTCATCTGACTGGATAGCTGACTAGGCTTGGACACCTCAGCTCTTGCTCGATCAGATTGCATAACTCTTCCCATCAAAGGTTACTAGGAATGTTGACTTTGTGCAATCTTTGGTATACTTCATTCATCTCTGTATACTTGGAAAAAGTTGGCTTGATGATGAAAATGTATTGGATCTCGTGTTGTATTCTGATGTATGAATGGAAAGATTCTAAGAACGCCTTGCCTGTGATACTACCCTGTATTCCCAAGAATTTTGAACTATCTTTAGCCATGGTGGCTAGTTTCTTTTTATAATAAGACAGTGTCATTAATTTGTCATTTATGACCCTTAAGCCAGGGAGGCCTTTCTTCTGCAGAGCTTCAATTTTGTTGAAAAATCTTTGCACTCCTATGTTCATAGCCTGGACCTTTTCCTCCAATTGTATCATCAATCCTCTCTTCATCAGGACCCTCTGGACCTCGAGGATTGTTTATGTCCTATCTTCAATTTTCAACTCTTCTAACTCTTCTCTGGTTTTTGAATTCAGGAATTTAATGATCTTAGTGGCTTCTGCAGACATCTCTCCCAATTCTCCTCTTATCTTTTCAATCGCCTGCTTGCTTCTTTGCACTAGTTCATTCTGCTCAAACATGATTTGTACCATAGGCCATATTTCATTTATGGATTTGGTGATATCCATCCATACATTTTCCTTGACCTCAGCAAGTGTTTTGCCTACCACTGTTTTCTTTTGAAGCTATTGCCATTCCTGTTTGAGATTTTTTGATGTTTGTTTCTCCTTGGAGTAGCTGGCTTGGTAGGAAGACTTGAGTTCCTGAAGGTTCTCAACCTCCTTTTTAAGTCTGCTAATCTTTGTCTCTTGCAAATTCATCTCTTCCATGTGTTAGTAACATTTCTCGTCCGAGGCACAAGAGAGTTCAGGTTTGCAAGTGGCACAAGATCTAGTCGCATCGGAGTTTCGACATTCGAGAGTTCGAGGGGTGAGAGTTTCATGTTGTTCTACATATTGAAACCCCGGACCCTGAAAGCGCTGAAAGTCAGGCCCACGGTATCACGGAGCATTTTTAGCCATCCATCCAAAGGGGACACCTGGCGGCCAATTGAGTCATCTCAGCGTTTCACCCATCGTGACTCCGAGGCGCAAGGAGCAGCTCCATCATATTCTTGATGTGTGAGGTTTCGGGAGTGTCCAGGACTTAGGCCCACAATATCACCGAGTGAGATCAGGACCGTCATATCTGAGGGGGACACATGGCACTAGATTAAGTCGTCTCAGTGTTTCACTCATCGCGGTTATGAGGAGCACGGGTCAGCCCCTTCTCATTCACGAGCGTCGAAAGCATCATTGAGAATTAATGCATGGTCACATCCCATGGTCACTTGGGAAAGAAAAGAACTGCACAAGAGGGGCCAAAGGGCGTCGAGTTTGTTCACAGAGGGGATCACCACAATCTCCAGGTGCCATCGGATTCAATCTCAATCATGTTTCTTGCTTGGGGTAAATGAAGGTGAGAAGGGGTGGTTGACACCTCTCCTCATTCATTAAGTGTGAGGTATGGAGGGTCTGGCCAGCGGTCTACTCGAGAGGGTCCTGTGTACCCATTTTTCCAAAAAATCCATGCCGAGTTCTCGACTAGCCAGAGGAGGTCTGCACACGCTAACTCGGCACTTAATGGCTCAGCTACTCCCCTTACAGGAGCCACGCATAGATAAGGTGGTGTCTGACAAAGAATACCCGTCCAAATTTGGCTGAAGGGACGCCAAGCCTTGGATGACTGAACACGCTGATGTTAGGCGAATTTCTCTAAGTATATAAACTCAATATTCATATTTTTGTGGGGGATCGATGGTTGAGCGAGGCTCCTGATTGTAAAGTTTTGATAAAGCGTTGGTCGCTCTGGTTAATGTATAAGGCATTGGATACTTCTTACTTTATGGATGTTAGCCTCTTTTTCATCTCTTTGTTTACTGTGTTAGAACAGCTCAGAATTGGAGGATCCAGTCGAGTTGTCGTTGTTATAGGATGATGTAGGTTGGATCACTGTAACAGTTGCATTGTTTCTAATCGGCTCTTGTGATTTTCTTAGCGTTGAACGACTTGGAATTGGAGGATCCAGTCGAGTCACCCCTCAGCTCCTTGAAGCTCCAGACCAAGAGGATCTTGGCTTCTGAGTTTTTCATCCTCAAGCTTTCGAAGGCCTGTCGCCCGAGGTAGTCTTGCTCGCCCTTCTCACAATTCTTCCATCTACCACCCTTTAATCATCTACTAACGGAAGTTGGATCAAGACCTCCCTTGCTTTCTACATACCAGGCCCAGTCTCCTGAGTTAAATCTATATCTTCTTGAGTCTTTACCCATTTCGATCACCCCATTAAACAAATCGTGACATAAAACTGATGGGCATTGGGCTCTGCTCCTGCAAGCAATCCAGGAGTGACTTATGACGCTAACACCATGGATTTTTCCAGTTCTACTGTCTTCTCCAGAGCTGTCAGTGGAGTTGTTGAGGGAATTTTTGTTGCAGATGTTGTGCTTACTCCTGTGAGTGGAACAATTCTCAATGGAATGACCTCCATAGGCTTTGATTGTTCCTTCTCCTTCAATAGCCTTTCCAGTTCTGCTTCCATCTCTTTCAACTGTGAATTCTACTCCATAATCAACTTGAGCATATCATCCTTTTCCCCTTCTGTCTCAGCTATATCCTTTGCCTGTGCATCTTCCATTGGGGGAAGTTTCAACTGTTTCCTCATAGATGTTATATCGACATTTTTCTTTTTAAGCATCTCCTCAACTGCTTTCACATTTGAGGGATCATACCCGATATTGAGGACCAACTCTTCCAACATCTTAATTATGTTATCCTTTGCAAAGGATGATATCTTTTCTAATTTTAGTTGTGTCTGCACATTGCTCAGAGATACCTGTAATTTAGTGGCCACAGTAGAAGAATTTTCCAACGTGGAGAAAATCGTTTCCCCAGTTTGCCTGTGCAGATCCATTTGATCAGCAGGATGCACATCCCTAGTATGAAACTCAAATGTTTCCCTTTTGTAATCAGTGAAGGCTTTTTGGTCCAACACCTGTGCCTACAGAAAATCCATGTGCATTATACCCTTTTCTGTATCGAATGCAGAAAATAGTCGGTGTTGTGCAGTTGAGGTTTGTTTCAAAAATTGAGCATATGTACTGTTGGTCAGCGTCTGATTTTTCTTTTTGATCATGTCATATTTCTAAAAAATACTCAATTTTGGTCCTACTTTACTCGGGTGGTCGACTAGTGGAGTACTTGTGGGCTTCTTAGGAAAAACAGTAGACATGATCTGCTTGTTGCTTGTGCTAAGAAGTGACCGATCATCTTTCATGGTTTCAGTGGATTGGATTCCCTTTTCACCAGTCGTGTCAGGTGTGTGACTGGTTTTTGGCCTTTTGGTGTGTAATTGGAAATCTTCAGCCGGGACTTCTGTGATGGAAGGTGAAGTATCCTTCCTAGATATTTTCTCTTTGGGAACCTATGGTGTAGTCATCTATGAGATGATGACCGAAGGGTCTTGCTATTCTATCTCGACCAGAGTGTTTGGCTCCCATTCTATTTGATTCGCGAACTGCTCTATCTCAGGCTTGGGTGTATGAACATATGGGACATTTTTGTTTTTAATCCTCATCTCAGAAATTATCCCACACAGATCATAGTGCCAAATGAAACTAACAAAAAACTTCATTTCTTTCAATAGTCTGTTTGCTTCCTCCCCGGTGCCTCGGCTATTGCAGATGAAAGATCCTATTTTCCCTTTAATTCTAAGTTTTTGTTTCTTTTTCAGAGATACAAAATGTATGTTATCTGAGTTAATCATTTGTCTTATGTATTCCAGGGAAAATATCCTCATGGGTAGATACTTGGGCAATTTGTATGGAGCCAACTCGCATCCATATACTCTGATCTCGATGTGATTTTGGTAAAGATACCAATCTCCAATTTTTGCCAGGTCTGAGAGGTGTAAGATCCTCTGAATCTCCTCATTTATCCTCGGTTCAGGTCTTCCACTGAGCATGCTCACCACTAGATGGTAGAACTGCTCGATAAATTGTTTGAAGCTGAATTCTATAGAATTTTGTCTGAGTAGCAAAGTCCAAGTTGTTACCACTTGCGGCCTTCCGTCCTTGTCCATCTTCTGCATTGAAAAGGAGAATCTGTCCGCCTGAAAGAAAGTGAACATGTAGGCCAGTATTGAGGAATATTGAAACATGCCCTCTGTGGCAAAATTCGAAAACTGTTCATGAATACTATTCACCAAGAAAGTGTTGTAATCGAACTGAGTGGTAGGTCTTTATTCCATGGAGAAAGTTGACAAGAAACCCAATATGGGTTCATCCACCCATTGGTCAGAAAAATACCCAAGCAGAGCATAGAGCGATGAGATGACTTGGTTTCCCTTTACTGAGAATAGGGAAGAAGGGTACGGGGGATTTTTCTTGGGGAACTGAGCAGCCTGAGGGAGGAAAAGCTCGAAACTCTAGGCTCTTTGAGGGAAAGATAACTTCTAGTAAATCTTTGTGATGACTTCAATATTTAAATGGGAGGTGGATTCAGCTCTATGTATCTGCATCATTTGATCGATGGCTTCTAGTGTAATGAAGAACAGAGTCTCTCCTGATGAAGATACTATGGCTCTCTGGTCAGGGAGGTAATGAGCCTAGAATTTCAGGGTGAACTCAGGGAAATGGTGGACCTAGGGGAAAATATACAGAGGAAGGTTGGACTCCCAGATCCCAATTTCATTGCTCTGATCTAAAAAATCCTCTTTGAGCCATGACTACAAATCTACGAAGTTGAATTCCCACCTGGTGTCTGCGATTAAATGATCCTTGATAGCTAAATGAATCCTGTCGAGGTCGACGGGAGGCCAGAGGAAAGGATTTTCCTTAGCTTCTGCTTTCTTTGATTTTGGCGCCATCACTGTGAAAATACTTGCAATTCAAACAAACGTTAGTGGGGATGACTGTGGTTTTGGACAGTTGACTGAAATGGAGAGAAAACGGGAAAAAATATGCTCTTTTGCGATGGGAAAAGTATTCTCTGGTGAGATGAAACAGTAAGAAATGAGAGAATGAAGGGGAAAGGTATTTTTGAGAAAACGGATACCCATTAGGCACAGGAGACGAGTCAGCAGGCTAACGGATAAGTTAGCCAGTAATAAATTTCCAACGAGTCCTTTGGAGCGTGAGATGGCATGTAACAATGAATGATGAATACGACCGAGTGACGTGGAGGGTGTTGATTGGAAGGTAACCATGGTGAAGGGACTTGTAACTGTCAAATAGGGGGAATGGACTGACAGAGTTATGAGACATGACCCTTAGGGAAAGGTGGAAAAATGATGTCATGGGATGACGGGGGTATGTCATAAAATGGTAAGTGGTGGGAGTCTGGACCAATGGATTCCTACCACGTAGAGAAGGGGGCCCACCAGAAAATCATTCCATTCCGAACCCCCCCCCCCCATCATTAAAAGAAGGTCGGTCGAGGGGGTTTGAAAAACACCATCATTCGTCCATCAATGCACCTACCGCTGGACCGTAGATCTGAGCGCGGTGTTTAACCAACATTCTGGACCCCCCCCCCCCCACCATTAAAAGCAGAATAGTTGGGGGGTCCAGAATTGAATCTCAATCGTAGATCTAAGCGTCGACACCTCAGCCGTTCAGATATGTGCCTTCTTTATACATGATTCTGGACCCCCTCCCCCCTACCGTTAAAGGTAGAATGGTTAGGGGGGTCCGGAAAAGCTTAACAACAGTAGATCTGAGTGCTAGCACCTCATTCATTCGTCTATGCATTGTCCTTACTCTATGAGCGCAAAGTAATATTTTCTCCAAAACTTAGGATAAGTGCATTATGTGGATTTGCCCAGGCTTTCTCTGTTTATATCACCATGGGGTTAGACATCAAACCTTTAAAACATCAAAGATATGGTTCAATATCGATCATCATGCCTGTTTTATTGAACTAAAGAAAACTACCCTATGCTCTAACCTAATGACCTATGACATTTAGCCCAGATTAAACTATTGGACTAAGAAATTACTTTGTCCTAGGGTTATTTGACCAAGATTAAGGAGTTTGGTCAAATTTATTCACTAACTAACCTAATTTGCTTGGCTAAGATTAAACAGTTTAGCCAAGATTATTCACTACTCCTATCAACATCAATTTAAAGGACTTGGCCATGCTTAAACTGTATGGACCAAATATTTGTTATTGCATGGGGCTCAATTGAATTTCTTTTATGCCCTCTTTTATTCTTTTTCTTTCTTTTTCTTTTTCTTTTTCTTTCTATTTTTTCATTTTCTTTTTTCTTTTTCTCATTTTCTTTTTTCTCAAATTATTTGCAGAATGAAAAATCATTTGACAATCAAAACAATAGAAGGATAAAAAATTTCAGTCACCAAATGATCCTATAAATTATAGGATTATAACAGCGGCTCCACCTGGGGATGGTACTCTCCTTGTGAAGTGCCAAGAATCCTGTTTTCTGATGTTCTGAAAAACTTTCTCCACGGTTTCCTTTGTTGTATGATTTGTTTTATTTTTGAAAATTTGATGACAATGTTCAATGGCTTAGGGCCTTCTCTGTGGGCTTCAACCATCTGATTCAATTTATTCACTCAAAACTTGTAAGCAAAATGAAATGATTTGTACAATGGAAAGGTGTGACTGAAAAGGTCCCTACTGAGGAGGTGAATAGTGCTTCAGTATTTTTCCATTCACAGGTCCTCCTGGCAGATTGGTCCCATCATTTTTGTTTAGCAGGAAAGCATTATTTCCTCTTAATGCGTGAATTATATAAGGTCCCTTCCATATACTGTCAAATTTGTCATGATTCCCCTTATCTTCATTTCAGGCATCCCATCTCAGAAACAAGTCACCTAGCTCAAAGTCATCTTCTTTAGTTCTTTTATCAGAGATACTTTTTATGCTCTCTTGGACAACCTGAGTTTTGTTGTATACTTATTCTCTGGACTGCTTCAAGTGAATCATCTAGTTTATCCTTCTTTGGGAGTCGTTCGGCTCGGCTTGCATCTCTTACAGCAGTTTCATGACAGGAACCCCTGAGGAGGTAGGAAAAACTGATTCGGTGCCATAGAACAACTGATATGGAGACATACCAATTGATCTCTTAGTGGTCAGTCTGTCAGCCCACAGTGTGAAGACCATCTTGTTATGCCATGACTTTTTGTTTTCTTGTAACGTCTTCTTAATAATGTTCACCAGGGTTTTATTGGATGAATCCACCAACCCATTTCCCTAAGGGTAATAAGCTATGGAATGTCCCAAACCAATATGATACTGATTGCAAAAATCTATGAGCTTCTTAGATCAAAAAGCAGCTACATTGTTAGTTATAATCTTTCTAGGACACCCAAAATGAGACAAGATATTATTTTCTAGAAATTTAATAATGACATAATCAGTAGATTGCCTGCTTGGTACAACTTCGATCTATTTTGTGAAATAGTCTGTAGCAGTAAGAATCCACCTGTGATGGCCCGAAGAGGGAGGAAGTATTTCTTCAATAAAGTATAATCCCCATTGTTGGAAAGGAGCTTCAACAGAGATTGGTTTCAGGGGCAAAGGAAGGAGTTTCCTTTTGCCCTTGAACACCTGACATTTATGACACGAAGTCACTTTTTGATGCACATCAATGAATAGTGTAGGCCAATAGAACCCAGCTCTGAGAATTTTATTAGTTGTGGTCTTCCAGCTCAGATGGTTGCCACAATCTCCTGCATGAAAATCCTGCAATACTTTGTCAGGTTCATCCTTTAACAGACAATTTAACAAAATACCTCCAGGATCCTTCCAATATAGATTTCCTTCTAGAAAGAAAAATTTTAATGCTTTCAATTTCAAAAACCTAGTTTTAGTTTTTGTCGGACCAGGGGGAGCTTGTAAGTTATGAAAAACAAATATCAGGTCTGCATACCATGGAGAGTTCATAAATACCTCTTTCACACTTGGAGTCCCCTGCTCTCCCTATTCATCTACTTCAGCTAAGAAATTAATATCCAGAGCATGGAAATTTGATTTATCCATTAACTTTGCTAGACCTTGACCTTTAATCAGTTTAGTAGGCTCAATCTCTATGTCATACTCTAGAATGATAGCAATCCATTTTCCTCTTCTGCCATCCGGATTGTCCTGGATTAAAATGTCCTTTACTACTACGTTCGGAACGTATCCAATGGTATGGGAATGGAGAATATATACTATAAAATTATTTATGGCTTTTACCAGGGCAAAAGCTTGTTTCTCCATTATTTTATAATTCAAAGCAGTGTCTCTTAAAGATTTACTGAAAAAGGCGATGGGTTGTTCATACCCTTCGTTGTTTTCTGTAGTAATACTACTACAATGGTATGTTCAGAAGCAAAAGAAAAAAGGTAAAAATCCTTGGTGAATTCAGGACTAATCAAGACTGGAGCCTGTGTGAGTGCATGTTTAACTTGTTCAAAAGACCACTTGGATTTGGAATCCCAATTTATTTTAACATGTTGGTGATGTTCCTGAGAAGCTCAGCAAGGTTAGGTATGACTCTTCTCAGAAAATTTATTTTTCCAATGAAAGATTGTAACTCTTTGATATTCCTTGGGTGTTCCGGTTTTTGAATGGCTTCTATTCTGCTGGGATCTATCTTAATTCCATCCTTAGAGATTATGTGCCCCAACAGTTTACCTTCCTCTAATATGAAAAGGATTTTCTTAGGATTCAGAGAAATCCCAAATTTCCTGCATTTCTCAAACACTCGTCTGAGATATCGTAAGTGCTCATCATCGGATTTGGAATAAACAGTTACGTTGTCCAAATAAATGACAATAAATCTACCAAGTTATTCCACAAAAGTGATGTCCATAGCTCTTTGGAAAGTGGCCCCAGCGTTTATCAACCCGAAAGGCATTTTAACGTACATGAAGGTACCCCAAGGTGTTGTGAATGTTGTTTTCTCTTGGTCATCTGGGTGAACGAGAACCTGGTTATAGCCTGAGAAACCATCTAGTAAGGATATTCGGCTAGATCTAACTACATTTTGTAATATGTGGTCCATTTTTTGCAATGGGTAGTTGTCCTTTAGGGAAACCTTGTTCAGGTTTCAGAAATCAATGCAAAGCCTGATTTCTCCAGTTTTCTTTCGGGTTGGGACCAGATTTGAAACCCATTTGGAAAATCATAAGGGGAATATGATTTTAGCATCATACATCTTTTTGATTTCTTTCTCTATCAGGAGAAGTAACTTGGGATTTATTCTCCTAAGTTTCTACCTGAAAGGTTTTTGATCTTCTTTTATCGGAATCCTATGTTGTATGATGCTTGTGTCATAAGATTTTAAATCTTCATATCCCCAAGCAAACATGTCTGCATATTCCTTGAAAAGTTCAATGTATTTGAGTTTCTTCTCAAGAGGTAAGGATTTGGAAAGTTTCACTATCCTGGGTTTCTCTTCTGTCCCTATGTTAATGTCTTCAAACTCTTTCCCACTAGCTTCAATTTTAGGTTTTTTAGCTACATCATTAAAATCAAATAAGTCTTCTGACGAAACTAAACCCCTAGGAAAAACATTACTCTTTAAATGAAAAACATCAGACTCTATCTCATCTTCACCTAACTCTCATGAATCTATTGTATTTACACTATCATTTCCAAAAATAGATTTATTCACATTTTCATCGTCACTTTCTAAGTCTATGTTTGTAGACTCGAAATCATTTTTACATTGTAGAAAATCTTTAATTTGATCATCGTTCCCAAATACCTGCCAGTATCTGATGTTGTCCAGGACAGTAGGTATGCACTTCACCTCCACCGTGTATGGGCGAGTGGAACAAAAAGGTATATTACATGTAGTTGTTGACATCGCTAACCCGTCTGCTAAAATGTTTTGTCCCCTAGGCATCACCTGCAAATCAACTTCAGTGAAACATTTAAGGGCATCCAAAACAACATTTCTATAAGCCCTAAGCTTGGGATTTTTTTCTACATACTCACCTTTAATTTGTTTGATAATTAATTCAGAATCGCCTCTTACCATGATTTGTTTGGCACCAACCTTATTTAGTAGTTTCAGGTCGAGCATCAAAGCTTCATACTCGGCTATGTTGTTAGTGCATTGAAAATTCAGTTTGTAAGAATGGTTTTCCGAATACCTGGATTTTTGATTGTGCAACCAAACTCCTGCTCCAACTCCTTCTTTTCTTACAGCCCCATCGAAGTCCATGCTCCAGAAATCTACTAGCAATTCTTCACTTATTACAAGTTTCTTCCCTTTTGCCTCAGTGAATTCTTGGTCTTCGTTCGAGTCAAATGTATCTTTTTCCAGCTGAGCGATTTGTTCTCCCATATCGCCATCATTTTACAGGATGAAGGAATCTAGATCAGAGTGAGCAGAGTATAGAGGATAGTTATGTGGCTTTTCTTGGCTGCTGACCATATATTTCATCAATGTCTCTCTATACAGTCTTCTCTGTTGTCTGAATACTTGGATGGTGGCATATGGCATATCCAACTACAAAGTGCCTTTCAACTTGGCCCCTAAAGACCTGGACAACAACATACCATATTTCGGAGTAATGTTCACGACTACCACATCCATAATCATGCCTTTTGTTGGAATCTGAACTAGGGTGATACACAAGTCCTTTATCGACCCGATACATCTAACTTTGCTAGAGTCAAAAGAGTGTAAATCCTTGTAAGGTTTGGTGACCTCAAGTCCCAGTTTTTCCATCACTGCTTTAGGCATCAAGTTATGAGAAGCACCTGAATCTACCATAGCATTGTGCAAAATCAGGTCGTGTATATTAAGGTTGATGTAAAAAGGAGCGACAGCACCAGTGTCAGTTTGACCATCAACTTCAGGGCCAAACAGGAGTTCATGTTGATCATCAGTAAGATTCACCATGTCTGAATGATTCGTCGATCCAATGTTTAAGGCCTTCATGCCTATATCAGGCTCAATGCTCAGCGCTTTGATCACCTACAATCGGTAAGATTCTTTACTCATCAACTCAAAAAGGGGAATGGGAATTTTCACTTTGGCTAATTCTCCTTCGAGGCTGAAAAGAGTAGGTGCTCTACTTTGTCTCAGTAATTATGATCTGTCCACCATAGTTTTTTGAGCAAAATTACTTGGTCGATTGGTTGATGAAACCTTAGTCTGTGTTGATCTTTGTAAAATGGTAGGATTTCTTTTTGCTGGAGTTTTAGCATTAGCTTTCTAGGGGATCTTATTGGTAGAAGGCTCAGGGGATTTCTTGGTTTCGACTCTTTTATTCGTTTCGGTTACCTTTTTGGGGGAATTTTCATCTGTCTTTTTACTTCACAGATTGTACTGCTTTTGTACCTCCATAATGGCATTTTCAAATGCTTGTTGTTCAGTCTCTTCGGCTTCCTCACTCACCTCTTTTTGAGAAAGAAGGAAAAGTTCTTGCTCTTCTTGAGTAAGGAAAATGGATTCATTATCGTGGATGCCCGTGAGGTTTATGTGTGTGTCTTCTAATTCTTCCATTACCTCCTCACCCTCGTCAGCATAATTTTCCTGTAGGGGTGGTCTAATCTGTTGATAAAGACCCCTCTATTCTCTTTGATCCCTAGGATCTCTCTGCCTGATTTGAGGAGGATTTCTTCTGAAGTTAGGATTCTGAATTTGTGGAGTAGGTTGGTTTTCTCTAGGAGGATTTCTTTCGATTACAATAAGTCTCTCCATCATCCTCTCCACTGCTCTAGCTAAGGAATCTAGTTTCGAATCAGAAGAAGATGTGGAAGGTTCCTCTTTAATCGTGACTCTCCTTTCCTTCCTCTGTTGTGCCCTTTTAGCCAACAGGTTGGCCTCTACACTTATCGTTATTTTCTACATGTCCTCCAGGGTGGTGGAGTTTCTTTCCCTTAATTGATATGACATATCAGCGTCAAAACCATCAGGAAATTTTATCAGCGCCAAACCTTGTGGGGGTTTAATATGAGCTAGAATCGCATTGTATAGATTATTGAAGTGGGTGCAGTAGTCTTGTACTATCTCTCCTTGATTCCTTATGATGTTTTCGTATTCTAACAAAATCTGGAGAGGATTTTTCTTTACCTCCCATCTGTCCAGAAAAATTATTTGAAATGTTGTAAGGTCAACCATTGAAGCATCACATAATCCTTTGTACCATTTTTTAACATCCCTAGTCAAACTCTGTGCAAAAAGTCTCGTTTGAATGTCTGCTTCATCCACTTCCTGCAAGTCAAAATAGTCATTCATTTTATCAACGTGTTGTTGTGCGTTCAAGGGCCCTGTACCATCGAACTGTGGGAGTCTCATTTGATATTCCTAGGGCATGTCGTGTAAAGGTGCAACCAACACCAAGGGAGCATATTTGGTCGCCATGATAGGTGGAGGGGGTGGGACAACAACCTGAATGATAGGTGGGGCAGTGGCAGGAAAAGAGGAGGATGAGGGACTAGCTAGCATAGAGTGAACAGTTTGAGGTTTTGCAGTGGGAGATAATATTTCAGGGGTCCGGGATTGCAAGACAGCTAGATCTAAAATAGTTTTAGTCACAAAGCTATCAGATTTCGTTCGAAATAGGCTTTGTTCAAAGATGGTGTCAAATTCGATATCTTGAAGAGAAACAAGTTCATCTGGAAGAGAAGGGGATCTGTGAAGGGGACTATGACTCCCTGAACCTTTTATAAGCTCTTTTAGGAGCCAGATTTTTAAATTTTTAAATTTTTATTTTTATGAATCTGAAATTACTATGTACAAGCATTTAACAACCTCTGAACATTATTTCTTTCTCAGATTTATAATTTTTTCAAAAACAAAATTTTCTTTTAGGGAAAAAGAAAACGTGGGGTTGAATGTTTGTTCAGTTCCCCAGTATGGTCACCACTATGTTAACGCTTTGTAAATTCCCATAGGTTGTCAGGGTAGAAGAAATTTACAAGGGGTAACTTTATCCAACCACTTCGAAACTGGAATCTAGCCCTACCAGCTTCAGAGAGGGATCTCTCTGTATGATTTAGCTATGTTTAACTTTAAGATATTAGGCTAGTTAAATAAAATAATATTGGAAAGGTTTGTTGTTGTTTTTGTTAAGTTGGATGAAAAGAGTTTACGCCTCCGTTGGGCTATGGGGTCCATATTATAAAGATAGATGTCTAAACAGAAATTAAAAGATTCTTTTCACAGGGCAAGATAATGCATTCATTGGATTCTTTAGCAATAAAGTGATGAATAGCTGAAAAGATGAGAATATCAATTAAAGTAAAGAAGCATTTAAGAATTTCTTCACTGTAATATTAGAAAGATAAACATTAAGATATTTCAAAGTTGGAAACAGGGTATACAAATATAAATCATGCAACATGCGCTACTTTAAAAGATTAGATTAGAAAACAATATGACAACTGAGAGAGAAAAACATTTAACATAGAAAAGAATAACATCACCAATGAACAACACGCAAGAATACTGTGAAACGTCCCTTTGTATTACTGGAAGATCTCTTGACAAAAATTACAGTCTTTCTAGCTTACAGGGCGTAAAGATCAACCCTCAGTACTTCAAAGTTTGAAGTATTTATAATCAAAAATTGCATACGATCCTGTCATTAAAGATCAGGACGTGGCAGTTATAAATTTAGCTAACTAACTCAACAAAATACAAAAATTCAGGAACTGTTTGATGATGTGTTGAAACTTCATGTTGATTTCTAGGGTAAATTGTTGGTGAGGCTTCTGCATGACCTCATCTGACTGGATAGCTGACTAGGCTTGGACACCTCAGCTCTTACTCGATCAGATTGCATAACTCTTCCCATCGAAGGTTACTAGGAATGCTGACTTTGAGCAATCATCGGTATACTTCATCCATCTCTGTATACTTGGAAAAAGTTGGCTTGATGATGAAAATGTATTGGATCTCGTGTTGTATGCTAATGTCTAACTAGAAAGCTTCTAAGAATGCCTTGCCTGTGATACTGCCCTATATTCCCGAGAATTTTGAACTATCTTTATCCATGGTGGCTAGTTTCTTTTTATAATCAAATAGTGTCATTAACTTGTCATTTATGACCCTTAAGCCAGGGAGGCCTTTCTTTTGCAGAGATTCAATTTTGTTGAAACATCTTTGCACTCCTATGTCCATAGCCTGGACCTTTTCCTCCAGTTGTATCATCAATCCTCTCTTGGTCAGGACCCTCTTGACCTCGAGGATGGTTTCTGTCCTATCTTCAATTTTCAACTCTTCTAACTCTTCTCCGGTTTTTGAATTCATGAATTTAATGATCTCAGTGGCTTCTGTGGGCATCTCTCCCAGTTCTCCTCTTATCTTTTCAATCACCTGCTTGCTTCTTTGCACCAATTTGTTCTACTCGAACATGATTTGTACCATTGGCCATATTTCATTTATGGATTTGGTCATATCCATCCATACATTTTCCTTGACCTCAGCAAGTGTTTTGCCTACCACTGTTTTCTTTTGAAGTTGTTGCAATTCCTGTTTGAGCTTATCTGTTGTTTGTTTCTCCTTGGAGTAGCTAGATTGGTAGGAAGACTTGAGTTCCTAAAGGTTCTCAACCTCCTTTTTAAGTCTGCTAATCTCTGTCTCCTGCAAATTCATCTCTTCCATGGATTTTTCCCGTTCTACTTTCTTCTCCAGAGCTGTCAGTGGAGTTGCTGAGGGACTTTCTGTTGCAGATGTTGTGCTTACTCCTGTGAGTGGAACTGCGCTCAATGGAATGACTTCCATAGGCTTTGATTGTTGCTTCTCCTTCAATATCCTTTCCAGTTCTGCTTCCATCTCTTTCAACTATGCATTCTTCTCCATAATCAACCTGAGTAGCTCATCCTTTTCCCCTTCTGTCTCAGCTATCTCCTTTGCCTGTGCATCTTCCATTGGGGGCAGTTTCAACTGTTTCCTTAGAGATGTTATATCGACGTTTTTCTTTTTAAGCATCTCCTCAACTACTTTCACATTTGAGGGATCATACCCGATCTTGAGGACCAACTCTTCCAACATCGTAATTCTATTATCCTTTGCAAAGGATGATATCTTTTCTAATTTCAGCTATGTCTAGACATTGCTCACAGATATTTGTAATTTAGTGGTCATAGTAGAATCATTTGCCAACATGGAGAAAATCATTTCCCCAGTTTTCCTTTGCAGATGCATTTGATCAGCAGGATGCACATCCCTAGTATGAAACTCGAATGTTTCCCTTTTGTAATCAGTGATGGATTTTGGGTCCAGCACCTGTGCCTGCAGAAAAGCCATGTGCATTCTACCCATTTCTGTATCGAATGCAGACAACATTTTGTGCTATGTAGTTGAAGTCTGTTTCCAAAATTGAGCATATGTATTGTTGGTCAGCGTCTGATTTTTCTTTTTGATCATATCATATTTCTCAAAAATACTCAATTTTGGTCCTACTTTACTCGGTTGGTCGACTAGTGGAATACTTGTGGGCTTCTTAGGAAAATTAGTAGACATGATATGCTTTCTTCTTGTGCTAAGAAGTGACCAATCATATTTCATGGTTTCAGTGGATTGGATTCCCTTTTCACTAGCCATGTCAGGTGTGTGACTGGATTTTGGCCTTTTGGTGTGTAATTGAAAATATTCAGCCGAGACTTCTGTGATGGAAGGTGAAGTATCCTTCCTAGATATTTTCTCTTTGGGAACCTATGGTGTAGTCATCTATGAGATGATGACCAAAGGGTCTTGCTGTTCTATCTTGACCAGAGTGTTCAGCTCCCATTCTGTTTGATTCGCGAACTGCTCTATCTCAGGCTTGGGTGTATGAACATATGGGACATTTTTGTTTTTAATCCTCATCTCAGAAATTATCCCGCACAGATCATAGTGCCAAATGAAACTAACAAAAAGCTTCATTTCTTTCAATTGTCTGTCTACTTCCTCCCCATCACCTCGGCTATTGCAGATGAAAGATCCTATTTGCCCTTTAATTCTAAGTTGTTGTTTCTTTTTCAGAGATACAAAATGTATGTCATCTGAGTTAATCATTTGTCTTATGTATTCCAGGGAAAATATCCTCACGGGTAGATACTTGGGCAATTTGTATGGAGCCAACTCGCATCCATATACTATGATCTCGGTGTGATTTTGGTAAAGATACCAATCTCCAGTTTTTTCCAGGTCTGAGAGGTGTAAGATCCTCTGAATCTCCTCTTTTATCCTTGGTTCGGGTCTACCATTGAGCATGCTCACCACTGGATGGTAGAACTGCTTGATAAACTATTTAAAGTTGAATTATGTAGAATTTTGTCTGAGTAGCGAAGTCCAAGCTGTTACCGCTTGCGGCCTTCCTTCCTTGTCCATCTTCTGCATTGAAAAGGAAAATCTGTCCACCTGAAAGAAAGTGAACATGTAGGCCAGTATTGAGGAATACCAGAACATGCCCTCTGTGGAGAAATTCGAAAAATGTTCATGAATACTGTTCCCCAGGAAAGTGATGTAATTGAACTGAGTGGTAGGTATTTTTTCCATGGAGAAAATTGGCAATCAATCCAATATGGGTTCGTCCACCCATTGGTCGGAAAAATACCCAAGTAGAGCACAGAGTGATGAGATGACTTGGTTTACCTTTACTGAGAACATGGAATAAGGATACAGGGGATTTGTCTTGGGGAACTGAGCAACCTGAGGGAGGAAGAGATCGAAAATCTAAGCTCTTTGAGGGAAATATAACTTCTGGTAAATCTCTGTGATGACTTCAAGATTGAATGGGGAGGCGGATTCAGCTCTGGGTATCTGCATATCTGATCGATGGCTTCTGGTGTAATGAAGAACAAAGTCTCTCCTGATGAAGATACTATGGCTCTCTGGTCTGGGAGGTAATGAGCCTGGAATTTGAGGGAGAAATCAGGGAAATGGTGGACCTGGAGGAAAAGATACAGAGGAAGGTTGGACTCCCAGAGCCCAATTTCATTGCTTTGATCTAAGAAAACCTCTTTGAGCCATGACTACAAATACATGAAGTCGAATTCCCACCTGGTGTCTGCAATTAAATGATCCTTCTCAGCCAAATGAATCCTGTCAAGGTCGAAAGGAGGCAGGAGGAAAGGATTTTCCTCGGATTCTTCTTTCTTTGATTTTGGCACCATCACTGTGAAAATACTTGCAAGTCAAACAAACGTTAGTGGGGATGACTGTAGTTTTGGACGGTTGACTGAAACGGAGAGAAAATGGGGAAAAATATGCTCTGGTGCGACAGGAAAAATATTCTTTGGTAAGATGACACAGTAAGCAATGAGAGAATGAAGGATAAAGGTAGTTTTGAGAAAAAGGATACTCATTGGGCATGAGAGACAGGTCAGCATGCTAACAGATAAGTTATCCAGTAATAAATTTCCAACGGGTCCTTTGGAGCGTGATATGGAAGGTAAAAATGAATGACGAATACGACCGGGTGACGTGGAGGGTGTTGATTGGGAGGTAACCATGGTGAAGGGACTTGTAACTGTCGAACAGGGGGAATGGACTGACAGAGTTATGAGACGTGACCATTGGGGAAAGGTGGAAAAATGATGTCATGGGATGAAGAGGGTGTGTCAAAAAATGGTAAGCGATGGGAGTCTGGACCAATGGATTCCTATCGCGTAGAGAAGGGGGCCCACCAGAAAATCATTCCATTCTAGACCCCCCTCCCCCCATCGTTAAAACAAGACCATTCGGGGGTGTTTGAAAAACAACATCAGTCATCCATCGGTGTGTCTGTCGTTGAACCGTAGATCTGAGCACGTCGTTTAACCAACATTCTGGACCCCCCCCACCATCATTAAAATCAGAACGGTCAGGGGGGTCCAGAATTGAATCTCAATCGTGGATCTAGGTTCCGACGCCTTAGCCATTCATATGTGTGCCTTCTTTATACATGATTCTGGACCCCCCCCCTACCGTTAAAGGTAGAACGGTCGGCGGGGTCCGGAAAAGCTTATCAACCGTAGATCTGAGTGCTAGCACCTCAACCGTTCATCAATGTGTTTTCTTTACTCTATGAGCACAAAGTAATATTTTCTCCAAAACTTAGGATAAGTGCATTATGTGTATTTGCCCAGGCTTTCTCTGTTTATATCACCATGGGGTTAGACATCAAACCTTTAAAACATCAAAGATATAGTTCAATATCGATCATCATGCCTATTTTATTGAACTAAAGCAAACTACCCTATGCTCTAACCTAATGACCTATGACATTTAGCCCAGATTAAACTGTTGGACTAAGAAATTACTCTGTCCTAGGGTTATTTGACCAAGATTAAGTAGTTTAGTCAAATTTATTCACTAACTAACCTAATTCACTTGGCTAATATTAAACAGTTTAGCCAAGATTATTCACTACTCCTATCAACATTAATTTAAAGGACTTGGCCATGCTTAAACTAGATGGACCAAATCTTTGTTATTGCATGGGGCTCTATTGAATTTCTTTTATGCCCTCTTTTATTCTTTTTCTTTCTATTTTTTCATTTTCTTTTTTCTTTTTCTCATTTTCTTTTTTCTCAAATTATTTGCAGAATGAAAAATCATTTGACAATCAAAACAATAGAAGGATAAAAAAATTAAGTCACCAGTTGATCCTATAAATGATAGGGTTATAATAGTTCCATCTGCCAAATAACAATTGTCTCACCGAGGCAGGCATACCCATGCTCGAGATGAAATAAAATCATGGCTACCAATCAAATACACTATAGATCCATGTCATATAACTATATAAAGTGTAGTCACGAGCAATACATAGCAGAGCTACATCTCGAAATAAAAAAAGATATACATGTATAGTATCCATCTTCTAGAAGTTGATAAGGCATGATGGTTGGAGATGAGGTCTTCAGAGCTCGAGCATCAACTTCAAAATCTTCAAAACTCGGGTAGGAGTGTAATATGAGTGTACGACTTCACTACCCAGAGGTCTTCGACAGCTTGTCGATCATGGACTAGAGGATCTTGATGATCAGACTGGAGGCTTCATTGATTTCAAACAAAGACTTGATTGGACTGTTGGGATGTTTGGGCATGAGGGAAAGAGACAAGCTGCAGATGGGCCAACTCAGGCTTGGTAAAAACTTCCCTTGGGCAATAGCACCACAAATGATGAGACTCATGCAGCATGATATTTTGACATAAGTTCACGATGCAGAAGGCACCGCAAACTCTCCATATGTTTGGAAGAATAACCAAACAGAGGAGGGCACAGCTCTATGTAGCAAGAACAACTTCCTAAGGTCATATTAAATCCTAGGTCTTGACGAACAAATGGAAGGTTGTTCTTTGTCCAAGGGTGACTCATTGTGCTGCCAATAAAAAGAAAATACTTTTCCCTTCCTCTTTTTGGGGTATATTTGATTTTTTTTGTCTTTTTCAATAATTTTGGAAGGCTTGAAAAAGAATAAAATAATGCTACGTTACAAAGGAGGATCGAGTGTCGCAAACATACTAGTTCCAAGCACAGGGAACACAGGGATGCTCGGGGCAAAGGAACATATGCAGGAAAAGGACACTCGAGAAAAATTCTCTAGGGGACAAAGTTGTCAAGACGCAGAGGCAAACTGCTATAGGGCTTGTGTATAAGGCATGATTCAGATGGTTCAGTTGAGAGCAACATGGAGCCATCATTAGACCAAAGACACAGGTATGCAAACGCAATTAACAAAACACACAATGGTAACTTCCTTTGATGTAATTTTAACGAGCCCAGAGAAGGTAAGCTCGGTCATTTTTCATGTTTAGAGAGTCTGAAAAAATGTAAAAGGAGACTCCACTGGGGTACCTTTTTCGAAGATAGTCTATTCAGCTCGAAAAAGGGGTAAACTAGCACTGACCAGACGTTTATTCAAAACCATTTTAACGAGTGTGATAAAGACAAGGTCACTCGGCAATTTTTTCATTTTTAAGGAGTCTGAAAAAAAACTTAACTATGGACTCCATCAAGAATGTTCTTCTGGACCATTTTAACGAGTGTGAAATAATAAGGTCACTCAGCGATCTTTTCAATTTTAGGGATTCTGGAAAGAGATTTAACTATGGACTCTGTGGGGGATCCTTTTTTCATAAATTTAGTCCCTCGGGCTCGAAAAAGGGTTAAAATTATACCTAAGAATACTCTTCTAGATAACCGAGGTTTCTAGATTATACCTTTGTTTGTATAGATGAACATATAGACTGAAAAAGGGGTAAACTACCGTTGGACATACATACCTTCAAATTTCAGTTTAACGAGCGTGAAGGACAACAAGATCGCTCGAAAATATTTTCACATTTAGAGGGTCTGAAAAGAGATTAAAATAAGACCCATGGGGGCTACGAATCATGTATGAAATTGGTTCAGGTAGAGCCCACTGCTAGACTCAGACCAAGAGTCTCTTCGATAGTCAACTTGGAAAGTTTCCCAAAAGGGAAGAAAACACAAACCACGGTGTAAGTCCTCCCGTGGTATAGAAATCGTAGTCGTGGCTTCAAGGATAGACTCATCTGAAGGCAATTCAAAATCCAAGAAATCATGCAAACGAGGGTCGACAGTCCCAAAGGGTGAAGTAAACTTACCATACTCCATATGACGATGGAGGTTCTAGCCAGGACTGGCAGAGTCTATCAACGAAGAATCACAAGCACAAGGGCTTGAGGATCTACAAACAACGAGATCAGACTCAGAAGGATACTCAAGCCCACTTGGATCAAGAGGGGGAAGCAAGGGATCCCATGCCCCCATTGGATAAACCAATGGATCAATTGTTGATTCCAAGTCTTGATAAGGAAAACATGATTGCACAGGTTCCTACTCAAAAGCAATTGAACACCAAGGATAATACGCCATAATTAACTCGTGGCGGGGTGGAGTCTACACAAACACTAGGAACATATAAAGGGGCGGCTTGAACTAACGCTGAATTAGGATGGTTATTATCAGATGTCAGTTGGTCAGTAGTGACAATGCTTCCATTGTGAGGGAAATACATCACCCAGAAGAGTGTAGATACCACATCGTTCATAGCATATACATAATCACGCCCGTGAAGCATATTGAAATCTAACGGGCTTTGCACCACTATAACATCGACAAGGACAGTATTCCCACCTAAAGAGATATAAAAATGTGGAAGAACCCCCAAAACTTCACTAGGACATCTGTCAAAATCCAAAAGTTCATGCGAAGAAGACACAAGCTGGGGAGATCCCAAGACTTTCTAAACCGAAGAGGATAAAATACTTGCAGAGGCTCCTTCATCCACAATACATTAGTAAATTTTTGTTGAATTAACTTCGACCCTTATTTGAAAGGGTACGGTGGAAGAAAGACGAGGCTCAACAAGGTCATTCAAATCAAAGGAAACCATCCTAGGTCTTGGAGGAGGTGTGCTCGGAATGAGCGAAATGCCCCCTTGTTCTGAAAATACTGAACCAGAAATGCTAAAAACATAGTCAGTAGACACGTCACTCCCCAAAAGAAGAGTGGGATCATCCAATGACTACATCGACATGACCACTTTTGAAACCAATGGATGAATAGGCTACGGGACTACATGGTCTAAAGGCACCTCACCCCCCAAAAGAGGAGTGGGATCAGTCGATGACTGCATCGGCATGACCACTTTCACAACCAATGGTTGAATAGGCTACGAGACTACATGGTCTAAAGGCATCTCACCCCCCAAAAAAGGAGTGGGATCAACTGATGACTACATCGGCATGATCACTTTCTCAACCAATGCCTGAATATGCTGAGAGACTACAAGGTCTAAAGGCACCTCACCCCCTAAAAGAGGAGCGGGATCAGCTGATGACTGCATCGGCATGAACTCTTTCTCAACCAATGGCTGAATAGACTGCAAGGAAACCTCAGAAGACTCAGAATCAGAAGAGTTTACAGACAGGTACCACAATCTTCGTACCTCTAGAAGGCCAGGGAAAAACTGAGTAAGGTGATCTCCCTTGCAAATCTTACAGGGGAACTTAGGCTTACATCCTATCCATCTAGGTTTCTCAATAGAATCAATGCCCCCAGCATGACTATTAGTGGTTGGTTGCACATCTCCAACATGACTTGCAGAGGTTAGTTATGGGTCGATAACGTGACTTGCAGAGGCTACAGACCTATTGCCAGTATGACTAGCAGGGACTAGAATTTTTCCCCCAGCATGACTTGCAGAGGGTGGGTGCTTGCCCCCAACATAACTTGCAGAGGCTGGGTGTTGGTATTCAATCTGACTTGTAGAGGTTGTTGACCTATCTCCAACATGACTCGCAGAGGTTGGTGATTTATTTTTCCTATTCTTCCTCTTTCTATTTTGCTTAGACTTTTGGTTACTAGTAACTGTACTTTCACCAAAGGCGAGAGAAGGAGGAGGAGAAGACTTTGATGATGAAGAAACATCAACAGGGTTCCCATGACTTAAGTTTCTTAATTGAGAAGCGTCAAGAGCATTTGGTACATTTTGAATGGTACCCAACCAAACTGGTAGTCCCACATTCAACCCAAGAATGTACAAAGTGGCCATCAAAGGGACACCAACGTTTCCGAAGAAAGGAAAAGCACAAGAATCCCTTTGTGAAAGGGTTCCTTGGTTGGTATCATCAGGAATGTTAGCCATGAATATATTATGCAACATTTCTCCCCTTGTGGGATCGTTCAAATCCATAAAAGTCTCACACACTGACTCTGAAGAACCAGTGTTATCAAAACAACGCCTATAAAGAGGCGGCTCCACATTTCTAAGCGGAATACTAAAATTTCCTCTCAACCGATGGAGTGGGCGGTCTACCACCCTAGGTCAGAGACCCAAAGCCACGACTGACTAACTTAGTATGGAAAACTAGGGAGCACAAAGCACACACTAGAAAAACTCCTAAAGGAAAATCAAGCAAACAACTAACTAGTTCGAAGAATAGTTACACTAACCAACACTAGAGAAA
The DNA here is from genome assembly GCA_009831015.1 of Picea engelmannii. Taxonomy (NCBI): domain Eukaryota; kingdom Viridiplantae; phylum Streptophyta; class Pinopsida; order Pinales; family Pinaceae; genus Picea; species Picea engelmannii. The sequence continues at coordinate 1,591,663 of ML778622.1, forward strand.
CTTACCAATGCAAGTGTAACTCGAATACGAAAGCACCCTATGGGTGTACTCTGCAAAGCATGGCTCGATGTCTGCCCTAGTTACCATGGTATACCCCCGTAGTAACCTGTGTAAGTCCCTAAAATAAAGGCAACTAGGTTTCCAGCTCGTGAACAATCACTAGGCAGGTACAGTCGATAGTCGGGTGGACCTCAATGAGCAGGGTATCAAGCTCGAAACCTATCAAGGGTATCGAAAGAAATTTTTTTTCAAGATGAATAAGGACCTCGAATGGATTCGAGATCCATGAAGCTCCGTGCAAAATGTGATCAACGAAATCCCAATACAAGTCCTCTATATGCATTCTCCACTACGCTTGGTCCGGCTTTGGAAGGGTTATCTCCGCTACCTTTCTGCATGCGACCTCATGTTTAGGCCATGCGTTAGAGGAGGGTCTCCGATAATTTCCATGTTACAGGACTTCTACACTCCTTAGCACAGACTCGTATGTTTGTTTTATAGCCTTGAAGAGTTTTCTCTCCAACCTAAATCAAGGCTCTAGCCTAATCTAGTTGATGGACCCTACAAACATAAAGTCTAGTAAATTTTAATTAGCATTCTTTTTACTAGCTTGAATTACTCAAAAGGTGTGGTAGTGCAACTGATGTTGTTAAGACTCTTGCAGAAAAAAGAAATGATAAGAACACTAGCAAAGAAGGATTATCTTTCTTATTTTTCTTTTGAAATGCTTTTAAGATGAGAATAAAACACAACACTATGCTAATTTCTTTTTCTTTTTCAAATAACAATGCAAGGAAAATGCCAAGAAAGAAAGAGAACTAACAAGCTATATTTTTTTTAATATTTTCTTCTAATCAAAGAAGAAGTAACAAAAGATTCTAAAAGAAACTGATGAATGCACGATTCTTAAGATTCTTAAAATTTCAAGCTAAAAATAAGTTAAAAAAACTAGGAACAAAAGAAATCTTTCAATGAAAAAGAAATCTATGCTGAAGTCCAGCCTAGGATAAAAATGTTATGACAGAGACCATAATTAGACAAGACAGACCCTGGGAAGTAAAAACTTGACAAGGAGTAGGATGACTGCCTCCAAAAACTTTTATGGACAGGTACGCGATTGTCTCTTCAATAGCTAGCATGCATACGCAGGTTGTATAAGAGCAAGGCGCGTGTGCACGTGAGCAGGCCCAATGCAGACCATGTGTGCCTCTGATATTGGTATTGAACACCAGCACCCCTTAAAGGTAAAAAATTACTTTGACAAAGAAGAGGCAAGAAAAATTTAGCAAAACAAAGCTAATCCTGAGGTTTTTACCTGACTATGGATTGTTCAATCAGAGACCTAGAAGGAACCAGAAGATCCCTGAGAAGGATCGCTTCTACAGGGGAGAGGATGACTGTCTCTTCCTGAGAAGTATTTTCTGGGTTCTCAGATATGCAGATAGCACTTCATCAGAAGGCATACATACGCGGGCTGACTAAAGGTAGGGTGCGTGCATACGCGGGTTGTCCCACTACAGGGCGTGTATGCCTTTTAAGACTCTCAAAAACAGAAAATAAATAGTCTGGTAAGCAGAGAAGGGAAGACTGGTATTGAGAACCAAGACCCCTGAACACTCAGACTTCTTGCAGAAACTCAAAAAAGGTAGTAAAACCAATTTCAAAATACCCAATAAAAAATCCCCAAAGAACCCTAGAGAGTCCCCAGTATGGTCGCCAATTCTATTGTGGGTGGGAATCCCTCCTACGGACTTAGCATTTAAGGGTTCTAATCATGCATGCAGAAAATGACCATTTCAAAGGCTTCTACTCTTTCCTATTCTCACAACACAAAACCCCACATTCATGCAATACAAAGGTGTAAATGAGATTCGGTAACTCTAACTTAATTCCTTCGTTTGATGTTGATCCCTTTTCTTTCACTCGCTCTTTGATTGCAAGCCTCTTCCCAACACTGACCTGCATTCACACATGAACAAAAAAAAAGATGCAAACATGTATTTCATATACTAATTGCTGGGTTAGTTGTGACAATATCATAAAATAAACATTCAACTCGAACACATGATATGGAGGGACGGGAAAAGTATTCCTTTTTGTATTAATCTTTACAAGAGTAAACTTACAATATGTGGTCGACACTGCTCCTTGAAACTGGTCCTGGGCTCCTCTTCAACTGTCCTCCAACTGCTTTTCTCTATATTTCTCTTTGCACAAGGAAGGCTAAAGGTTGGGACGAGGGGAGTGCTCAATTGGGTATAGTTTCTTTACTATGTTTTTAGTCCTTTAAAATGGGACCCTTACCCCTTCTTTTATAGGCTAGAAGGAGCCAGGTATTTGGTCGAATGACCGGCCATGCATGGCCGAAAGGTTTAGTTAACTTACCCAAAGCTATGTGTTTCATCAGCAACTTTCCTTTTTTTGTTTTTTTGTAGGTACATGCGGGTTGTAGTGAGGCAGCTAGCGTGTACACACGTGTAGTAGTGGAATAGTTCATGTGGGCCTTTTTAAAAAAGGTATTTTTAAGAAGAGTTGTTCAGTAGTGTTTTGGAAAAGAAGGAATCTAAGATGGCCTGATGCCAGGTAAGCATGTCTAGTGAAAATTAGGTTTATAATAAGGAGGGTCCCCCATCAACCCAAGGCTCCACAATAGGAAAAGAGGTGTTTTGAGTCCTCGCCCCACCCTCTATGGACACTAACACCTATGGTACTAGCTAAGTACCATCCCCAGAAAGGGCATCAGGCGTTGACTCTGGTTCTGAAACAATAGCATGGTCCAGTTGGTCCCATTCCCACGCCGACAAGGAAAAATAAAGAGAAGGGAAGTTTTTTTTTAGCTTACCCGCAAAAGTAGCTTTAGTCGACTCCGAACTAACCTCCACCATCGCTGGAGAGTAATCTCATTTTCCATTAGAGTCCACCCCAGGAGAATAGAGATCAGTTTTCTTCCTTAGCATAGTGGCCTCTGATTCCTCCTCCTCCATAGTTCCCTGGAAGTCCCTTCTTAAGTGTCCAGTCCTTCGGCAAAGTGAGCATCTGAAAGGTACACCAAGGTAGTCCAATATTTTCCCCAAAATGTATCCCCTCCAATCTATTTCTAGAGCCTCCAGTAAGCCAGCATGTATATCAACTTCTACTAGAACCTTCACCAATAATTTTCCAAGTGCCAATAAGGAGAGATCGTCCACTTTGATAAAGCGGCCAAGTTCATTTCCTATAACCTCCAATGCCTTTGCATTCCATAGTTGCAAGGGTAGGCCTAGTAAAATAACGTAGAGATGGCAGAAGCGAAAATATTCCATTGTAGGATCAAAGCAGACTCGCCAGCATTTGGGCATCATGCTACTACCTTCAATGACCCACATCTTCTCTAAAAATAACAGGGTGTCTTCCGGTGTTCTGAATATGAACCCAAACCAACCCCTCGACAAAGTCAGAAACTCCAAGATATGCCCCGTCAAGGGGACCCAAGTGGACTGCATCCAATCTGTAATGGGTTGTTTACACATAGAGTGGTATGAAAGGTTCCCTACCAGAGCAGATAGAGATAAGTTACATGACTCATCCAGTCCAATATCGGCTCCCATTACCATCCTTCGCTTTGATTTATTATCTTTCCAAACTTTTACTCTATGCTCATTACCACCCTGCGCTCTCAAGAATCTCCCTCCCTTGTTTTTTAGAGAAGACAGCCTCCCTGTAAGTTTAGTTCTAACATCTGAAGAGTCTTGCTCTGTGTTCACACCAAATTTGTTTCCTCCAAAGAATGGTAACGAAGAGACCCATCTTTTTGTAGGATCCTCAAAACCAGCAATAGTGTTATGCTTTGAGTGGTGCTTTGCAGTTGGCACAGTTGTTGGTTTATTTCTAGTGCCCTCACTCGGCTCATCAACCGAGGAAAATAAACCTACTTTGTTCCAATGTGCCTCGTTAGCCACACCCATGAGTGCGCTGACCTCAGCTTCCATTGGAAGCTTCTACCAACCAGTTTCTCCCTGCCACCTAACAGTCCAGTGACCCTCCACTAGAGGTAGTCAGCCAAAATCTCATAGAAAGAGGAGGTTATTTAATGACAAGGTTAATGATTGAGGTACACTGGAGAGCACTCTTCACTTTGAACTAACCTGAGGCCCTGCAAGAGCCACTATAGATAAGTTTTGCTAAAAATAGAAAAAAAACCTTCAGAAAAAAATGCTAACCTATCAAGCATCTAACTAACATGAGGCCCTTCAAGACATATTTTGCTAAGAATATATAAAAAACCTTCAAAAAGAAATTAAAAAAAAAAAAAAACCTCCCCCAAAACTCCAATCCATTAGACCAAGATAAAGGTCCCTAGGACCACCATTGTTACCTATGTCCACCAAAATATACCTAAAAAATTTTCTCCCACCATTAAAACATGCAACCTCCATGGATTTGTCCTGCAATCCCCAATTATTTTCACTTAATTGATTGCACATAAATATTACACCAATATGTTATCAATGAAAGTTATCTCAATCTCATAGTATATTATATATTCAAATTAGATAAATATGGAAACATTTTTTTAATTTTTTAAGACTTTGATAAAGTATTACAAAACTATAAAAGAATATGATAAATAATATTTTTTTCAACAAAATGATAACTTTACATAATGGATAAATATGAAAATATAAATATAAACAATCAATAAGTATAATAAAACCAGAAAATAATATCATAAATAATATTTTTTTCAACAAAATTGTGACTTTTTCAAAATGGATAAATAAGAAAATAAAAATATAAACAATCATTGAAGTATGATAAAACCAGAAAGGAATATAATAAATAATAATTTTCTCAATAAAACGGTGAATTTTGCATGATGGATTATTAGTGTTTATAACTATGTTTTCCACCTCAGATGAGGAGTTTGAGAAATGGAAGGTGGTAGTGGTAATTTTGAAAATAGAAATGTAACATATATTAAGGAGGTTCTATGAAATAATAACTTTTAATTTAAAAACATATGTAGTAAGAGATGAGATTTGATTTGATGTAAACAAAATTTTGCTTCAAATTTAAACATCTCTAGGTTATGCTATGAAATAATATTTAATAATTAAAATAAATATGCATTAACATTGTAAGCAATACCTTGGATGGGGTGTCATTAATTTAGGTTGATCCTGTGTTATTTGGACATGTCAACGTCGCTTCATTCTCCCTTGAGCTTGACGAACGATGGCGCACTTTAAATGTGATTCTTCCTTGCCACCTGGTTTATTATCCTAGCCTTGATCTTGATCTTCCCTCGTGAAATCGGATTGAAGGACATGTTCCTGGTCTTTTCACTCCTCTCCCTGAATCATGATGCTCACACCTACCCCACCTCATGCAGCTCTGGGTATTTTTGGCCATCTCCAAGTTTACATTATCATTCTCACCTCTCTCTAGTCGAGTTTACTCATTGTGCTACCTCCTAAAACTCCACTAAGTCTCCTATTTTTCTTACCCAGGATAATTTTCATTCCTCGTGACAGACCAAAACAAGATATTGGAAGCCTCTCTTTTCATTATGATCATGGCCACACTGCCCAAAGGTCGTCTAACGTTGGTTGTTGTTGTTGTACTTTCCATTATGCAATGGAGCCCTGTGTTGCTTTCTCTACCTCCAATTATTCTAAGGTAAAACCCACCCCCTCTCCATATTCTTCATCCAGTCCCAACATTTATGTTCCCAACCCTGCTAAAGCCTCAATCTCTCCTCCTCATCCACCCCCCCATCCTGTCTTCACATAGGAGCAGTGCAACATCATTCGATCTCTCCACCGCGACAATGGCGAGTAAAAATTTCGACAATAGTTGATGGAAAAGCATATGGATTGGATTTTGGATTTAGGATCAAAAGACCCCACATAGAGGCGAAGTGAAGAGGAGCTACTCCAGGCTATCATGGATCCCAAATGGCCAGATTCATCCAAGCATCCATTTTCTACAGTTACACTTCCAAATAAGTTTTTATGGCCTGCTATTGTTTTGTTCACATAGTCTTAGTTTGGTTTGTTAGGTTACAGGACCACTCTTTTTTATATAGTTATTTACTTAGAACATTTCACATTAGATCAAAATTTGTAATTCAATACATGTACAGTTGTTATACTATAAATTTTTGGAATTTCCACACATGGTGGTGGGGCTAGTTTCCTCTCATGGAAGCCTCAGCACTAGTGTCAATATTATGTTTTGTAATTTCAGTTTATAACAGGTAATAAAAAGCTAGCTTACAAAAAAAAAATTGTAAGCAATATTTTACTACTCTTTAAATTGAATGACAAAAACATAAAAACATTCTAAAAAATACCTCCACCTTTGTTTGTTGAAGTTGATCCAATGTTGGGTAGTCCAACTAGTAGATATGTTGATGCTTCCAAGCATCTTTTTCCTCTTTTCCACTTGCCACTTACATAGATCATAGCAATATTTGAAATCATAAATAAAAGTTGTAATACGCATTATCTTATTGATGTCTACGGCATCCAGGTTACCTCGGCACTATAGTCATTTATTGTATACATAGCTCATCAACCTATAGGTTATCTCACTAATACTCATATCCGTGCAAATACATCACAATTTCATGAGAATCCATATTTGTATTGACATTCACAACATAATTTTGGAACTGCTATCCATGTACTTAAATTCCACATTTAAACTTGCATATTTAAACAAACCACAGAACTATCAACATCATGAACATATAACAATAATTATTTGTGGTATGTAGGTCCACATTCCCATATACTAAATTTTAATGTTTAATAGTCTTCTACAGCTAATAAACAAAATACATAAAATTTGGCCATAATTTAATTAGGCTACTTAGGTTCAAATGGGGTGTTACATACACCCACCCTTCAGGAAACTTCGTCCCAAAGTTATGGTCAAAAGAAGTGATGGATGATCTTGACATATGGTCTCTACATCCTCCCAAGTATCATATCACACACTATACTTGTCCCATTGGACCTTAATCTGGTCCACCGAATGATTTATGAACTTTTAGACCCTACGGTCCAATATGTGTAATGGTTCCCACATCTGAGACCTGCAGTTCCTTCCAATTTAGTTTGTGAAATTCCTCAAAAACATAATTTCATAATACATATATGTCTAAAACATCATGTGTTTTATGCAAGTGGGATGGAAGTATAAGATGATAGGAAACTGATCTAATTCTTTCTTTAATTTTAAATGGCCCTATAAATCATGGTAACAACTATGTTCCCTTTCCAAACTGAATGGTACTCTTATTAGGCCCAATAAAAATAAAAACCTAATCTCCTACCTCATAACTTCAATCAGTTCTATGTGCATCAGCATAACTCTTATGTCTATCATGTGCTTCCTTTAATTGTTTTCTAATATGAATCACCTGCACCTCCATCTCTTGAATCTATTCAAGTCCTATTGTCACTCGATCCTCTAACTTTTCTCAAATCAATGGTGTCATACATGGCCTTCCATACAGAGCTTAATAAGGAGGCATCATGATTGAACTGTGGTGATTTTTATTGTAATCGAACTCCACCAAAGGTAGGTACTCCTCCCAATGGGTTTAGTTATCCATAATATACATCTTAAGAAAGTCTTCCATAACTTGCTTCACTCTTTATGTCTTCCTATTTGTTTCAGGATGATATGTTGTACTCAAGTTCAACTGAGTCCCCAATGTTAGCTGCAAACTTATCCAAAACCTAGACATAAACCAAGAGTCTCTATTTGAAATGATATTTTTGGGTAACCCATGCAGACGAATAACTTCACTTATAAACTCTCGTGCCACGTTGATGACATCATAATTGTCTATGACCGGAATGAAATTTTCACTTTTGGTCAGCTTATTAACTATAAACAAAATGGCATTGTGCCTTTGTGAAGTGAGTGGCAGTCCCACAACAAAATACATATAAATGATTCTCATTTGGACATAGGAACGTTATGCGATTGTAGGAGTCATGTCGAGTGGTAATGATCAGCCTTTACCTATTGATGCTCAATACATTTAGTGACGAATTTGAATACATCATGTTGCACGTCTGCCTATAACAAAATATTCTTCATGTCCACATACATTTACTTCACACTGAGATGTGCACAGTAAAGTGATTTATGGGCTTCCCTGAGTATAGTGTGTCAAATATCTCCTTCCTTGGTAATATACATCCTTCCTTGAAATCTTAACAATCCATTTGCTTCAAGGACATATCCTTCAAACTTCGGTTCTAACTATATTCCATTCTGGAGGGATGAAATAACCTTCAAATACCATTTATCTCCAAGAATTTGTCCCAACACTTGCTCCCTCAAATTGACCTTTAAGGGAACTAGGGAGAATATTTGTGGCCTTCTACTCAAGGAATCAACCACCACATTCTCCTTTCCCTTCATGTACGAAATTCCAAAATCATACTCACTCATGAATTCACTCCATTACCTTTGCCTAACATTCAAATCCATTTGAGTGAAGAGATGTGTCAATAGTTTTTCATCTTTTTTGAGCTCAAAGCTTCACCCAAAAAGATAATGCCTCCAAATTTTTAGAGCTAGCATCACAGCTTCCAACTCTAAATCATGAGTAGCATAAATCTCATCATGTCTCTTCATATTCCTTGATGCATATGCTATCACTCCCCCATCTTGTATTAACACAACACCCAACCCTTTCTTTGAGGCATCCATGCAGACTGTGAAGCCCTTATCCATATCAAGCACTCATAGGATTGGTTCACTTGTTAGTAATATCTTAAGATCAATGAATGAAATTTCATATTCATCTTTCCATGCATACATAACTCCCTTGCATTTCAATATAGAGATGGGTATTGAAATCTTTGAGAACCCTTCCACAAATATTCGATCTAAACCCATGAAATTTTTCATCTCATGAGCATTTTTCATCACTTGCCAATCCATTATGGCCATCACCTTTTATAGGTCCACTCAAATTCCTTCTCCTAAAATAGTATGACCTATATAGTGAATCTCTTTCTGAAAGAAAGATCATTTTGAAAACTTTTCATGCAACATTTTTTCTCTTAAGCATGAAAAAACTATTTGTAAGTTCTCCTCATGTTTTCTTTCTCTTATGGAATAGATGAGAATATAATCTAAAAATACCTATACAAAACGGTCTAAGTATTTTTGGAATACATCATTCATGAGGCTCATGAATACAGCTAGTGCATTCATCAAACATAATGGCACCACTATGAACTCATAATTCCCAAACCAAGTTTGGAAGGCGGTCTTAGGAATGTCACATCCCTTAATCCTTAACTGGTGATATCTCAACCGCAGATCATTTTTTGAGAAAATCATTTATCCTTTCATTTTACCAAAGAGATCATCCATTCGATGTATCGAGTACCTATTATTCATTGTGTCTTGATTCAGATCTCTATGATCTATGCACAACCTTAAGGAACCGTCCTTTTTTTAACAATTATTACTGATGCACCCCAAGGTGAAACACTAAGCCTTATAAGTCCCAAGTCTAGGAGTTCTTTCAACTACATATGCAATTCACAAAGTTTTGGACCGGGTTTTAGCTAGATCATGAAATCAAGTTCCCTTTGAGGAGGTAACCTTGGAAACTCTTTCAAAAAAACATCCTTGAATTATGAAAAAATTGGGTACCGGTCTAAATATGGTCCCTTTCCATCACTCATTACCTCCACTGTGTACAAGTGACTCCCTTGCCTCATACAACATTCCACTTTCATTGTCGAGGTGAAATGTAGAGACACCTTCCTTTAGATAATGTGGATCTCAATGGACCTTCCCTTGCCATCTAAAAAAAACACCCTCTTCGTGAAAAAATCTATGAAATCTCAATGATATTCTAATAAGTCCATAGCAATAATGAGATCATACATCTCTAGGGAAGTGATATATACTTTTAACCTAGTTGTCCCCACACCCCTATATTGACAAAACATTCATCAACATTAGGTCCCACTTCTTTTTTTTCCCTAGAAGTCATCTCGACATGTTTAAATCCATCATGCACATAGGCTTCCAACCCACATTTTTATAATGCATATGGTGAAATGAAAATATCTATTACACCATAATCAAACAAGATTTGAACTTTTACATGATTTATCATACTTGACGACTCCACCACTATTGATTTATGTTCTACCTTATGGTTATTAAATGTTGCATAGATCTGGTTGTTACTATTTTCCATTCCTATTGGGGTCTTCCCTTCTCTATGCATAGTACCAAATTGTGACTCTAGGAAATCACGTTGGTAATGAGGTCCCTTGCATCCCT